>CM042260.1:19987600-20300100 GCA_023566225.1 Romanogobio albipinnatus | reverse complement strand
CTATTCTTAATAACAACACCTTGCCGGCACCGGCTCTGAGAAAACCAACCACGCTGGGGTTTTAGTGAGAGGACACACAGGGGTCAACAATCGGTGCTGTACGTGGGGCCAATATGTAGAAGTCCCTTCTTATAATTTGTCCAAAAAGAAATAGGAACAGATAATAGAGATCAACTGAAATAGCAAGTAAACAGTTGGTTGATAGTGGTTCACCATATGTGGACCTTTCAAATTAACATTCTTTCGAAGAATTGATGGAGAGAAATGGTTCTGCTATAGTTAGTAAAACACAATGAGACCATATAGAGTGGTCATGTTTTTCAGGCAATTAGCTTAAGTGAACTACCATACAAGAGCAAGCCATCTCTGCAAACTCGGTGAATAAGAAGAGTTCACCTTCTCAGTAATAACAAGGGGAAAGATCGAATTGATCCCACAATATACTTGAGCTTGTATGTCCATTAAAAAGTTCATGAAAGTTGAACATCAAGTGGAAACATTAGGGACAGTTGAATCAGCACACGGCAAGTGAGCTTAAGAGACAAAATGAGGGAAAAATATACCATTAGATATTCTAGAAAAAGAGAAAGTTTGGCAAAAATATAGTAAACCAAGTAAATACAGTAAAGTTTGGGGGTCAAAAATACAGTAAACACTGTAGTAATACTATGAATTACTACTACCTAAAAGATTCGTTTTCTATTTTAATATATTTTAAAGGTGATTTATTCTTGTAAAGACTGGAGTAATGGTTGCTGAAAATTTTGCTTTGGCACTAATGTCGCTAGGGGTGCACCGATCCGACTTTTTCAGTTCCGATACCGATACCGATGCCTGGGCTTTGTGTATCTGTCGATACCCGATACCGATCCGATACTATTGTTGAATTAATAATAAACTGTATATATTCCACCTTATACCTTCCTTGAAGAGACTAAAGGCACCAGACTTTACTAACTAAACATAACTAAGACAAAATAACAATTGTATGTAAAGTGTTGAATTCTTATTTATTTAAAAAAACAATTGTGCATTCAAATCTAAAATAGAATGTAATCAAACTTCTTTAAATAAATAAAATGTAGCAGTGGAAACAAAAAACAGTGTATTGGTCAAACATACAATAGTAATCTGACAGTTACCAAACATTATTTACACTACAGATAATTGGTTTGGTATATAATCATATCAATATTAAAAAGTAGCATTACAAATTAACAAATAGTCTTAATTTTCTGCCATATGCAATTTAATAAAAATTATCAGCTAGCTAATAACAACTTTGTTCTGGTTTCACCTCAGTCCAGTCTAAATGATTGTAGGCTAGGCCTATTTATTTTACTACACATTGTCAACAGAAATAAGCTGAAATACTGTTGATAATTAAAAATAATTCTTACTACCCACTCTTGCTAAATTGGGTAAGCACACTTGTGTTCTCATTTCAGATGCGTTCTGAGTAAATTAATAAACTGATTCATGAGTTCAGTGTTGGACAGATCAGTTGTTCTAACCAGTCGTTAAAATGATTCGGTTCAAAGGAGTCATTAGGTCGCGAATCGGACATTAGCCGACGCGTTGTGTGCGAATCTCGTCTGTTAGAACATCGCGAAAAAGAAAAATTCAATAGAAACATTCAATAGAAAAAGAATCTATTATTCATTTATTTTGTGATTGTATATACACAAAGATTTTTTGGGTGGACGTGGAAAATTTCATTAGAAGGAAAACAAATGTTATATTTAAATTAAATAATTTTGATATATGTATGTATTATTCCAATGAATGTAATAATAATTTCACCTTTATTGTACAACTTTTTATTATTTTGGGAAAATTTCATATACACAAGAAGAAATGGTCAGGATCCAAGCCACATTTTAATCATTTTCTTCAGGAGACTAAGGACTATTGCACCAGTTTGGAGAACATTGTGAATAAAAAAGCAAGAAAGACTTGTAATATTCTTAATGAATATACTCTTTTTGA
Source organism: Romanogobio albipinnatus (assembly GCA_023566225.1). NCBI lineage: Eukaryota > Metazoa > Chordata > Actinopteri > Cypriniformes > Gobionidae > Romanogobio > Romanogobio albipinnatus. Next base: position 20,298,111 of record CM042260.1, on the reverse strand, counting down.
TTAATGTATCAAAGGTTTGTACACTCTGGCATTTTTTGTTTCTTGTTTTTTTTTTTTTTTTTTTTTTTTATGTTTTAATATGTAATCCTTGTTGTCTATTACAAGTTTCTTCTGGCAAAAAAAAAAAAAAAAAAAGAACATCGCGAAAGATGTCAACACACAGAAAACACTTCATAACTGAATATAGTTCGTCTCCCGTTTATTGAAAGTATGCTTAATGTCAGCTGGTCAGAGAAGAGTCAACATTTTTTGAGCACAATTCACACCCAGCGGTAATTCAAGGACAAAATTGTCCGAATGTGTCACGTGCAACATGGTTTCGGTCTTCCGACCTTTTGATTTGGAATTGGATTAATATGTGAAATATGAGATAGCTAACAGAGAGCGCGCGCGGGGGAGCTCTATCGTAAATCACAATAACTCATCAAATTAGGCTTTGGCGGCTGTCAAAAAATGTTCAATGCAGGAAAAACCCTGACTTTGCAGTAATACCACCTCCCCTCAAAACATTTAAGTTACTTTGCAGACATTGCAAACAGCGTGAAATATCTCCTCCACACCGGACTTTCTGGCTCGCTCCATGTTGCTTCTAGCATGCGACACACGTGAAGCTGACGAATGACGTAGGTTCTGCTGCGACGGAAAAAAACACCTGGATCGGCTTGTGGATCTGTTCATTTTTCCGGCTATTTTGTCAGTATCACGGCCGATATCCGATCCTAATATCGGATCGGTGCACCCCTAAATGTCGCATGATCCTTCAGATATCATGTTAAAATGCAGATTTGGTGCTCAAGAAATATTTCTTACTATCAACAACAACATTGAAAAACATATTGTGCCGCCCAATATTTAAGTGAAAGTGAAAGTGACAATATTGCTCAATATCGTTGTGGAATCTGATTTTTAGAGGAGAGGACAAAAGGGCAGAAAGGACAAAAGAACAGCATTTATTAGAAAAATAAATATTTTGCAACATTATAAAAGTCCTTTACTGTCACTTTTGATCAATGTAATGCATCCTTGCTGAATAAAAGGTTTTTACTGAAGTCTGCTAGAAAATCTGGATTTGGTTCATACAAGCTCTGTTTGGTTTAAGGTCAAGCAATAAAAGTACTTATGCTGTGAAAATACAATTAAGAGACAATACAGAATGATCTGACAGAGTCAGACAAAAAATATCATTCACAAATACAACAAGCATTGCTGTAAAAAACATATCAGGTATATAGAATGTACTAGACCTAATCAGCACATGGAAATCTAACACTTTCAGAAGCCCAAATGGCAAGGGTTAGCAGTTATGGCGCCAGAATCCCCAAAATGGTATAAAGCAATCATCACAAACTTTCTTGAAGACTATTAAGGGACGGAAAATTAGCTCAACATCATTAGAAGAGGGAAAAATTGGAGAGAAAAAAATAACAGGAAGAGAAGGGAAAAAATGACAACCATCATCAGGTTGGTAAAGATTTAATAGTGTTACACACGTCTTCAGGGCCTCCGCTTCCACAAGGGAATCGTTTCAAGCTTATTAGATAGTAACATGAAGTACGCCTTTTTAATTATGTTCAGCAAGTAATTAGTGGAAAAAAGGGTTTAAATCATCTTCACGATCCCAGAATTAGCCTCTGAGAAGAAAAAAAAAATGACTTGCTGCAGTAAGTATCATTCAACAAAGTTGAAAGCGCATGTAGAAACAGCCAGAATTCTCCCATTGTGTGCAAATGCCTTTAAAGGGGTTGTTGACTTAAGCGGAAGCTCTCCTGGGAGCTTGTGAACAAATACCTGAGGGGAGGGCACGCTCCGCAGCGCTGTCACATGATGTCATGTGCTGACCAGATATTGCTACATGTAGTTCCACAGCAGCTGACCTGCTACAACTACAACACACAGTGACAACAACACAAAGGGAGAACAAAAGACCTAGTGCTGTGTTTCTGATGGGTACATTCAATAATAAGAGCGCTTTGGGCAGGTGTTTCTATAAATAATCATTTTAAAAAAGCACACAATTTCACTACATAGTTACACAAGGCTGTAAGTGGCTTTAACAATTCTAAATAGGAAACAGAGGAATCATGTGGTGGTCTATGTAAAAACGTACAGTCAAATTAATCTAGCATATACAATTCACTATTAATCATAAAGAGAGACAGATCGGATGTGTTCTGAAAGGCTTCATTTATCTTTTCATTGGTCAGGGGGAAGTTAAAGAAGAGTCTTTTCTGAAGCTGGAGGAATTTCCCTCAGTTTCTTGTGTCACATGTTTGTTCTAGCCCACAGGAGATCTTAACCCGATTGGTCACTGTAGTTATGGGGTCTCTCAACCATGGTAATTCAGTCAACCGGCTGATTCAACTGTCAGAAAGATACCAAAAGAGCCTTTTTTGTTTCTGTGGAAATGTCTTTCAAATACCAGAAAGTCACAAGCTTTTTGTGATCGTTTGATTTCCGTTGAGATATATCCGAAGCTATGGTCACATTTACAGATAAACTACTAACCAGGTTCAATAATAGCTGCTCCTTACTTTTCAATAAACACTTCACACCAAAGTCCCAGGAAGATCTGACAGCGTGGACACACACACACACACACACCATGGATCTATTCCTAACTAACATGCTGCGATAGAGAGGGACAGTCTGAATTCTCTTCCCCTAGACCCGCTCTCTCTCTCCATCTGCAGTCCGAGTCAAAAGTTCATGTCAGTGTTACAGTTGTGTGTGTAACACCACAGACCATATTCCCCATCCTCTCACCCACTGGCCAATATGAGGCTTAATATTACAGCAACATAGAAATTATTTGACTGAACAGTTATTCGCCGTCATAACGTCACTTAGATACACATTTCCCATTGGACCTGAGTAAAGAGACATCTTACCTAGGGCTGTGCAATTAATCGAAATCGTAATAAAATTGCGATATGAGCATGTATGATTTCTAAACCGCAGAAAGCACGATTTTTCTGCCAGCCTCCTCAGTGTGCAATCTGAATGCAGCGCCGAAATCTAGCCGAGAGAAGAACAGAGCGCGTTTACCATTATGACATGAAAGAAAGTGCAGGGAATGTGAATTCAGGGCAGGATAATGACTTGGTGCCAAAAAAAAAAATATTCAACATCCCTGGTATGGGAATATTTTGGAAACAGGATAGATGATGTATAAGAGCCAGGTCATTTGCAAGAACTGTCAAAGTTTTGTTGCTGCAAAACAGAGCACGGGCCATTCATACATAAAGCGTTTTCGCGGTTAAAAAAATGCAAGCCCCAAGTCTAGACACGCGATTTTAAAAAGTTGAAAGCCTTTTACCTTGAGCACCACGAGCACAATGGTTAAAGATGTCCGTAGTGCGAGTATACATAGAAAAATAATGGCACGTTCTGTACTAGGTGAACATAAATACAGGTGTACTGCTACCTGTTTATTGTTTGTACATCTGTGTACACTTTACGGTGATGCTGATCCTGCTTGACTCGTGAGAATGAGATGCTCATTCATATTTATTGTTGAAAATAAATCAAAACACAAATGTTGTCCTACAAGCCTACAAGCGCGCCATTCCAACACATGCTGCCAAATGCTCATCCGCACTCATCTTGCGGTCAATGACTGTTATGCTGGTATGAGCAACCCCTTCTGGACCAGAATTATAGCCTTTATAACAAACTGTCTCCCATTGCATGCAGGAGGAGCACACACTAGAAAACATATAATAACTAAGGCTGCAACTAACGATTATTTTAATAATCGATTCATCTGTCGATTATTTTTCCGGTTAATCGATGAATCGGATATAAAAAAAAGCATTAATTTCCAATCCTTTATTCAAAAACAGGACTGACAGTGCAAATTCACAGTGCAAAAAATCTTCAGAAAGTGCACAGGTTGCTACAATAAATCTTTTTTTTATATAAAGAAAAATACTAATCAGAAAACTTAACAGGATGTTAGAACTTGTTCTGTACACTACACTCAGACGCACACACTCACAAACAAAATTTAATGGGTGTAGTTAAATTGTAATGCATTAAGAATTTATCTAAAATGTCCAAACCCATTATATACTCCTGGAGAAAACATCTACCATATTAACCTATTAATATGAATGATATTAAAGTTTAAACATGCAATACAGACACAGATTTAACTGCTGTGACATATAAAAAAAATATTATGTAACAATTAAATAAAACTACTCCTAAAGAAGAACACAATGTCTTTTTTTCAACAACTTGCATACAACATTCCTTATAGATGAAATATGGATTAAATAATGAATGTATAATAAATATAATGAATCCTTATTAAAACTAAAGGTGATTTTCTCTGTCTTTTGTTGTTTGATTAATATTAAGAGCACAAATGGAAGCAAGTTAATGGACTGCTGTCACTTTAAGACCGAATGCTGACTGAAAATGACAATAGATATTAGTCATAGTTTTTGTCATTCAAAGCTGGTTTTGATTTCTCGTTTTTGTCTGTGAAAAATGTTGATTAAAATATTGACAAATTATTTGTCAACGAAATTAACATAGCAACGGATTGAAAAATGAATGGGCCAAAAAAGGCAAGTGAATAAAAACGTGTCTTTAGGCTTGTAAACTCACGCTCCTCACTTCGAAACGGAACAAAGGTGGAATTTTGTAGTGACTTAATGTTACCCTGCTGTTGAACTCCCTTCCTCCCCATCAAAGACTCAAAGATGTTTTCGTTTTAGGTGCTGAATCACCACCGTGGTGCTCCCGTGCCATGCCATGTCGCGTCGCTTTTGCTGCAATTAACACACATTATCGAATTATTAATGGCGCTTTTCGGCTGGTACGGCTCGGCTCACCTCACCTGTAATTTTTGTATTTGTTTATATTTTAATACAGACTTAATAATGTTTTTTATTTTTGCTGATCCGAAAATGTATCCAATCAGTAACTCAAAAGCCACAATAGATCACAAAACTCCTGAGGGGTTTGGATCATGTTTCACCACTAGAAAGTATTAAAATAGCTTTTGGTAATGGAAATAAAGCATCAATTAAATCAAATATAAATATTAGATGAAAAATTCCTAATAAAAACGAGAAATTTTGCCTTGGCATTGCAACTAACAGAAATAAATAAGTTTATGCCGAAGTACTACAATTACTAAAGCTAAAAAGGAAATTAAAAACTCAATAAACTTTAAACTAACATTTATATTTAAATATAAAAGCTATAGTTGTTTGAAAAGTTGAATAAAACAAAAATAAATAAAAACTATGATAGTAGAGTGGTGTTTCAGATCTTAACATCTGAAATATTAAATTTTTAATTATATTTAAATTTAGCTTTTATTCAATTAAGGCGGGGGAAGCGTGGAGGATTGCGGGCTAAGCTAACGCGTTCTCCTCATCGGCTCTCTTTACCCAGCATTTTCCTTGCTAATGTACGATCGCTAGTGAACAAAATGGAGGAGATTCGACTCAGCATCACACACAGTAAGAAACTTTTGAACTGTAACGTCCTAATCTTCACTGAAACCTGGTTAAACAGCGGAATACCGGACACCGCTATTGAGCTAGCGGGACGCCACACACTCCGGGCAGATAGAACATTAGATGGCTCCGGGAAGACCAGAGGGGGTGGATTGTGCATTTATATTAACAAAGCTTGGTGCACAAACTCTGCTATTGTTGGGAGTCATTGTTCAGCTAACCTGGAGTTTCTCATGGTTAAATGTAGACCGTTTTATCTACCGCGGGAGTTCACTTCCACCATTATTACTGCTGCTTATATTCCACCCGATGCTGATGCCAAGCTTGCTATGAAAGAACTTCACGCAGCCATCAGTAAACAACAGACTGATCACCCTGAAGCTGCGTTTATTGTTGCAGGTGACTTTAATCACTCAAACTTAAAGTCAGTACTACCCAAGTTTCACCAGCATGTTTCTTGCCACACCAGAGGAAACAAAACCTTAGACCATGTTTACACAAACATGGCTGGAGCTTACGTTGCAACACCCCTCCCCCACCTGGGACAGTCAGACCACATCTCTTTGTTCCTCAGCCCCAAATATGCACCCCTCATCAACCGTGTGAAGCCATCAGTGAAGACAATCAAGGTGTGGCCTGCGGGGGCAGACTCCACACTCCAGGAAAGGTTTCTAAACACAGACTGGAGTATGTTTGCTTCTCAAGCCACCAGTGGCGCTCACACGGACATTGACTCCTACACCTCCTCAGTATTGGATCATATCAATACCACCATTGACAGTGTTACAACCCAGAAACAGATCACCACATACCCAAATCAGAAGCCTTGGATGAACAGGGAAGTACGACTCCTGCTGAAGTTACGCAATACTGCCTTCAGATCAGGAGATGCACAAGCCTACAGCGCATCCAGAGCAAACCTGAAGAGGGGCATCAAAAAGGCCAAGCACTGCTACAAGCTAAAGATAGAGGGACACTTTTCCAACTCTGACCCTCGACGCATGTGGCAGGGCATTCAGGCCATCAGTGATTATACATTTTTTTAGTTTCCATGGCACTGCACTCTGTGCTCACCCATCTGGACAGTAAAAACACCTATGCACGCATGCTGTTTGTTGACTTCAGCTCAGCATTCAACACTGTCATCCCATCCAAGTTAATTGCCAAACTTGGAGACCTGGGCATCAACACTTCAATGTGTAACTGGATTTTGGACTTCCTAACTGACAGACCACAGAATGTTCGATCAGGATCCACCTGCTCCACGTCCATCACACTCAACACTGGTGTACCACAGGGCTGTGTGCTAAGTCCGTTTCTCTACTCCCTCTTCACCTCCGACTGCAAGCCTGTGTATGGAACTAATTCCATCGTCAAGTTTGCGGACGACACTACGGTGATTGGGCTCATCAGCAACAACGATGAGACTGCCTACAGGGAGGAGATCCAGCACCTGGCCACATGGTGCACTGATAATAACCTGCTCCTCAACACCACCAAAACGAAGGAGCTCATCGTGGACTTCAGGAAGGAGTCAAGAGGCACACACGACACCATCCACATCAATGGAATGGCTGTTGAGCGTGTCTCCAGTTTCAAGTTCCTGGGGATCCACATCTCGGCGGACATGTCGTGGACGACCAACACCTCCAGCCTGGTCAAGAAGGCTCACCAGCGCCTCTTCTTCCTGAGGACACTGAGGAAGAATCAGCTCTCCTCGGCTATCCTGGTGAACTTCTACCGCTGCGCAATAGAAAGCATCCTGACCAACTGTGTGGCAGTATGGTATGGGAGCTGCTCTGTTGCGGAGCGCAAGGCACTGCAGCGGGTGGTGAAAACTGCCCAGCGCATCACAGGGACTCCACTACCTGCCATCGAGCACATCCAGAGGAAACGCTGTCTGCATCGAGCTCGCAGCATCCTCAAGGACTCCTCTCACCCAGCCCACAGACTGTTTTCTCTCCTGCCCTCCGGCAGGCGTTTCAGGTGCCTCCGGACCAGGACCAGCAGACTAAAGAACAGTTTTTTCCCCAGAGCTGTCTCTTTACTGAACTCAAACCCCCGTTGATCCACTTCCCTCATATACTGCTAACTCTCCTACCTCACATCTACATTCACTTTGTTATTTGCACTACTGACTGTTTATTACAGTAACAACTGTTTACTTATGCATTTTGCACCACCATATCTTAACTGGAATATGCTCATTTGCACTGCCGACTGTATTTACAGTAACCATGTTTACATTTGCATTTTGCACCGTACTTCTAACTGTAATATGCAACCACTTTCCACTGCACTTTTACACTTTCTTTCGGATAGCTCTGTCCATAATTTATTGCACTACCTTAATCCACTGCTATATTCCTCATATTAGCCTAACATATTATTGTATACCTCTATCTGTAAAATTCTGTTCAAAGTAATAGCCATCTGTATATTATATTCATAGTACATATTCACCTGTACATTCTGTTTACATTCTGTTTATAGTAATAGCCATCTGTATATTTATATTTATTCACTGTATATATTCATCTGTAAATTCAGTTCTGTTTATAGTAATAACCATCTCTCTACTTATACATATTTATATATATTCAGTACATTTTTATGCCCTGCACTTACGCAACCATTGTATATATCCTGCACTTGCTGCTATTGCACTTCTGGTTAGACCTAAACTGCATTTCGTTGCCTTGTACTTGTACTTGTGTAATGACAATAAAGTTGAATCTAATCTAATCTAATCTAATTAGCAAACGTGTCACAAATGAATGCAGGCTTTGTAAAGGAACTGTTATTGAAGGATGGAACAGTTCATACTATACTGAACTCAAGAGCAAACCCACAGCCCACAAGCTGTTACTCATTTCACAAGACAACGCAATTTACATAGAAGTCTTAAAGACACAGTAACCAAAAACTGCCAATTTGATTCTAAGGATTACAGAGAAGGGGGAAAACAGTAAAAGAAAATAGCCACCAAAATTTAATTAAAAATGACACATGGACCCTAAATAAAAGAGCATAATGCTCACAAAACAATGCCACTCAAAAAGGAGTCCAAATTTTTTTTTAAACTTTGCAGCTCCTCATACTTTTGAGAAGTCTCACGTATTCAGTCAAGTTCACTTAGCGGCTCTTTGACTAGATGTGAGCGGGATTGTCTAAACCCTATGTCTGAGGGTAAGTGATCCTGCTCTCTCCCCCATGATCCTCTCCGTTTCCTCCTGGCCTGAAGCAGGTGCAAGTCATCTCAGTGGGGATGTCACTAAAGGCTTATGTCAGGGGAAGGCAGCTAGCTAATCGTACCACTCAAGGGCTAAAGATTAGATTGGCCGTGCAGATTCTTTTACTCTCTCAAAACTGACCACAATGGGCCAGATGTGGAGGCCAAATACAAATTTAACCTTCCATGTCAACATTTTCACTGGCAATCCATCAACTTCTTGATATTATTAGTCAGACAAAGATTTAATGCCTCAAAGTAAATAACATCACAACACTGTACAGGCCACGGGAGCCAATGCAATTATCTGTATACTTAACTCGATTTGTACATTTCTTAAGAAAATGTATGTTGCATGCTTGTGCAAAATTCACTGCCACGTGCTAGATTAACTACAAAATGAGCAATAGTAAAAGCGATGCTTGCCTTAACTAGCATCACTAAATATTAGCCACTAAACAATGCTGATGAGCTTTCTCCTTTAAATGTTCTTTAAAGGAGACATACATTCATACATATGACATACATTCTTTATCTTTAAATTATATACACAAAATGAGTGTTATCTTCTGAGCTAAAGCCATTAATCTAGCAGTAAACATGCAGCTCAATACCACCAATCTGGGAGTTAATGTTCCAAGTTATTGTTGTACTAAGCAGTAAATTCCACAGCATGGTGATTTCACCAATGTTATCATCTCCCTAAAACATGACTGAAACTCTAAAACGCCTCATTTCAATAATATATGTAATCATGTGCATCCCCTTCTCTGGATGTTAAATAAGTTAGCTTGACATTCACATATGTGAACCCATGATAAACCACTTGGGCAGTGAAAAGAAACTGAAATAACTCCTTAGAAATGGGGAACAAAAATCAATAAAGCTACTTTGGGGCTTAAAAGCGTAAAATGATTTTTTTTTAATAAAATAACAAAAGTCACTTTCACTGAAGGAGCTGTATTAAAGTGGCCCAATTATGCAATTTTAAAGGGTCCTAATTTGGTTTAGAAGGTCCCCTACCTTCTAAAGGTAAAAAAAAACACTTTCATTTTCTCATAGTATACATTGCACATCGCACCAAATTTCTCAGTCTGAAAAAGACTCGTTAGTCTCTCTAAGCCCCGCCTTTCCGAGAGCTACTCTGCTCTGATTGGTCAGACGGCCTAGTCTGTTGTGACTGGTAATGTGACCGAGTGGATTTCAGAAAATAAACGCCATTACAATAACTGAATTTCCGCTCCGGAGGCTTCCTAAAGCTCAGCGATACACACTGTAAAGACAGTAACGATGGTGTCAATTTTACCATATCAATTTGAGCATGAGTCCGATGATGAAACATTAGAAGAACTAAGCCCCGTTTCCACCAAAAATTACCCGGAACAATTTGTCCCAGGAACTCTTTTTCCCTCAGACCTGCTGCTGTCGTTCCCATAGCAGTCTAAAGTACCGTGAAGATTAGTCCGGTGACGTAGGACTGTGTGTGACTTTCCAGAGCCCACTGGATTTCGTCTTCTGCACATAAACTTAATAAAGCCTGAACCTCATTCGTCGGTCCATCGGTCGTATTTTTTAAACTCCATTGTTGATTCGAATAGTAAACAACTCTTACTGCATGCATGGCAACAGACTTTTAGGTTGAAATAAAATGCTGCGTGAGCTCAACCAATCAGCATGTACAGCATCCAAGTCCCACCCCCGAAAGTTCCTGAACTTCGAAAAAGTACTACCTCGCGAGCAGGGACGTTTTGAGGGGGAAATCTTTACCCGGAACTTTATTTAAACCCCGGGATCCTGGGTCGAAACACACCACCCCAAAGTCCCTAGTTCCTGGGCAAAGTTCCCGTAGTGGAAACGCGGCTCTAGTTATTGACGTCACTGAGATTTGAGAAGCAATCGTCAGTAAAATGACAGGAATACTGTCAAAAAAGGTTGTACTGCTGTTGTTAGGACAAATATTTTGAATGTTCTGATCTAATCTGACTTCTGACCTGTAATGTTACTTGAATCATAATCATAAGCCCTGTTTCCACCGAAATTACCCAGAACAATTTGTACCAGGAACCTTTTTTACAGGAACTTTTTCCCCCAGACCTGCTACTGTCTGCCTTTCCACTGCGGTCTAAAGTACCGTGAAGATTAGGCAAATTAGTCCAGAGATGCGCGCAATTGCTCCTCCCAGTCGGCAACAGACAGTAATCATTTTTGTTCGATACTGTCTGCAACAATAACAAGTGGAGGAGATGCAAGCAGCGCTGCTTTTGCTGGTTATGTATTGGTTTACTAAAGAGGTAATTAACAAAACTGCGGAAAAGAGACGAGCATTGATACTAAAGCGTATTCTGAAAGCTCGTAAAGCTAGATTTAAAATAAGATAACGTATGTTATTATCAGTTATTACAGACATTGTCATGTGATTGCTGACACAACGCGTGCCATCGGACAGAATAGGGTTGTGCCGATGGACGATATCATCGTCCATTGTGATGGCTGACTGACATCACGATGGAGCGCCACCATCGTGATGCCACGCCCCCCATTGCGAGTCTTGCTGTGAGTGCGACGCACACTAATCCTCTTCTATAGTTAAACTAAAAACTTTGCAGGGATTGCTCTGTAAATTATATTGAGAATATAACTAATGCATATTTTCTATTTTAAATACTGTAGTCTTTGCCAGATATAGCCTACATTTTGAAATAATAAACGAGACTCAAACATCCATTTCATAAGCATGCGTGTTTATTTCAGCACTTCCGTCAGTGAAACAACACCCCACAGCCTGTAAAACATTTAAACGATTATCAGTAAATAATGGTAACCTAAAGAATATAAGAAAATTAAATATTAGTTTAAAAAAAAACTCAATTCCCCTCAAAGATGCGTCATATACCGCTCTGCGCGAGATGAAACACGAGCTGTAGACACCTTCTCAAATATCTTCGTCTTCATGTGTTCTCCTGATGTTGCAAAGCACTTGTTGTAAAAGTTCTGAAGAGCAAATTTTATCTTCCACAGGGTCAAGACATTTAAGCTATGTTTGATTATTCACTGCCAAAGAAAACGAAAGTAAAATGGCCTGTGTGTGTGAAATGCGCCATTCAAATAAACTCGACGCGCCTTACCAAGTCTAATAACAAGCACAAACTGTGTTAAATAAAAAGGTAGCCTACTCATCCTACAGTGTTTTTCTACTTTTCCACAGTAAAGGACGTGAATGGGTAATAATAGCCTTAATTATAAACAAACGAAAGGAAGAAACGTTTATAATTCCCTGCGAAAATGGGTGCGACGCGAGTGAAGATTTGAGAAAAGAAACGAGATGTCCATGTGGGATAAAATGGACTAACGTTAGGCCTATTGTTCAAATTCACGGAAGTCGCAAAACAGAGTAAAAAAGCTGACAAATCTTAAATTGGTGCTCAGCCTACCTCTCTCATTCGGCATGAATCCATTCATGGCTGCGAATTTATTTCCTTTGTAAACAAAGCTTTGTGCTTCACTTGGTATTATTCACGTAAAACAGCATTGACATACAAAACACTGGGTTAGTAACGAAATTATAGTTTTGAAGTAGAAAATAGCATTTATGTAAAGAGAGTTATTAAAATAAAAAGTGCACAACTCTTCTTAAGTGGAAGGAAGTTACTTTTTGCAACCTAGCGCGGATGAGTCATTATTTGGGTTAGTAAAATAACGAAATTATATATAGTTTTGAAGTAGAAAATAGTATTTATGTAAAGAGATAGTAAAATACAGATATAGTAAATTATATATTTGTATTAATAAAAACAAAACGACGATATCATCGCCCATCACAATGTTTTACTGTAAACATCGTCAGCTGCCAATTTAGGAGACATCGCCCAACCCTAGGACAGAAAGAGCAAGGCTGATATTTGCTGAACGCAGAACGAACCTCGCAAAAGACTTTTAAAAATGCCGGTTGAAATAAAATGCTGCGTGGAGTCAACCAATCAGCATGTTCAGCGCCCAAGTCCCACCCCCGAAAGTTCCCGAACTTTGAAAAAGTACTACCTCATGAGCAGGGCCATTTGGAGGGGGAAATATTTACCCAGAACTTCATTTAGACCCTGGTTCTTGCGGTCGAACCACACCGAGTACCACCCCAAAGTTCCTAGTTCCTGGGGAAAGTTCCTGCGGTGGAAACGCGGCTTTAGTTGGGGACACTAAATATTCAACTACTTTACTGATCCACCCACATTGACACTACATGAGAATTTAACTGAGCTGAATGATGACATCACGATTTTCTCCAGAATGGCTGTCCCAAAATTTTGTTGCATTATATTCCTGTTACAACTGTAAAGCTGCTTTGAAACAATCTGTATGGTAAAAAGCGCTATATAAATAAAGGTGACTTGACTAAACTACCACTGTGGTAATTTTAACTTCACAACCTCATCCTTTGGAAGGGTTTACAAAGAGAATTTGCCTTTGCAACGCAGAAAACAGCGTCTTCTCAACATGTACACAACACGAACCAGCTACAGTGTTTGAGGGCGAGTCAAAGTAGATGTTCTTTGTCGGCAGCCATGAAGATCATACAGGCGAGCATTATGGTGCGTTCACACCGGACGCGAATAAATCGCGCTATTCGTGCAAAGTTGGACGCTTGAACATTTTGAGTTTACTCGCTTCATTCGCGCGTGACATTCACTTCACAACAGACACAAATTCACGTCATGCCAGCTTCTGCCAGGTGGTTCGTCTCATTGAGAAATGGCTGACATGGGCTGTGTTTACACATCTTTTTTGTTAAAATACTACTGTTAATCTGTGACAAAACATAGTTTTAAGACTTTTTCAAGCAATAATGTAGATGTTTAAAGCTCAAATCTGTTGATTATTTATCTGCCGTTTTCGGAGTTGTGAGATCCAGGCGATCAGCGGCGCTCAACGCTCGTTAACCTCGGCAAGAGCAGTCTCTTTCTCGGCTAGTCCTTCAGACATTTGCCGCTGGCTCTGATGTCTCTGTTGTGTCTCGAGCTATAATTCGTCTTGTGTATATGTAATGGGTGATCTTTGGTCTCATGGATCTATAATTTGATCCCTGGCAAATCGTTTAGGCTGAGGGCAAAGTGAAGTTTCATTACTTTTTTATTTTTAGGCTATTTAACTTTACGCTACCGTTGTAGCCTACTAGCACTGACTTTGAATGTTTGACTGAATTGTTTGCTTTATTTCATGTATAGCTTATTATACCTTTTACTTATACTTTTGTATTATTGATCATACATAAACTTGCATTTAACAAAAAGAGACTGGGTTGTGTTTCATGTCATTTAATGTTATCACAGTGATAATCATATGCACACTTGTCTGAACCAGATATTAATATATGATTAATATAAACCAGATTTTCTCCTCATTGTTGTCACTACTAGAGCAAGCTCCTGATTGGTTAACCCGGCGCGAATACGCGTCAAGCACTCGATTCGTGCCACATCAGTCACGCAAACCACACCGCAGAATGTCTATTCGCATCTTTGCATTGACTTAACATGTAAATCACTCGCGCGAATCGTGAATGTTACGAGGTAAGACTGGAATTACTGATGACTTGTTTCAGCAGTTTAGAATCGATTCCTTCTTTTGGGAGACAATACCTATTTATTTACATAATAACAATAACTATTTCTTGTGCACTTTGATCTTTAAAACAGTAGAACAGCAGCAGAACTATTGCACACACTATATACAAGGTAATATCTGAAAAAGCAGGGGCGCTTTAAAACAATCTGAAAAAGCAGGGGCACTTTAAAACATTATGAAAATCAAGATCCATCAAATAAATATTTTCATCTGTAACCAGTGTGAACAACCCAACATTGGCACAGATATCCCATGTGGTACCTTTCTCTATACTCAGTTGCTTAGGTACAGTCACAAACCAAAGCACTGTTGGCCACATCTCAGTGAATTTTGGAGGATTTTAACTTGAGCATTGCTGCAAGCCCCATGATTCATGGCAGACAACATAAATTTCCTTGCACCCTATTATGATCATTCTTATAATGCATATTAATAATATATATTTGTGCAATTATATATTTAGTCTATTATATTGTCTAAAAAAACACAAAACAGAAATCAATATTAAGTGTCTTTAACTACTATGTACTATAGGACAGGTTTGGTGGTATGGGTAGGTTTAAGGGTGGGTTAAGGGGTACGTGAAGGGTAATTATAGATGTAATTACAGAAATTAATAACAGCTGTAATTACATGCAGGTATTTTTAGCTAGTACAATGTTAAGTACAATGTAACATGCATGTACCCACTGTTTAGTAGTACTCAAAAGACATTGAATATAAAGTGGGTCCAAAATGAAGAATTTAAATGCTGCAAATCAATTTAGGCTTCAAAATTGTAGAATTTACTGTATGAAAAATGTATAGTTTTTTTAATTACATTAGGGATGGGCATTTTTGTCCATTTTTCATTTCGAGTACTGATAAAAATAAAACTGTTAGAAAAATTAATGTTGACAAATAAAAATATGACATGATATATGACTAGAAAAATAACATTGCTTGATTATTAATAACGCATCAATGTAGGGCTGGTATGGTATGGTATGGCGATATGGGCAAAAATCTCGTAAAATCTTTTCATATCACTCGATATCGATAATTATCGCGATAAATGTCAAAAATGTATTTCTTTCAAATTTAAACGCTCCTAAGTGAAAGTTGTAGAAACCAGACTGTTAATTGTGGTTTTAAGCTACTTTTATTGTCCGAATATGACAATCAATTTCCAGTCATTTTTCCTTAACAAAATAAAAAATTTTATAGAAAAAATTTATGTCTTAGTTTCTGCATGTTCTAAATAATAGGTGATATTGTTTCTAGTCATGAAACAGGTTTGTGTTGCCATATATATTTTGGCATATATCTTCGGCACAGTTTGCAGTGCAGGCTGCAGTATTAATAATATTACATGTTTTGTCTTGCCAATTACTTGTCAATGCACATTTGACAGTGAGTTGACAGTAGTAATAGCGTGAGTTAGGATGCAGATGTAAATTTATGTTCATTAACAAAAACATGGGCATCTGTAAAAATTGTAACAACTGTTTTATTCAAATTAACCAATTGGTCTTCCATAGTATCATTCATTTAGATCATGATAACCACAGTTAAAACACACATATAGCTCTTCACTAACTTGGTAAAATGTATCTATATGGTTTCTATGGTATTTGTATGAAAAACAGTAGGCCTAGCCTAAAAACATTTAGTATAAATGCACAAATTCTATAGCTCAATCACAAAAAATACTGTATAATATTATTGTAATATTCAATTACTCCTTTTAAATACATGTCTACAATAATAATATAATCCAATTCTATATGAATAGAATAGCCCAGATTTCTGCCACAGTACCATGGTGCAGTTAGTAGTACAACAGTAAATCCATGGTAAATTATGGAGATTTGTAGATCGAAGTGCCTTCTGACTGTATCGTTTCTGCTGTTTGTCAGGGCTGTTTAATCTGGCTTTAAACTAGATTAAATCACAGAGACATTTGTGTTTTTCGTTGAATGCACGCGCTTCTTACTGGATCTCACAGCGTGAGACCGATCCGTGGATAAATTGTCTGTGTGAAACGTTTCAAATGAGTAACAATTTGTGCTACCTTTTATCGACAAATGTGTTGCATTTGGATGATAACTCAAGGTTAGTTTCACCTTCGGTTTAACATTTGTCGTCGCTTCCACAAATGTTTTCCTTCTCAAGCCGAGTTTTCTTTTTCAGTAGAGCTTGTACTTTTGATGTGCAAGTTAAAACCACTTCAGCTCTGCACCCCCTCACGGACCCACCTGCAGGTCCATTATTGCATCATCAAAATAATTTGAAAAATTTATAAAGTTGTACAGCACAAAACTAGACATATATGGTATCGTTTGAAAGATTAGAACCTCAGCTTTCTTGACAATCACTTTTGCATTTATGTTACATAGAAAAAGATAATAAGGTCTGAATTTGACCCCCCCCCCGCAATGACCCCCCCTTGAGAAAATCATATGAATAATATTACATTTCATATTTATAATCACACAATCTCACCAAAAATAGACAAGTCATATATCAAATGAAAGCTCTTACCCTCAAGAATATCACTGTGTAGTTTATTTCACAGATCCAACACATTACAGTAACGTCATTTTCAAAAGAATCATGAAGATGGAAATGACTCCTTTGAACAAGCAAACACATGAGTCATATTCCTGTTCGGATCACTAACCTAATAGCCTCAAACGCTATATCAGCTCGTTCCTTAGGTTGTTTTCTTCAAAACGAGATCATTTCCACATGCTTGTGAGCATGCATGGCCAAATGACACTGTAATATGTCACCGATGTCCAGATCAAAACATGTGATGCAGACAAATACTCTTATTATCCTTAGTTTGGATAGTCTGTGTTAGTCGCGATTTTTGCTGACGTCATCAAGTATTGCGTCATACGTCGAAAAAGCTGAGTATCTCAGCTTTCTATAGACATGTCGATCATGCTTGGACCAATCAGAGCCCGAGATCTCCCTTTACAAATTTGTGGACGCGGAGCCTTCTTTTCGATTTCCTAGCGGCTATGGAAAATCAATGGAGATGAGTAGGAGTTATTAGATAGTTTGCACAGATTAATCTCAATTTTTTTGGAAGGAGATATCAAGAGAATTCTTTTTCCCCTGTTTACTGGCACCTAGTGGAATCCACAGAAACTTTCGGAAGGAAAAATAGACCAAACAGATAAAAAATTATAGATTTTCAAATAACAAATTAATTAAAAAATAAATCAAAATATGACTTTTTATTTATGTTTATCATAAAATTGTGAATAAATACAATATAATATATGCAATATTCCACCACTGTGATAAAATTTGGAGTGTTTTCTGTAAAATGAGACCATTTTTTTATCAATTTACTCCAATGTATGTGGGTAGGGCGCTCTTTTAAATTCAGATATGCATAATTCTCTAAAAAATTCTAAATATTCTGCAGAGCTGAAGTGGTTAAAAGCTTCACGCTGACTGGCTGTTGTTGCATTTATGTTACGTTTGCAATGCATTTATTTACGTTTGTTGCATTTGTCAGAGTAATCTGTATCGAGTAAAAATTTCCTTAGCTTATCATCGTTATCGGCATCAATTTTATCGCGATTCGATATATAGTTTATCGGCCCAGCCCTACATCAATGTTTTCGAAAAAGAAACATCTAAAAAGGAATAGCTGCATGTGGTGAAACTGAAGAGTGAATGAACACCAGTAAACTGAAGTCGGTTCTATATTACCCCTTTTCCACCAAGGCAGTGCTAGAGCTAGTTCAGATCCAGAGCTAGTCCCAGTTCATAGTTGGTTCAACTGAGGAGCCTTCTAAGAACCGTTTGCTTTTCCACATGCTGGGAGCCACAACAGAGCCAGGTCTTACGTCACTGTATACGTCTCATCTTTCTCAACAACGCTAGCGAGGCAGCGGCAGTGTTGCCAAATTGGGCTACTTCATCACTGTTGCTGCGGGCTGTTTTTCATGTCCGCGGGTTGAAGCGACCCCAATTATGTGATATTAAGCCCCGGGAATGCAAATTTTAGTAGGCAACCATGCCAAAAACACATTTGACCCCCAAATGTGATTTTTACCGGGGAAGCCCCCCTGAAACGCGATTGGGCTTGTTTTGAGTAGCAATTGGGCGGGTTTTGTTGTGAAAACCTGGCAACCCTGGGCAGCGGGAAACACAAAATACACCAAGCTTGTACGAGATGCATCAGCGCTGCGCAGACCGATCCACGAATAAAAAAAAAAAATGCATGAGTGAATCAAAAGCATAAGGAGTCATATGCTCTCGCTGGACGGCGATCGGTCTCTGCACAGCACCGCTGCGAACAAGCTTTCCATCAACAATGCAAACGTTGCGTTACTATTGATTCACATGGCTTTACGCTCCTACATCAGCAGTAAAACACAACGAATCCAACGCATTCGTGCAGTTTGCCGTAATTTGTATAGACGGAGATTACAAACGAGCAGCAGCTGTTAGCTCCATTAGCTGCTATTTCAACAATGGCGGATCTCAAGTCTGTGTTAGTCTTGTTGACCCCGCCCTCAGCGCCTGACGTAATCGGTTCTTACTTCTAGCCCTGTTCTAGCCCAGCAATGTTTTGGTGCTACTTAAGAACCACTTTTCCTGGCTCGGAGCTGTGGCTTTGGTTGTGGAAACACAAAGAACCGATTTGAAACTAGGCTCTGGCTCCGATCTAGCTCTAGCACTGCTTTGGTGGAAAAGGGGTATATGACACATCCTATATAACACTAGCCAGAAAGTGTTACTCCCGTTGTGGATGCATTCTTCCTGTAACAACGCACTGAAACACTAAAGGCAACTAAAGCACAAAGAATAAACAACATTCTATAGTGTTCTCATTATAATGTTATGCATGTCAGATTGGCGCTGCACATCTCACACTGTAGTATTTTCATCTACTTTATCAAGTGATTCCAGACATCCCTGCACGTTT
The DNA here is from genome assembly GCA_023566225.1 of Romanogobio albipinnatus. Taxonomy (NCBI): domain Eukaryota; kingdom Metazoa; phylum Chordata; class Actinopteri; order Cypriniformes; family Gobionidae; genus Romanogobio; species Romanogobio albipinnatus. The sequence continues at coordinate 20,278,856 of CM042260.1, read as the reverse complement.
TCAACGTCATGACCAGAGGCGATTTTAACAGACATACTGTTGAAAAAAATATGACGACTGCTGGATTATTAATAATATCAATGTTTTTGCAAAAGAAACAACTAAAAGAATATATGACTAATATGTCTTAAATAACTAAATCATAGTCAATGTTGGAAGTGAATGAACACTGGTAAACTGAAGAGCTTTACTGGAGGGGGGTTAAAGGGATAGATCACACAAACTAAAGCACAGAGAATTTGCAACATTCTATTACAATAGTGTTCTTATTATAATGTTATGTATATAGCAGTTTGGCCCTGAACATCTTGCACTTGATTCAAAATGATTCCAGGTATCACTGCGCGCCTTCAAATTCATAGTTTCACTTTTTTCCGCCGGTCTGGATAATATGCTGTCCTAACACTAACCAATCACACCTCAGGTACCGCCAAAAATGCTGCAATAACCAATCAGAAAAAAAGAAACGGCGACCATTTTCATTATCGATCGTCACTGTCACATACCAGCACTTATGCACATCCCTAGATCACATTTAATACCGTTTTTAAATTATTATTGTTTTAAAGATGAACTTTAAAGGGGTCATGACATGAGAAATCTAATTGCCTTGATTGTTTCATACAAGAGGTCTTTGTACCATTAAAACATCCTGCAAGTTTCATAGCTTAAACATCCTCATTATAAACAAAGCATTTATTTAAAGCTACAATATGTATTTTTTGACCGCTAGGGGTCGCTAACCTCTTCAAAACAATAACAAAGGCGTAGCTTGATGACACAGTGAATGAACGTGGAATCATGGAACTTGTCGTCATACCGATGGATCTAATAGCGTTTATGGGGAAATAATGTTTCTGGATGAGTGAATGCATTCATGTATTTTAACCTTGTTATGAATCAGGGCTCAATTACTAATAAGAGACAGATATCAGCGCCACACGTGCCCGGGGGATATAAAGAAATGATGACATTTCATTCAACCGAACTACCCGCAAGTGCTGAATTACTACTCAAACAGGTCAGTTTATTGGACAAATTAAAATTGTGAGGAAACGCAATACTGTTTCACTTGGTCTACACGATCTAAACTGCATTTGAGTGTGTTGAAAGCTATGATGTTATTCTGTGTGTTAGTTTGTTGGCTGAGACTAGCAGTAAGCTACATTAACATTAGAACATCATACTGATGATATTCTAATATTTTATCGTGTTGAGCTACATAGCATTGATTCGTTTTATGTACATTTGCTCATCACGTTTGTTGCCATGGTTTCTACGGCAGTAAAAGCAGAAACCGAGGGTGACGCGGATATGACGCCATTGACAGGGGACTCCCTCACACGTCGCAATCGCAATTTTTTCACGATTTAAAAATAGTTGGAAACATTTGGGATATTGTAAGTACTCAACTGAACAAAATTTATAACACTGGCCTAGTGGTTTTTGGATATTTTACTGCAAAAATCTTACATATTGCACCTTTAATCAAGCTCCAAAAAATGCTTGTTTTGATATTGTAGGATCTCTGACATCACACAGGCAAATGCATTTGCATATGACTGTTCTCCAGAGCAAGAAATTGACGAATCATCGTTCCATAGGCCCCGCCCACTTGTATTCAGTCGCTTGACAGCTGACATTTGCCTACACTGGATGCAAGCATAGCGTCAAAAGCAAATCACTGCATCAAAAGCCATGAGCAAATTATTTCATAATGCTTTTTGCTTTTATATGGATGTTTTTAAAACTCTTTAGACAACTCACATGCAATAGCGAGTGACTAATAATACGGTGTCCTATGCAATGGCATTAGCCAATCATAACAGTGGCCTTTTACTGGTAAAAGTCAAAAAGAAGGTGGTAAAAAAGCGTCTTTTTTTGTGCAAAAAAAACATTTTAACATTATAAATGAACCTCAAGGAACATGTTAAAATAATAAAAACAAATGTCATAACCCCTTGAGTATTATAAAAAAGTACTCTAAATGTGAAACTGGAGAAATTTTAATATCGGTGCCAATATATCATTCATCCTAATGTTTTTTCAGGGTACCACATTCTCCGAATGCATCCAGTGACATGCTACTGTTGGGACATTAGGCCCATTGCTTTCGTTTTCAAGAGGTATCTAGCCTGGCACTCTTCCTGCTCTGCCTCTAGAAAAACCTCAGATATCAATGATCGGTTTCCGTTTAGTGAATGTGTTGTCAGCTCCAATTCCACATGCGATTATCATTCTCTCATCTCTCCAGCTGGAAGCCCACGCTTACTCTTTTTTTGGATATGAGCCATCTCCACAATGGCCAGACTCACTAAGGCGGCTTTGTGTTTTTATAAATTGTGAGTACTGTAAATCTAACTGCTTTATTTAACATTTCAGTGACTCAGAAGTGGGTGGCGAGACTAGGGAGATCTGTAATACCAAAAGAAAGCTATCTGTTAGCATTCCCATTCATTTCAATGACGTCTTGAATTGTGTCAATGTCTTTTAAATCGTTACCTGTAATAGAAAAATAACCTAATCTATAGACTGTGTTTTTTTAGTTAGCTTACACTTTAAACTCTAACCACTCAGCATGCTAGAAAAAAACGTTGCTAAGTTGAAAATGCCAAGTAACACATTGAATGAAATGTGAAATTTAAGTATAAAAGACTGAAATGGTATTTAGTGAAACATTGTAAAACATACTCCAAACAATACTGTTTTATTTACAGAAAAATCATTTTGTACATTATGCAGCTTGCAAATAACTTTACTTTTGAATGGATGTCAATGGAGAAATTTAAGTTACAGTCTATGCGGAGGGCCAAACAGGATCATGCTAACCAGCCAAAGTTTGGGAAAGACCAAAGACCTGATGCTGTGATGATGTCTTCGAGTAAAGGCTTTTCTGCCCAATTAAATAAACATTCTCAGTTGCAATGAGGCAAATCCTGCATTACCCGACTAGGAATACTGCTGATTCTCCAGGCGGGCACGTAATTAGACAGGACAGAGAAAAAGTAAAAGGCTGCAGTTGAAAACTGTCTCTGTGGACACAGCACATGCAGCAGACTTCGCTCTGTCAGTTAACATCAAGGCTGTAAAATTGCATTACAGCTTCCGGTTGTCAAATACCATGATTATCCAAAATTAGTGCTTTGGCCACTCAAACTTAAGGCTTTCAAAATAAACCATAATGTCATGATTTTAACTTCAGGCCATTTACCGTTAGATGACTTTAGAAACAAAAATAAACAGAGCAACTTACTGGGCTGTAAAGACCAAGCGTGCATTGTTGCAGATGACAGTTTGAAATGAAAGAGAAAGAGAAAAGATTTCAACAGGCTCTTCTACTCTGGCTAAACAGGCTAAGATACTCTATTTTTAACACTTACTCCACAATCGTATCAATAACTGATTAATTCTAACTAAATCATAAAATTCCTCTTCTTTTGCCAGACCCAAACATCTCAAGACAACTACAAGAATTGTAATAAAGAGTTCACTAACAGTGAACAAGAAAATCTAAATAGCGCCCACTTTTCAAGGCAAGGCAAGGCAAGGATATGCATATAGGGATATGCAATATAGCGGTACCATATTGGCCATCGGCAGAAATCAGAGATTTTGTAAAATTTAAATCAGTCAGTATTGGATATTTTAATTGCTAGATGGTTTATTTCATCAAACACTCACTTTAATTTAATAACACTGTTAAATGTAATCTTTAGCAAAAAATAACAAGTATGAAAAATGTATACTCATTTTGATTTTTGCCAAAGATTACATATAATAATGTCAAATTAAATAGTGTTTTAAAGATTAATAAGAGCATTAGATGAAGGCAAATTTAATAAATATCCATTTTTCAGACTCAGGGGCAGTTTACGCGACATCATTTTCAACTAAAAATGGAAAACATTTTTAATGCGTTTTGACCGTTCATTTACACAACAACGGCATTTTGGCAACACAGGCTTTTGAAAAAGTGTTTAAAAGTGCAAGATTTTGAAAATAATACTGTTATGTCTCTAAGTAAACAACAAAAACCTGAAATCACGTGAGAACGGTGACGTCATGTGCATGCGTATTATGTGTTCAGTCTATAGGTGCGTAGTGTAGTAATATCGCCAACTACTGGCCTGGCAGCATAATACAGCTTTTTTTTTTTTATCAAGTTTTTAGTACATTGTTGTGATGTAAACATATACCCTTAAATTTATAATGTTGTGATTTCTAAATTCACGTTAAATGATCAGCATTTAAACAATAGATTTTTCGTTTTTAATGTTTAATTTAAATTTACACAAAATAAATATAGATTTTAATATAAAATTAAATATAGCTACATTGTACAAATAGCTACATTGTAAGGATAACGTAAAAGGGTAGGGTAACTTTCTGCTAGGAAATATTCTGTTAAGATTACGAACATTTGAACTTTGAAATTCAAAACCCACACAATCTTATTCCTGAATTACAACGGCTCTGTCTATTAAACCTTTGAAAAGTACAATCACATCGAAACATTCAAATCTGCGTCAGTGCTGTTGCTGATCCAGAGAGAGCAGTTGTCATGTATAGGTATTTCAACCACACAGTGTAGGTATTTCAACCACACAGTATCGGTATTTCTGTGTTATAAATATTCATATTAAAATAACAGAAGTGTAGGGATAAAAGTTTATAGTTCAGATATAAACACTGATGTCTACGGAAGCAAACAAAAGAGAGTAAATGAAGTAACTTGACGTTTCAAATGATGATTGTAACGATTAGCCTATATCATTACACCACAAGGCGTTGACAAGTGACTGTTAAAAATGTACTTGTCATTGAATCATTCATTCAAAAATCACTGATTCATCCAGTAATGAAACAAGTGAAGTCATTGAATCATTCATTCAAACAGTTTAACCATTCAGATGAAACTTTTCAGCGATAGATGCTATTTACACCAAGTGAAAATAGCATATTTTTAGCGATAATTGCCATGTACACTAAGTGCAAATAACTGATGATATTTACTAAGTGAAACAGCATACTAAGTGAAAATAGTGATATATTCTATTTACACCATATAAAAGTAGCAGTTCTTTACAATATGTGTAAATAGTAATTACATGCAATTTATACTTTATTTTGACAGATGCATACTATTTGCACCTCAGTATTATTGTACATTAACAGGACGGAATAATTTCATTGTAAATTATAATAATATTATATTTATCAAAATTATTAAATGGATGCCGCCTTAATGGGACAATAAAAGCACTCCCTACACCTACCCCTAACCCTACACAATAAATGCTGTTGTTATTAATATTAAACATTTCGCTAGGCACTTTATTTCCATTTTTAGAAAATTTTCTTAATTTTTATTGAAAGTAAATGCCTTTCCGATGTGATAAGTGATGGAAAAAAGGTGGATTCGAAAACTAAGATCCTTAAGCCTTACGTTTTACTGACTACACTACTGAAGATGTTGAAATACGCAAAAAAAAAAATGTATCTTGTTTGGCCCAACCAGGCATTGTTAGGTGGAACTAGTGTGAATAGCAAATTCATTTGCCTGGAAAGTTTAATTTAGTCCATTTAACTACACACGGTCATGTTGCGGAAAGACAATTTTTTTGTAAGGACTCCAAGAATGCACGGATTACAGTTATATCCGCGGGTCAGGAGCGTAAAGTAATAAAAAGTAACATTCCAAAAATTGTGGGTGGATGAGAGATAAATCATTAATGTGTTGATTTTAATAAAGACACGGAACTCTCATTTCACGGTAAAACACAATGAATGCGTGTCATTCTTTAACTTTCGTTTTCAGATAATTCAAGATCAAATTAATTTGCGGCAGTTCACTTCAGCTGAAGAGATAGGAGCAACTCGAAACACATGAAGCAACCAGCATGAATGGAGTTGCACATGCAACACACTCGTCGTGATGTGTAGGATAACTGTTCTAAAGTCCTTTATTAACCCCCTGGAGCCGTGTGGATTACTTTTATAATGGATGGTAGTGTTGTAGTCAAGACCACCTAAACCGAGACCACGTTGAGACCGAGACCAGCATGTGCCGAGACCAAGACTAGACAAAGACTTTGTGGGGTTGAGACCTAGACAAGACCAAGACCAAGACAGGGCGAGACGGAGTCAAGACCAAGACCAGACCAGGTGCCTCATTTATAAACGTTGCGTACACACAAAAGAAGGCGTACGCCGCTCTCTACGCAATAATTGGTATTTATAAAAAGAAAACTTGATGGGAAAATGTGCGGTCCTTCACACAAGCTATGACCCAGGCGTACGCACAAAAACGGGTGAAATGAGAAATGGCGACACCGTCGGCAGATGGAAGAAACACGTGAAAGTGTGTGAAACTGTAGACCGTTGTGTAAAATAAATGGCTATACTGCCTCTCATAAATAACATGAAGACTTTACAAAGCAAGTCTTACAACTAACAGCCTACACGAACACCCGTTTGATCGATCTGCAGTGTAAAACAAACAAAATCAAATGAAAATTTCAACATAAATGCAAATTAACATATATTTGCAAAAAGAAAAGTGAAATATGTTCTGCAATAATATTGGTATGTTATGCAATTCATCCTCATAAATAATATGGTAAACAGAACGAAATAGCTAATGTACAAAACCGATATTCTCGTCAATGTGTCCGTCTGGCAGACAGACAGACAGACAGACAGACAGACAGACAGACAGACAGACAGACAGACAGACAGACAGACAGACAGACAGACAGACAGACAGACAGACAGACAGACAGACAGACAGACAGACAGACAGACAGACAGATAGATAGATAGATAGATAGATAGATAGATAGATAGATAGATAGATAGATAGATAGATAGATTTCTTCATCAGCTACGGAATCATGGTATTCATGCATATGCCTTTTTATGCTATTTTTTATTTTTATGCTATTATTCTATGCTATTTTTAAAATAACGTATGACGTATGTCTCAACCATTCAGAAAGCTGCAAGACATTACATTTGCACTGAACTATTTCCCATTTCCACGTAGATTATAACCGACATCTGTAACTTGTCAGATTCAATTAAATGGATGGAAATAAAATGCCCCATCACAATGTGTAATGACGCACAATGGCTGATCTTGCACTCTTAGAAGATGTGGCAAATGGAAGGATTCGGAGTGAACGTATCTTCAGACAGCAAGAAGACTTGCCGGCAAACGAGGACACACTCTGGCGATGGAGCACTAGACGCTTTTTTGCCTCGACTTTGATGTCCGACCATTTCTTTCTTATTTCGGCCATGGTCCGAGGTTGTGAGGCTACAGCATTTACGGCGTCTGCAACCTTTTGCCACTCAAGTGCCTTTTTGACATTAGTAATGCCCACACTGTGCCCTCCAAAACAAAATTTTTCTCCTCTTTTCAACCTCGCCAACGATAACTTCTACTTCACATTGAGTGAAGTTACGTTTTTTTTATTTCCTCTCTGTGTTTGCCATGATTTCGCAATCGATGAATATTAACTTGTGGGCATTTCACGGACTATTTATGGGCAACCATAGGCGTGACATGAAGCCGCAAAAGCTGCGCAACATTTAGAATTGATTGTGATTTATTAAGGGAAAACTGCGTAGGATGTGCGTGCGCACGGTTTTATAAATCCAAATATTTCTGTGTGTACGCACGTCCTATGTTTCATCCGTACGCCACTTCTGTTAGAAATCCTACGCAAAGTTTTATGAATGAGGCCCCAGCACTCCTTAAATTCATCTAAAAGATCCATATCTGCTGTCCGAGAAATGACTAAATACAATTACAATAGTAAGACACTATAGCACTGTTACCAATCAAATCACTAACAATAAAATTCGTGGCACAGAAGTTGCATCTGAATTGGTACAATTACACCTGCATAAATAATGTTCAGATTGATTTCACATTAACACATTAACATTATTTAACAATCATGGAATCCTTTATTCAACCGATGTGTTCAAAGCAGCCGATTCATTTAATAACGAAACGTTGCCGAATTACCAAAGACAGTTTAAAATGTAATTTTAATATTAACTTCTTGTTTATTGAATGTTTGTATAAATCAATAGAATTTTTCAATCACGGTTATATTCATGAAAACTCTTGCTCTTGTGATATTGCTTAATTATATTCTATGTTACTAAAATCTCAGAATTGTGTGGGCATTTATATTCATTTTGGGCATTTTTGAGACAATGCTGCATTGATTTTGAACCCGGCAGCACAGTAACAAAAGAAAAATCACATTACACATTAAGTTATTGATTGCATTAAGCAGTAAGTTTTACATCAAATCACATTAATGACTTTAAATCAGACAATGCGCCAGCAATTTGGTGTTATCCCAGCAGTTACAACAAGACCGGTCTACAACACTAATGGATGGATACACTTTTTTTGGTCTTCAAATTTTGGACTGCCATTATAAAGCTTGGAAGAGCCATGACATTTTTCAATATAACTCGGATTGTATTCGTCTGAAAGAAGAATGTTATATAAACCTAGGATGGCTTGAGGCCGAGTAAATCATGGAGGAATATTCATTTTTGGGTGAACTATTTATATTAATTTATTTTTAGTTTAGTTCTGTTCAGAAACAAACGAATCGTGATTCTCAATTTATCCAGAATCATGCAGCTCTAGCAATTCAAATTACGGAGGAAAACACCAGTTAAAAAAAAGTGTGCGGAAAATTCCTTCATATTAACACCGTACACTGAACCCTATTTTCACATACTTTTTAAGAGAACTAGTAGAATCTCTAAAGTAAAATGTGTCGCAAACGGCAACTCACACCCTAAATGAAATACGCTCTGCATAAATTAAATCTCCGCAATACTAATCACTAACTGTTTAAGATGCAAAGATAATCATTCCCTCCACCGCCTGCATGGTACGTGGGTGTGTATGTGTAATTGTCTCCTCAGGTGTAACATGACAGGATTTGTTTTGACAACCCACAATTCCAGGTGCCAAAGCCACAGATATCTGTAACAGACTGATTATAGAGGCTTTAAAGGGCTGCTTACAGTCTCTTTCCTTAACCTATGACCAGCAGTTATCTCAATTGCAAGAGGAAAAAACTTCTTCAGCATACAGACGGCCCAAAGCTAAAAGCGGCCAACGTAAACGTAATCTCACCTACATCAGGACCATTACCTTTGTGAATTGCCAACAAAAATTGGAGAGAGCCAACGCTCAATCAGATTAAGGACTTCTGTGTATTCTTTGCCCGTACGTGTACGGAAATAGCATCAAGGCATGAAGGTGTTTGTGTGTTTTGTAGCAGGCAAATGACAGCCAATGCAATGTATTTTGACGACAGACGAGCTGGCTGGCGAGTGAATCAAGCTGCTTAGCAACCTCCAGTGATAGCAGCTGCCAAATCTTCTGTCTAATGCCAAAGCGTTCTTGCTTGACAAGAGAGTTATGGATAACTTTAGTGCTTCTGATACGCTAATTTGAAGGAGCAATTGATTCAGTTAAGGGTGCTTGCTAATAAGAACACCAGGTATTGGTTTAAACATAAAACCGTTCTTTAGTTTACTGCCGGCTATGAATTACCGTGGTGATCAAGGAAAGGAAAACGGAAGAGTACAACTCAATTGTCCAAAGTAGGATCTTAACTGCTAACACTGCAGTGCATTGCAAGCATAGTCCAGGTTTTTTTGTCCCGAGTCGTTTTGCTGTCGATGACTCGTCTTTTGCAAGCCACGCACGGTCATTGGCTTGCACTTTCTGGACAGCCGTGTCAGGTCTTTAGCGAGCGATACATTTAGTCTCTTTTTTGTAAAGATGAGTTCTTCTGCTAGTGCTGCATTTTTGTTTTGCAAGCGGAGGCTGTATCTTTGCCACCATGTTCATTCCTGCATGCTGTAGGCTAGCATCTGCAGAAGTCTTTTCCCCCCTGAATTCGCACTGCATGAAAGAGCAATTAGATCTGTGGCCCAGTTTGCGGAGCTGGCCAATAGATAGTAGACCCAGTCGATTTTACAGCAGGAAAGGCTCTGCGGGAGAAAGAGGCCTGTGCCATCTGGAGAATCTTCTGGAACCTTCTTTCAACAAAGAAAAACGCAACCTGAGGGTGTTTGTATACGAGAGAACAACAGTTCTTTCATCACCGGTGGTTCAGTGCTGGATCCAAAAGAATGGCAAGCATTTATTGAGGTATCTGTCAGCGGTTGATGACCGTGTTAGAGTCCTCAACATTCAACGACAAGCCTTTGAAGAATCCCAAAACAATCAAAAGTGTTCTGCAGAGGCAGAAGAGATAAACAAATCAAGTCTTTTCGATTTGGAGATGTTTAGATGAAGCAGACTGAAGCATATCAATGCTTAATAATGAACAATTATAAAAAGCTGCAGAACAAGCATTAAGGATAAGGAATGAAATCTGGATGCAATTCAGATTTTATCTAACGACTCTGGTTCTTCTAGCAATGGACAACATTTGGAAAACAATTTAATTCACCCTCAGAAGCCTGCCAATTTATGACATTATTTGTATATAAATTGTAAACAATTAATTATAATTGAAAACGTATTGTTCATTGAAAATAAGAGAAGATTATCATGACTAAGGGTGGGTGATGTAATGGTTGAATCAAAATGTGAATCGAATCTGAATTGAATGTGATAAGATAAGACGGGTATTTCTATTGAGCTACACATACTGCACAAACCATCCTTTTGAACCAGTTCTTTCACGGAATCATTCAAAAAAGACTCAAACTCAGAAGTTACTGCTTTGAATGTTACTGAATGAACTCAGTGAATCGTTCAGAGCAGTAACTGTGTGATGGAAAGACTTCCGAACCAAAGAAACACTCAAATAAAAAGAGTTTCCATAGAAATATTATTGTGCAAACTACCATTTTAAGTTTGGGGTCAGATTTTTTTAAGTAATAGTTTTATTCAGCAAGGATGCATTAAATTGATCGAAAAAGTAAAGACATAATGTCACAATAAAGTTTCAATTTCAACACTGATAAGAAATATTTCTTTAGCACCAAATTAGCATATTATAACAATTTCTGAAGGATTGTGACACGCAATGTTGTTAAAATTGTAATATTTTATTTCCCCCAATATTCATGTTTTACTGTATTTATTTATTATTTATTGATTTAACGCCATATTAGCAGCAATGGCTACATTAATGGCAATCAACAGTATTTCAATTTAAAAAAACAATTATGATTACAATATCACTTCAATACATTATTTACAATAATTTAATCATTTTGTCTTAAAAAAAACTGTAAAAAATCTTACTGATCCCAAACATTTGAATGGTATTGTATATAGTGATATATTCCAAAATATTTAACAAGATTGTGCCTTTGCTGCCAACCCTATTTATTGAATATTCTATTACAGCACACTGTCCACACTATATCAGTTACCAAACGTCATGAAAATAATTTTGTTTGACAGAACCAGATATGAATAAGAAGCGAATCTCAATGTGGCCTGTAACAGATCGGCAAGTTTAAGTCTCCAAGAGTGAACAGGAAGCAATCTTGAAGCGCTTAGAATCTGTGCGGGGGCCTCTGTGGTCCTTTTGCACAGTACAGTAATGTGCAGTTGGCCACTGCTTGACCCGACATTACAATGCGGACAGGAAAGCCTCGCATACATCTCTTTAATGAAGCGAAAGTGAAGCCGCACCACGTCTCTTGGCAGCGTTAACCTCAAGCTCAACTTGTGGCCACCCTGGGCTAACCTGCCCTGTGATCATTGTTTCCTTCCTTCGACTTGGCATTTCTTAAAGTAGGGCCCCCCCGCCACTCTAACTGTGGCTTTCTGAACTGCTGCCAGGCCACACTCCATGCCAAGGATTACACTCTGGGTCTGCTGCCAGGCACACGCTGGGCTCCAGCGTGCAGAGACCTCCAGACAGCGGTGAAAAGAACACCATCCTCTCCACATACCTGCACTCCTAGCGTGTCGATATCCACTGATGACACGAAGACCTTGAGCTCAATTGAGAGAGAGGGTAAGGAGGCGCTGAGCTTTCAGCTAACTTTCATTTATCAGGTTCATTAATTGGGTTACGAGCACCCGGCAGTGCGTAACCAATCAGACCCGGTGATAACTTGGAAAACCCTGCTGCATTCCATCACTGAGTTCTCGGCGATACCATGCTGAGCCTCTACAAAGTGATTCAAAGTTCACCTACTTGTGCGTAGCCTCCACATGATCAATTTATGTTCTTGTGGCAGAAAAGCCCTTCCTTCCAAAATAAACACACGCATGGGTCAAAATCCACTGGTGAACAACTTTAGCTGGGAAAAGGCAACTCAATTTGTACAGAATTATCCAATTGTAATCACTCATTACATCTTACACTCATTAATCTTACAGCAAGGCACTTGCAAAAGCAAATGGGCACAATTTGTTAACGTTAAAGATGCAGTGTGTAATATTTATGAGGATCTATTGACAAAAATGCAATATAATAAACATAACTATATTTGCAGTGGTGTATAAAGACCTTTCATAATAAACCGTCATTTCTATCTACATATGCCGCGGGTCCCCTTACAGTGAAGTCACACTTTTGCGCCACCATAATTCTACAGTAGCCCTAAACGGACAAACTTCTCTACAGAGCGCTAGTCACTCTCTGCTGTCTCAGACGATGACATCTTTGTCCTGTGTCGGCCACCGTAGCTTCTCTATGTGCTTCGAAAGGGAGGGGTGAGCAGTGGGCGGTTGCAATTCGCAACCTCACCGCTAGATGCTGCTAAAATTTACACACTGAACTTTTAAATACTCACTTTGTCAATAACTTAGCCGCAATAAAACAATACCTTGGACCACAAAAGCAGTCATAAGGGAGATCTATACATGAGATTTATACATCATCTGCTGAATAAATACGCTTTCCATTGATGTATGGTTTGTTAGGATAGGACAGTATTTGGCCGAAATACAACTATTTGAAAATCTGGAATCTGAGGGTGCAAAAAAATCTAAATATTGAGAAAATCAAACTTTAAAGTTGTCCAAATTAAGTCCATAGCAATGCATATTACTACCAATAATAATTTTTTTTATATATTTACAGTAGGACATTTACAAAATATCTTCATGGAACAAGATATTTAATCTTAATATCCTAATGATTTTTGGCATAAAAGAAGGAAAAAAAAGAAAGAAAAAAAATCTCTAATTTTGACCCATACAATGTATTGTTCGCTATTGCCACAAATATACCCGTGCGACTTATGCATTTATGTGACCCTGGACCACAAAACCGGTCATAAGCATGATTTTACATTTTAGTGTGAAAAACGTACTCAAACATACACACATTTTAACCAAAGAATTAACGTAAATGCTGTTATGAAATACCAAGCTTTTGTATGCGCCTCACCGTAACCTCAATTTCTTTTTAAGAAAACACTATTTTTGTGAAAATTCAACATTATGACATCAATGCTGTCGATTCAATTTAACTTGTATTCAACCAGGAATGTTCATTCAGCTGTGGTACATTTGCTCTTGGTGGAGCCTACATGACCTCCATTATCTGAGTAGTGAGCCAGTTTGAGTAAGGCCACCTTCACAGTAAATATCTGAGGCAATAACATAATGTCACCAGCCAAAGTCAAATCAATACGTACTTGAGTGGAGAAAGAGCGTCTCGCTTGTAAGGGCAGAGTAACGCAATCGGCACCCAGATCAGTAACACACCTTTTACCTGCCCTTAAACCTTTCTTCGATTAAAAAGGGAATGTAATCACAGCTGAGGTCTAGCAAAGTGCTTCTCAATCCACAGCTCAAACACTACACATCGTGGCTTCTTTAGAACATAAACTCTTCATCCTGTAAGTAGAGTGAACTAAACTGGTTGTGTCAGATTTGTAAGACACCTCAAAGGCCCCAATATACCTAGAGCGAAATCAAAAGAACAAACAGGTGTGATGTCATTTTTAAAAAGAATCAGGCCAAAACAAAGTTCTACTGTAGTTTGTTACAAGAGTTCAAAACAGCTCACCCAATCTAACTTTACAGAAAAGTCTGCACTGGCTGGTAAACACCTTCAAACCACTAATTATCTGGTTCATTTCTTCTGTTTAGTCTAAAGGCTGATTTATACTTCTGCGTTGGACCTACGCCGCAAGTTACGCGTTGGTTTTCATTTATACTTCTGCGGTCAATGTGCAATTCCACATGCAGACCGCTAGTTGTGTGTCCACGGGCATGTTGATGGTAACCCACAGTATTGTTTCAGTTATTTACTGAATTGAATATATATTTAAATATTTAAAAGGTGTTAGCTGTAATCTTACACTGCAAAGTGATAACTTAAAAGGGATTAAATTTATAATTATTTAATGGATGAAGCACACAAAAAATGTATGACAAAGCCCTAAAACTGACAATTAATTAGCAAAATCGCGAGCCGTGGGTCGGCTGGGCCAATCAAGATTTTACCACCTCCACCTCATTTTGAGCCAGGATAAACCCTGCCTGTACACAATGTAATTTGTTTATTTATTTATTATTTATAATATGCTCATGTTGTGGCAAAAAGGTTTCTCTTTTTTTGTTAATTTTGCCAAGTTAGGATTGATGCCAATCCTGAGTGTCTGGTGGTGCACCCCTATCCAAAAAGCACAACCAGTTTTATTAATAATGTTACGCTGAGTGAGAAGTGTTACCAGAATTTGTTTTCATAAAAGGTGAAAAATAAAAGTTGTGTTTAATGTATTTTTGTTGATGTTGAAATGGATTTTAAAACATGTGGGATCGAAAAAAAGTATCGTTAGGAACCGGTATCGAAACTGGCACCGGATCGAAAGATTTTGAACAATACCCAGCCCTACAAAAATATTAATTGAACAAAATCATTTAGCTACAGTAGGTTTATTTAACCCTCTAGGCGCCACGGTCGAGTTTACTCGACAAGATGCGGCACTGAATAAAACGGCCGATTTTGTCAAATAGGGTGTCAAATTTCGTTTGACCTCCCCTCCACTAGATGTCAGACATGTCATACTTCATCCCCGACTCAAAAAAACATCATGCTTCTATTCAAAATCTTCGATCAAGAGCGCATTGAGTCTGTGCGAACAAACGCGGAGCTGGTGTGCACGTGAGCCACTTTATCAGAGCAATATTGTCAACGTCAGCGAGTATTTGCATTAGATTATTATTTTCTAATGGCATCAATAAAGTTTACCCGCAATGAAGTGTTGAGTCTTCTATTCGCGGACCCTGATTCTGAAGGGGAATATCTGATGACGGTGATTCTGAAAGTGAAAGTATAGCCCTACACCAAGCACAAACGGTGAATCCTTTGCCCAATGTAGATGGTCCTTTGACCAATGTCAGTGGTGGGAACACAGTGGTGTTTCCCGGGGTCGGAGTGTGTTCATCACGAAGTTAGCAGGCGTGTTACGCCGGCTTCACACCGCACACGTTTATTAGTCTGCTGTCACTTTAAGAGCGAATGCATGGATCCATTATTCTGACACACATCTAGTTTACACCCAACTGTTTACTTCTTTTACTTGACACATAACCGACTGTACATGAAAACTTCACACAATGTGCATTTTGACATAATTATGTGCAGTGTTTCCCACACACAGACAGATTTGTGGCGGTGTGCCACAGAATCAACACCGGCCGCCACATATTGCGTGTCTTTAATCTTTTTTTTTACGCTATTTAAAAAACGCAGCGTATTCGTTCAACTGCATTTCCTTTCCCTGCTCTCCCTCCGTCTCTCTGTCACTCACGCATGTCTCTCGCTCTCAAATTGCTAAACCTGCTTTTGATATGAAACTAAGTCTAAGCTTTTAAAATTTTTAACGTTTTAATATGAAATTCAAACAATAAATAGCGTTTTGGCGCTAATGTGGCATAACAGTTAAATCCAGAACCATTGAAAAACAGAGTTGCGACATGCTCTCATCTCCCGCCGGCGGCGGCGCGCAAGCTCGTCACGGAGCTCTCAATAGTTCCAAACAAACCAGCGCCGTCAGTACATTTGAATGGATAGACGACAGCTTCACTATACAGGTATTTGCAGCAATTTTTGGTAAACAGTACAGCATAGTGTGCATTGATTATTACGTCAACCATATTTACATGAATCATGAGCCATATTTTAATGAATGAAAATATTTTCTTCTAATATTTTTCTTATTTATATTACAATTAGTGTAGTAATTAAGGTTTAAATAGAGAATTCGCTGCGCGCTGCAGCGATCTCGGGTCTCACGGAGGAGTGAGGGAGTATAAAGGAGGAGCGACGACAGTGAGGGACGAGAGAGGACCAGGCCTGGATTTTGTGTTAGTTACGTTTTGTTATGTGCACGCGCAGTCGTCCGTGAGGGGCTGCAGATTTTATTTTCATTTTGTGTTTATTTGTTTTTGTATGTAGGCAGCAGTCGGCCGTGAGGGGCTGCCGCCGCCATTTTATTTTGTGTTTATTTTTGATTAAATGTGTTGAACGTTCGCCGGTTCCCGCCTCCTTCTTCCCATACGAACTAACATTACTACAAATACATTTTATTTGTAATGCCATAACCCACTAGGTGCCTGTATGGCTCTTTAATAAATATACAGCATCTAGTGTAGTTGCTCAAAAATGTATTGCAGATCATAACTGCTTACTTATTTTTAGGTTTTGCATTTGAATACATATTTAGACATGATCAAACACTAGACTTCTTTAAATGTGTAATTTTAAAATGTTAACTTGCATCCTAATATTTTTAATGATACTTATATAAGCACACACAAGTGAATATTAATGAATGCTAGCAAATATAAAGTTTAAAATAGTGCTAAAAAGGCAAACTTATTTTTCCTTATATGTACAGTAGGCTACACTCTAAAAAAAAAAAGGTTCTATATGGCACCAAAAATGGTTCTTGGCTCGTAATCATAGGGGAACCTTTTTAAGTGCTATATAGCACCAATTTTGGTGCTTCAGCGGTTCTTCAGAGGTTCTTCAGAGGTTCTTTAACTAAGGTGCTATATAGCACCGCTAACTATGGTGCTATATAGCACCACTACCATATACAGAACATGTTAAGATATGGTGCTATATAGCACCAAAAGTGGTTCCTCTATGATTATGACAAAGAACCATTTTTGGTGCCATATAGAACTTTTTTTTTTTTAGAGTGTATATACATATGAATTGATACTGAATCAAGATGCCAATCACCAACCCCAATCACCCCCCGTCCCCGCCTGCCACCACAAATTGGTTTCTAATCTGTGGGAAACGCTGATGTGTATATTCAACCATTCAAATGCAAAAAGTTGTGAAAGATATGGAGTGAATTTTGTGCCATAATTAAACAAACAAATCCAGCATTTTGCAAACAAACACGATCTGCTTTGCAAAGGAAAACTCGACTCGCAAACAAACAGAAAGCGATTTGCAAATACAAAGGTCAGTTTGAGCGAAAACACAGAAGAGTAACAAATATATGTACTGTGTTTTGCAAATAATAAATTAGTGAGTAAATTACATCATATCTCACAAATAAATACAAACCATCCTACAAATTACATGTAACATTTGAACAAATCTAGTCCATACAAATGCATATCTGTCTGTTACAAGACTCGCGCAGATTTTCTCACAAATGCAGCTCGCGCAGATTTTCTCACAAATGCAGCTCGCGCAGATTTTCTCACAAATGCAGCTCGCGCAGATTTTCTCACAAATGCAGCTCGCGCAGATTTTCTCACAAATGTAGAGCAACTTCCTCTTCCAAACAGCAGATGGCGCTTTGGGTCAACACTTTTCCAGCTGACGAAATGAGCGGTGAACAGCTGAGTTTCTGTCTTACTTAATCTATTATTAATCTTTTTGAGATTTTCACTATACCGTGTGACCTTCAAAATTTACCATATTTGATGTGACATTAACAACTCTATAGGCAAGCTAAATCTAAATCTGTCTAAACTTGAATAAACAATACATATTGTTGTATTTTTGTATTGCATTATATTGTGAAACAATACACCCTTACATTATTTCAAATGTTCTCTGCGACAGAAATGTTATCATCATATGTACAAATAACATAACATTACAGAAAAGTGAATAGTTTTTATATCCTGTTACACTACAGTGGATAAATTGTATGGATTTTAATGAGAAAAAATAGGCCTAGCTTAAATGTTTTCAGCCATGTCACTACTGATTTTGCACTGATCGGTCACAATAATATCTTTAAACTATTGTGATTTTTTTTCTTATATTGAAATATATGGTCGGTATAGTGAAAATCTCAAAAAGATTAATAATAGATTAAGTAAAACAGAAACTCAGCTGTTCACCGCTCATTTCGTCAGCTGGAAAAGTGTTGACCCAAAGCGCCATCTGCTGTTTGGAAGAGGAAGTTGCTCTACATTTGTGAGAAAATCTGCGCGAGCTGCATTTGTGAGAAAATCTGCGCGAGCTGCATTTGTGAGAAAATCTGCGCGAGCTGCATTTGTGAGAAAATCTGCGAGAGTCTTGTAACAGACAGATATGCATTTGTATGGACTAGATTTGTTCAAATGTTACATGTAATTTGTAGGATGTTTTGTATATATTTGTGAGATATGCTGTCATTTACTCACTCATTTATTATTTGCAAAACACAGTACATTTGTTTGTTACTCCTCTGCGTTTTCGCTCAAACTGACTTTGTATTTGCACATCACTTTCTATTTGTTTGCGAGTCGAGATTTCCTTTGCGAAGCAGATAGTGTTTGTTTGCAAAATGCTGGATTTGTTTGTTTAATTATGGCACAAATTTCATTCCATAGAAAGAGAACTGAATTCGTAGTCGCATGCTGAGAGATGCGGCTTTCTGTGCACACACTTCAGCTGTCAGTCAGTGAGCACCGCATTGAGCTCTTAGTCATGACTTATTGTGCTTAACTATTTTTAACATCAATCACGTCCCGCTCCATTGTCTCATTCATGCATTTCATCACACTAATGTAGCACAGATGTTGCTGTGCGACATCACAAAAGGTTTAAAACTGATTATTTTAAACAACTGAAGTGCTATAAGCAGCGAACCACAACTCATTTCAGTATATGCGTGCGCTCTCTGAGAGACTGTTTCTCAGTGCTCAACATGAAGCCGCTGCTCATAAAGTGCGTGAGAACTTGCTTTTTGCTGCTTAATTGAGATTTAACGGTTAAATACACATACCTATGTGTGAAAACTGGCCATGTATTAGTAAACAGTCATTTGTCTTAATGTTGAGAAAGAAAACACATGAATACAATGGGTCCATGCAGTCGGTCTTAAAGTGACAGCATCCAGATTTACCTGCTGTCTATATTATTTAAACACAAAACAGAGAAAATCTCTCACTGCTCTTTACTGAATCACTTTGTTACTTTATTAAAGGTCCCGTTCTTCATGTTTTTTGAAGCTTTGATTGTGTTTACAGTGTGCAATATAACATGTGTTCATGTTTCGTGTGTAAAAAAAAAACAGTATTTTTAACACAATTTACTTATCTGTATACCGCTGTTTTCACTGTCCTAAAAACGGCTGATGACTTCCTTTATTCTATGAAGTCCCTCCTTCAGAAATACGTGACGAGTTCTGATTGTGCCAGCGGTTCCGGTGTTGTGATTTGACCGCATCTTAGCAAACGTGGCACGGTTCCTGTGTTGTGATTTGACAGCAGCTTAGCGCACGTGGAAAGGTCACGCCTCTTAACGGGGTGATGTATGCGCTCAATGATCTCTACAGTGTCCCTGGGAAAGCCAAACTTTGACTCCGGGATGAAAATAACAGCGTCTCGACGACATGGCGACAAACACACTCAAACGCAACACTTCCTTTTCACCACGCGACCGTCCTCTTCTCCACGTGGGACAGCAACAAGACCACGCCCCCTTTTTGCGCGTATTCTTGTGGGCGGAGGTTAGTCTGTTCTATCGACGTCATTTATGAAGGAAGTACCAGGATGTAGTCCAAGCCAGCCGTTCGCTGTAGGCTTTGAAAGGGAACTTCTGTTAAATAAAATATCTCGCTTGGCATTGAACTTTGAGCTTTATAATTTTACAGGTATTATTTATGCTCTAACAGCAACATTACACACTAACTAAAGTTTGAACAATGGGATCACGAAGAACGGGACCATTAAGAATAAAGGTATATTTCATTTACACCGTTTTTTTAATTTTATTTTTTTACATTGTATTACTTTACATTTTATGTAGTATTTCTATTGCTTGTTTTTTAGGTAGATCTATTGTCTTTGTTCTATTGTAGTTTGTTTTCTTTGCTTTTTCTTTATCACAGTTTGTTGGTCTTGAGTAAGCTTGAGAGTTTTTTTAAGCTAGCATTTTTAAATTATATTGAAAATGGAGAAATGTTTGATATCATTAAAACCTTATTTAAAGCAAAAATAACAATATTGTGGTTGTGAAATAAAATGACTCATATTGACGTGATATAAGATTTTGATCATATAGCCCACTGCCAAGTACACCTCTGCAAAGTTTTTTCAAACTTCTTTTTACCCCCAAGCGAAGGATGAAAAAATATATATTGGCGATAGGGGTGTAACGGTACACGTATTTGAACGGTACCGTTTCGGGCTTTCGGTCACATGGCACTTGTGTACCCAACGGTTCTGAATGCAATATTTAACAGTTAACAGTCAGCTTTTTTATATCGCGGAACACATTTCAATCCTAGTTCCCACATGAACATATTAAGTATTCTGTACATTTTATCACAAAATTCAAACGATAAATGTCGTTTTGACGCTCTTTAATGTGACGTAACTGATCACTGTATAGGCACGTCAGTTCAAGCGGCCGCACAATCGTTTGTGAACGTGATTTCTTCCTAAAGAATAAACTAATTAATATCTTAAGGTATGCTGAGGATACATTACAATTTACTGAAACGTATCATATGTCGTGTGGAAAGAAATAAACGCTTGTAAACAATGTCACGTAGCATCACATTTACCTCAGGCAGTCATTCAGTGTAGACAGCCGTTAGTTCAGTAGAGTAATGAACTCTTTCGCTAATTATATGCACTATATTAGCATATATATATATAAATTATATTCTACTTAACCTGCTAGTGATGTCTTGATTAATGCAAGTTAATGCAAAAACTGCCGTATGTGAAGTTTACATGTTTGCATATAATATGTTATTTGAGTGTTGATTATTATATCTAAAAATAAATAGTACCGAACCGTCAGTTTTGTGTAGCATTACACCCCTAATCGGCAAGTATATCAGGGACTGTTGCTCACATTCAACAAATTGGATAAACAACAAAAAAATTGGCAAAAATAATTGTTACAAGAAAACGCACTCAGAGACATTTTCAATATTCAGATGGACTACATTTCAAAATACTCTACGCTATCCAGACTAAACTGATGTGCAACAGAAAGACAGCCCATTTTGAACAGTCTGAGAGCCATCATGGACACACACAGCAGGCTCATTAGGCAGAAGTGGGGAGTTGAGAGAGATGTGTGTAGCAATCCTGGGTCAGACTCTGTGCAAGGACGGTATGTCTGTGAGAGGAAGCGGTGAGTGGAATGAACCCAGCCATTATAACTCAGCTCATCCGTCACTGTGAGGCCTCAGGCCCATCTACCCACTGTTACCCTGGCAACACACTCTAAACTTACATTCAGTATCATTTCAGGAGTAAAAGAAACAAATACAACAATCATTTTTTTGCATCTGGAGAAGATACAAAATGTTTTAGGCAGCAATTTTTTTTAAAATTTAAATTAATTCCATTAAATGCTAATTAATTGCCATTTTAAAAAAATAGAATCACAGGACAGCCCTACAAATATCATACAGAGCTAATTTCCAGCTTGAGTCTCTGCTCATTAGTTCTAACTATAGCTTTTTTTGACATACTCCAGCTGATGCTTTCTAAACACCGTTCTTGAGAAAAGCACATTACTGTTGAATGTGAGCAGCAATGTCATTTAGGCAGACCTGGTTTCCTCCCTGCCCTTTGCTCCCAGTGTAATTTGAGACACGACTGAAAAAAGGCCCTGCGCACAGAACTGAATGAAAGGTAGAGAGAAAGAGAGCAGGCATGTTCACATTCAGCTGCGGTCTAACCTAATCAAGCTGGACAAGGTCATCATTTTCCAGCTTTCTTCTAATTAGGCTTAATTCAGCTTAATTTGGTTACAGTAATCCTTACAGATGGAGCTACTGTGCCCTGGTAAAAAAAAAAAAAAAAAAACACCTTACCATGTTTTACGCATTTAAAAATTAGGGTCTTACGTTTGCATCTTTGTGATTTTTTTTTTCAGCCAATGATTTTAGTGCTTATGTTTCCCTCACATGCCAATCTGATGCCATTTGACACTGATTTGATTTGATAGTGGCTCATATGATCATCCCTCTAACTGACAGACTGCATCTTGTCACTGTGGCGTGAAAATCAAACAGCCTCATGACAAATTTCTCTTCCTTTCAACCTTCTGCTGAGCATGCGTGTTGGACGGGCTGCCCAGCCTAAGCCCTGCGACTGTGGCAAACTCACTTTGCAGGAAGATCAAAGGTCAACAATCAGACAGTATGATTCACTGTGATGGAATACCTCAATCAATAGAGGAAGTCAAAGGTCAGATGATCCAGGATGAAATCATGGTTCTGGACTGCTGGATGGGTTGCATGTGAACTAACACTCCTCTTTCCACCCAACCGCCAGCAGCCAGGAGGTCATGTGACCATGGCATTCACTGGTGGATATGCCAGATTTAGATTGCCACGCGTGAATGCCGCTAAGCCACAGAGACCTAGACAGCATCAGAGTGCACGCATGCTCGTCGGTGAGTGCTGTCGGTATACAGTCACACCCACACACTGCAGTTTGTGTGGGAATACATCTTACCACATCATAGCGTTTTGACAGTCTTGGCTGACTAACATTCCCTAAGTAATCAGGCTACTACTACAGAATGTCAGGAAAGCTTTTACTACAAAGGAAGTACATGCTTTCTGACAAAAATCTGCTAACTGATACTAGAAGGATTCTGTATAACAATTTTTAAAGGGCAAACCACAGACTACTGGTAGTTTGCAGTAGTGCTGCACAATCAATCGAAAATTAAACTGCACATAATTTTTGGATGTGGTTTTTAATGCGCTGCTTGTGAGTGCACTGCTCTGTGATCAACAGTAAAGGCTGCTCCATCTGAAAGCCAGAGGACGCTCTCGTGTGGAAACACCAAATATGCCCTGCAGGATAACGCACGTCATTCCAGGAAATCCCTATGTATACTATCGCTGTAGCTGAATAAAGAGAAGATTGAAACGCTTTGCATGATTAAACATGACTAATAAACACACGACTGCGACAATATATGGTTCTTCAAGCCTTCTCAGGTAGTTTCATGATAATAAAGTATATTTATTAGTGCTGGGCAAATTAACGCGTTATCATTTTTTCATTTTAACGTATTAAAAATATTTAACGCAATTAACGCAGCGTTCATTTTTTTATATACATTTTTACCTAGCATTACATTATATGATCACGCTCTTATTCATGTAGATGCTTTTAAACCATCTAAGCAGGGCTGTACAGTGCGACATATATGTGCACGTGCTACAAAAACAATCGGTCTGTGCGATGAATATATTTACCCCAGTAGCACGCGTGCGATACAGTTTAGCATGCGAGACAGAGCTCGTTTGAGTGAAGGGAGAATTTGTTTTGTGCTCGTGTGAGGTTAATCTAGGGCTGCACGATTGACTGAAATTAAACCAAAATCGAGATTTGTCTTTGTGAAATTATGAAAATCGCTTCCATTTTTTAAATAAATAAATGTGCAGATGAAGCGCAGCACTGTTCAGGGCGGATCGATCAGTGCTGCTCTATCTCTGCATGCACTGTGAGATAGTCATTGGCAATTTAGTTCGAAAAGGGGCATGGTTTTCATGAAAAATTGCTAATGTAAAAGCTGTCAATCGCGGGCTCGGTGCGCACCGGGGTACAGAACCCGAGATTCTGAAGGAGGTGGCACTCGAACTGTCCCGTGATTCACGTGAAACGGACTCGGGTGCGCATTTGTTCAAGAAGAAACGTAAACTGCATATGTGTTTTAGCATATTACAATCGCGTGTTCGCGTGTTAAAGCCCCCTTAATGTGTATTAGAAAAAAGCAACAACCTCTTTCCAAACTTGTAATGAGAAGCGTTTACAAACCTGTTGTCCAACAAAAGAGAACATTAAATCGAGTGTTTGAAATAACCTACTTTTGTAATCTGACAGGCTTCACATCACAGAATGAGGCAGAAATTATATCATTTTATATATTCTGCAGTACAGTGATAGATTTGCGGTGTAGAGACGTGTACAGCACTTTTTTTCTTTCTCAGTGAATAGCCTACATAAGATAAAATAAGAAAAGAATTTGACATTAGAGTCACATTTTTTATCATAATTTAATATTTTATTATACAACCTTAAAACTTTCTAATGATTTATGTTTTCTATAATAATAATAATAATAATAATAATAGTTATTATTTTTATTCTTAAATATTTGTATCTTATAGCACTTTTTGCATTTTTCAGACATGGTAACAGACGTTTTATACATGTGCTACAATTTTGTGGGCTGTGCTACAAAACTTTCAACCTCTGTAGCACCAGTGCTATGTGCAAAAAAAGTTGATGTACAGCCCTGCATCTAAGCACGACAAGACAGAAGAGAACACGCTGTATGTCCTGTCTGTGTGGCTGCGTCTCAATCAGATCCCTAGTTGTGCCAGTCTTGTGCACATATCGAGTTCTCTTTCGCTCTTGAACAAACAATAACAACAACACAGAATGTTGCCAAAATGCCAGTTTTGTCGAGTATTCTCATAATAGGAGTGTTGAATGAGTTTTCACGTCTTAAATGCACTTGAGAAAATGAGATGCACGTGACAACGTGTCAGATCTGCGTCATGTTGGCAGCGGCCGATCTTAAAGTGACAGCAACACTGATGATGTCTGTCATTAATGTTCATCAAATAACAAAGGTAACAGAGAAAAGATGATTGATCTATATTTCATTTATTATTTATGCAGTTAAGAAAGGTGTTTGATAACTATTACATTTCTGTATATGTCTAACAGGGAAGGCCACAGGTAAATATAACATTTATTATAATGGGTTTATTTAAAGCTGCTGTCCGCAACTTTTTTTGTGTTCAAGATTAACAAAGATTATATAATGAGAATGTACAACATGAATCCATTTTCCAAACCGTGTTTTTGTCTTACCCTGAATCATTATGGGACACTTATAATAAGTGTTTATATTGGGACTATTTCAGACCAGACTGGTAGGAACCGCTGCGGAGGAGCACAGTCCCTGCGTGACTCGCCATAGACATAAACAGAGAGAAGTAGCTCCGGCTGCAATGTTCTTCCGCAAGACGCATGCAGTTCTGTTTATTAACCGCTAGATCGCAAAAAGTTATGGACTGCAGCTTTAAAGACAAAGTTAAAACATAAAAGTTGTGTTTTAAAGCCTAATAAATGTTGAAATTGGTAGCTTTCATTTATACTGTAATGTAATGTCATTAATATTTCATTGAGACATTAGTATCAGTGATACTGGCCTTCATTCATAAAAAGATGCCATTACAACACATATTTAAAATATACTGTCTTTAAATTGTTTCTACATTAATTTGGAGAGTAACTGAAATTATTACAATATAAAAATATTAAAAACTCCAAAAATATTAAAAACTTGCAATTAATCGTGATTAATTACAGAAAGC
This sequence comes from Romanogobio albipinnatus, assembly GCA_023566225.1. Taxonomy (NCBI): domain Eukaryota; kingdom Metazoa; phylum Chordata; class Actinopteri; order Cypriniformes; family Gobionidae; genus Romanogobio; species Romanogobio albipinnatus. The sequence continues at coordinate 20,253,044 of CM042260.1, read as the reverse complement.
AATGCGATTAATTAGGGTTTTTTTTTATCGATTCCCAGCACTAATATTTATACATCAATGCTAATCGACATAGTATTCTCTACAGTGATAAAGGCTATGAAATTATATGTTGTGTGCCTTATTCTGTGTAAGAAACCACATCTCACAGAAGGATGCTCAACTGGCATTATGAAGTGAAATTGGAGTAAAAAAAGTCATTAATGTTCATTAATGCTTCTCATGTTTGGAAGGATGTTTGACGCGTGTTGCTTTTTCAAATGCAGGTTATAAGCGACTCATACTAGGTTGCAAAATGGAGCATTTACTACTGATCACAGAGCCTTGCTTCACTGACACGCTGCGCATTTTTAAAAAACAAGTATTGCAAGAAGCAAAATCAGTTTACGCGCGATTTCTGGTTAATTATGATTAGTTGTGCAGCCCTAGTTTGCAGTGTTATAGAGTTACCAAAAGTACCGACTTCGGTACCAATGTGACGATACCAGCATTTCCCTCTAGCATTTTGAGCGCTGCCAAACGGATTCTTAAACACCTCTGATTGGCCATTGTATTCACACGTAGACGTGCCACTATATGGTAATATGAACATGCACGATACTTCAAAATACCGTGAATAATTATTTAAACAGACTGCTCTGCGACTAAACAGTATTTAAATGTTTCACACAGCCATTCAGATTTCTGTATTCGCTACGGTGCTCATCACATAACCAAAAATTTAATACTTAAAGACTTAAGGCTATTCATTTTCAAACTTAACATTTTTTATATTTTAATCTGGACTACATGCCCTAGCTATTGTTTGAGTATGTTCTGATTCTTTATTGTTCAGTCACACACTTTACACTAAGGCTCCATTATTTAACATTAGTTAATTCATTAGTTAACAAACTGACAATGAAAAAACACATTATTAAAATCAAAAGTTTTAACTAACTGTATTATTTAATGGACCTGAGCTAACACTAACAGTTGCTTTTTTTAACTAACGTTATCAAAGAATAATAACTTCTGTAAAAATGTATTCGTTCTTTGTTAATACATTAACTAGTGAGACCTTATTGTAAAGTGTTACCTATTGTTCTTTATAATTCTTTTGCACTTTAATCTATTTTAAATATTTTTTTTTGTGTATTGCTTTATTGTATTTAAATGTTTGGTTCTTTTTGTTATAAGAAAGTTATTAAACCTGTTATAATATGACAACACTTTTTTTTGCAACTTATTTCAATATTGTGATAATACCATATACCATGATAAAAGTGTTTCCACCACAGGAACTTTCCCCAGGAACTACGAACTTTGGGGTGGTACTCGGTGTGTTTCAACTGCAGGAACCAGGGTCTAAATAAAGTTCCGGGTAAAATTTCCCCCTCCGAGCGGCCCTGCTCCTGAGGTGGTACTTTTTGAAAGTTCGGGAACTTTCGGGGGTGGGACTTGGTCGCTGAACATGCTGATTGATTGAGCTCACGCAGCATTTTATTTCAACCGGCATTTTTAAAAGTTTTTTGCAAGGATCGTTCTGCGTTCAGCAAATATCAGTCTTGCGCTTTCTGTCCGATGGCACATGTTCGTCTCAGCCATTGCACGGACAATGTCCGTAATAGCTGATGATAACATACTTTGTCATATTTTAAATCTAGCTTTACGAGCTTTCAGAATACGCTTTAGTATCAGTGCTTGTCTCTTTTCCGCCGTTTTGCTAATGACCTCTTTAGTAAACCAATATATAACCAGCAAAAGCAGCGCTGCTTGCATCTCCTCCATTTGTTATTGTTGCAGACAGTGTCGCACAAAAATTTTTACTGTCCGTCGCTGACTGGGAGGAGCAGTCGCGCCGCGCGCAGTCCTACATCACCGGACATATATGTCTCTGGCCATTGTGTTCACGTGCTTAACATTTGTGTCTCTTATTGGCCATTGTGTTCATTCACTCAACATATGTCTCTGGCCATTGTGTTCACGTGCTTAACATTTGTTTCTCTGATTGGCCATTGTGTTCATGCACTCAACATATATGTCTCTGGCCATTGTGTTCAAGTGCTTAACATTTGTGTCTCTGATTGGCCATTGTGTTCACGCACTCAACATGTGTGTCTCTAGCCATTGTGTTCACGCACTCAACATATACGTCTCTGATTGGTCATCGTGTTCACGCGCTCAACATATACGTCTCTGATTGGCCATCGTGTTCACACGCTCAACATATACATGTCTCTGATTGGCCATCGTGTTCACGTGCTCAATATATAGGTCTCTGATTGGCCATCGTGTTCACGCGCTCAACATATACGTCTCTGATTGGCCATCGTGTTCATGCGCTCAACATATGTTTGTGATTTGCTACAACGATCAACGCTTAGATACACTCAGTATGAAAAAGCAGGCGTCTATCAGCGGACCCGTCTATCAGTGGATATATTAGGCATCCGCTAATAGACCAATCTTTCAAATGCTCCCATGTGTATCTGTGAAAGCACTCTGCGAAGAGCAAGCGTCACTAAAACACTTGAAGAACGTTGATCATTGTAGCCAATCACAGACACATGTTGAGCTCATGAACAAAATGGCCAATCAGAGGTGTTTAAGAATCTTTTCAACAGTGCTCAAAATGATAGAGGGAAATGCTGGTATCGTCATTTTTTTAAATGTCAGTACCGGTACTTTTGACAACTCGAACAGTGTTATTTTAGCACATTTTTAATATATATATATTATCCTTTCATTTATCATTTAAATCTTAGTTTAAGTTGTACTAATTTTGTGCTTTTGTTATCTTTTTGTTATTAGTTTTTGCTCTTTTAAATATTTCTGTTTAGCTTTAATTGAAGTAATTTTAGTATTCAACTATTTCAGTTAGATAACATTTCTAATTTTCATTTAAATTTATTAAGTCTATGCTTAAGTATTTCAGCTTTATTTCAATTAACTATTTTTAATTGTTTTAGCTTTATTTAACAACAACAGCAACACTGGTAGTCTGCTTGCATTTTTCACCATGAAAAACTTGAATTCAATTCCCTGCATTGTTCTCAAATTGAACTAATTAAAGTAATTGCCATATTACTCTTATTTTGGGCTGTGGGAGCATTTGCTCACCACACAAGCCTTACTGTGGAATGTGTCAGCATGATGTAAGAGGTTGGTAACAAAGCTAGCATGAATTGAACTACTGGTCCAACAGGCTGAGTCGCACTACTGCAGCTCTTAGCAGCGCTGATGCAAATCTGAGGTGAACACCAGCTGTCAGTGTACAGCCTCCAAGCTTGAGCATTCAAGCAGATCATTTCTTATAAACCACCAACGGAGTAAACCCAATAAGGTTGAGAACTAAGAACCTGTTCTTATACAGAAACGGGTTCAAAGAAAATATGACATTCAGTTCAGCTAACAGAACATTGTACTTAAATGCAGGGTTTTATTTACTACTAGTTTGCAGTGGCACCGCAACACTGCTAATGAAATCACAAAACACACAGCAAAACTGATTCCCAAATGATTCCCTTTTATGGAGCAGTTCTTTAGAGTGAATCAAAACCCTTGAGTGTGATCAAGCAAGTCAAACCTTTTACTGAATCACAAGTTAGTTGTCATGTGTGACAAAACCCTGATTTGTTGTACTTTAGACTTGTGAGACATAAATCAGTGTAGTGATTGTGTACTGTGTAGTTATTCCTACACATTGCATGCAGTATTTATATATATATATTTATATATATATATATATATTTATTAGGGCTGTCAAAAGATTAATCACGATTAATCACATCCAAAATAAAAGTTTGTGTTTACATAATATATGTGTGTGAACTATGTATAATTATTATTTATATATAAAAACACACACAAGCATGTATATATTTAAGAAAAATGTATTATATTTATATATAAAATATTTATATATAATATAAATTATATAAATGTATACAGTATATACATGCAAATATTTCTTATTTTGGATGTGATTAATCTTTTGACAGCCCTAATATTTTATTTATATATATATATATATATATATATATATATATATATATATATATATATATATATATATATATATATATATATATATATATGATTTGCCATTTCTAAAAAGTCTGGAACATCATTAAAAGAGTATATGTAAACTATATTACATTTTTTTTCTGGATGTTATAACTGTAAATCTGAGGGTAGTAAAATCAGGATTTCTTATTTCCAAATAATTATTTCTTTATTTTTTATGGCATCCTTAAAAGGGTATCGAATACAAACCAGAATCAATCAACAATTCCCACTCGTGAGACCATTGTCTGCTTATGAAAAAGAGCAATTCACAAACAACAACAGAATACATGCCAACAAATGACCAACCAAATATTCAGGACAGAATGAGAAACCAGCAATTTCTGCGTTCAAATGAGTTTCGAGTTAGGATTGAAAATGCTAAGGTGCATCTAAACATGACCTAGATGCACCTTAGCATTTAAGCCGCAACTCTTCGAGCGAAACCTGGGTTGACTCTCATTCGGTCTTGAATTTGTGGTTGATCATTTGTTTGACCCAATAAACTGCCCGTCGGCGTGACGTCACACAGCGTAAAACAATCGTCACGCTGCCTACGAACTCTGTGTCGACCAAATTAAAAATCCGCTCGAGCGCTGGACGACAAATACAGCCTCTGCTCCATATCCAAGCGCTCGTGAAAATAGCGGAGTTCAGGCAAATCACGAGGTAAATGCTAATTAGCATTCCCAGCCACTGGCGCCCCAACTTTTCCCTTCTTTAAACAGGCGAGACCCGAAAACCGAACCGCGGCGTGCCGTGCAGTAGTTCAGCAAAGAGCTGACTCACTAATCTCAGCCCTCGCAAAAACGACTGTCAAACAACAACGCGCTTTTACTTTCAACAGAACGCGAACAACACATTGTTGGTTTCAGCGGCTCGCGTTAGAACTGTCCAACTCGCTACAATGTAACACAAGCGTTCCAACGGAACCCCATTAACACGTTGCAATGTAACAGTTCAGCCCGCTAAAGTTAAAATGCCCCTGAATAATGTTACAGTGTATCCTCGCATAGCCAAATGGAGGCTCGCAGGCTAAAGCTAGCCAGGCAAATAAGAGGGGGGAGCTGGCTAAACTTAATCGCACAAATGCAAGCAGCGCGGGCGAATCAAGTAAATCAGCGACACAATTGAAATGTTACAACAACAACAGCCGTGCACCCGCTTCAAGGTCGCTCAAAGCGATTTGTTTACACAACGACAAGAAGCAAAACACAACTCTCGAACTCTGCAAAGTGGCCAGGCTGAAATAGCGAGTGTAGCTGGTTTAGCAAGCTAATGCAGGATACCGCCGCCGCGGAACTGTGATTGGATCCTGCAGCGACTGTGTAAAAATCGCGTTACAAAGCCACTCCAAACCGCCATTCACCGGCAAACATAGAACATTTGCAAACATGTCGCACTTACAGTGTTTTGTTTCCTCTTAAATCCTGTACTTAATGTCCAGCTCTGACCTTCGGGTTGGTGAAACAGCATTATAGTTAACTGCCGCCGCCATGTTCCTGCTGCCTTATGCCTAACGATGGCTGGCTGCTTGTTTATCTCGCCAGCAAAACCTCCCCCACATACTACGGGCACCAGTATCTACTCGTTTACTCTAGCCTGCATAGCAACCTTGCAGTGAGCAACGGGGCAAAATGATGATACAGCAAACATAATGACGCGGCTCACCAGTTGGATCGCATTTTCCGTGCCTTTGTATTTTCTAAACTGCAAGTAGATGTTTCATAATATAAGAGGAAATCAAAGCAGTGTTGAAAGGAACAGCTTTCACCTTTAGTGGCACTGTGGGAGAAAATAAAGTGTGCCGGAGTGGACAGTTCACGAGCCGGTGTTGTTGTTGTTAGTCCAAATCCAAAGCAATCTGCACTCTATTATCAATGTCATAACAGCTTAATTAAAAATCACATTATACAACTGCTTTCCAGACCTCCATGCATCACATCCTACTTATGACTATTAGTATACATTTTCTTATCAGATAAGCACTTTTAACAAAACAAAACAAAACACTGCACAATAATAGCCTAACATATGGCCTTGACCATACAAGAGAAAAGTTCAGGAGTGTGTTGGTCTGAGAATATCCCAATTTAAATATAGTTTTATCCATCATTCGTCTTCATCTTGTAGATATAATTGTTTTGCAAGTCTCACCAAGAGGCATGTCTATAAATACGTTGATTTTGTCACATATGATCAAATGTGTATTTTAAACGTCATTATAGCCTAGTGATAACATATTAAAAGCAATATAGATTCTTTTCAGTCATATTCATTTCTCAAGTAGCTCATTGACTAATGCACGTTTAGCCATGTTTTAAAGAACATTTTGGATATTACACATGGTAAATAAATGGGAACAAGCCCGAATAAGTTTGTTTTTCTCCGAGCATACAGTCTAGTAGTCCACCATGCCTCATCATAACTGTATTGAGTCGTCAAATTCACACTCGTCTTACTTTTCTCCCATAGTCACAGAATGCAACCCTCAAAAGGCAACAGGCTCATGGACTGGTTGATCTGGCAGAAAGCCAAAGCTTACCGTGATTAGTCAGCAACAATAACTCCGAAATGCGTGAGGTATCCGATCGAAACACACGGCGACAGGTTGATTTCCTATAACCTATAAAAATACTTCCATGTGAATGTACGCCAGCGACCGAGGCGAAGCATCGACGAATCGAACAGAATCCTATGTTCCAACCCGTGTCGATCAAAGGTCTACATCGAAAGTAACTTCTCTCAAAGGGAAATCTGCAAACAGTGACTTATGCAATATTCCGCTGTTCACTGTTTCAGATTGACAGGCGCTTGCCAACAATTGTGAAACACCAGGGGTTTGTCGCAACGAAATGTCCCAAAAGAGACTGCAGTTTAGTTTAGAAAAGCATTGATACATATTTTGCTGTTATGGTTTAATATTGTATACTTTTGCTATAGGAAAATATCTTCAACATACGCGCAGTGTGATTTAAAAAACATTAAATATCACTGTCGTCTGTTAAGAAAAATCGTGGCGAACAGCACCACCACATGGTCAACACAAACATTTTTAAGGAGAATGACCTCTTAAAATAAAATAAAATGCACTTCATTGTGCCTTTTCACATGTATTCCTTTTGAGAATTACGTATTAATTGTGAGAATTATTAAATTACTTTTATTAGGTTAGGTTATTAAGCTTATATGCAATATATAACAAGGTTTTCTACGCCACAATGAGGCTCAAACGACGAACTGTTGCTATGGTTACCTCCTCAGGAGAACGCGACTGGTGTTCCATTTAGCGCTTTCTGACCAACTTAGACTCGAAGTTTTGAGGTTTACTTTGTTTTGAGGAATACCAAGCCGCTGTAATTCGCACCACGGATTTCAATAAATTAATTTATACAAACAAAAAAAATCTAAAACCGTCATATCTACAGTGCATTAAAACAAATGCAAAAACAACAGGTCATGTTTTGAGTCATAACAAATGCAAATAACCATGAAAACAACAGTTTTATTAGTGTATTCACTGGTTCTTTCTAACTGGTTGTACTTGTGTAAAAGAAAGGCGAGATAATGCTTGTTCCTAACTTCCCTCTCAGTTTATTGTTCTTTAACTGAAACTATCTGCTATGAAAATTATGTCTGAGAACTTGTCCTTAGATTCTGAACACATGCTCACAATCCCACCGGGATGACACTTGTGATTTGACATTTTCATGTGTCATCTACACCGAACTGCAAAGTCAGCTGTGCAAAGTTCAAGATTAAATGGTAGAATCAAAAGCACGTTGCAGGAACATGTTCCTTTGCTAAATAAACTAAATTTGTGGAGCATTACACTATTCGCTTAGCTAGACAGTGCAGTGCAACAAATGGAATTCATGTGCGTTTTTAAAAAAAGCATCAAATGAATGTGTTTGCTTGTGATCTTATTCTAATCAACAAAAAAGAAATGTGACAAGGCTTTTATACAACAACACAATGAAGAGACATTAGACATGGTTCCAAATGCATAGGATAGAATCAGAAGAAAAAAAACTGAGCTTTCAGAGACATTTAAATACACCCCTGATTTCAAACTCGAGTTAAAATACTGGATTATCCTGCTCTGATCTGTCAAAATGATGTATGGCTAGGCACTTGTAAAAATAAGTTACTTTTTCCCCACAGCTCTCATGTTTGTTTGTTTGTTTGTTGTAGGTATGGCTGGATCATAGTTTTGGATTAAGCAAATAAAGCAAAGAGCATATGGACCTTCAGAAAAAGGAAAGGAATGTAGGAGATATGAAAAAGACCCCCTCCAAAACCCCCAAATGCCACATTTTTCCTTAAGCCCTTCTTGCAAAGAGACATAATAGTTTGATGGCTTTGTGAAATACAGAATTCAACATCCTACATGATCAAAGAGAAGGATGAGGAAATTGCCATATTTTTTTCCAGATAAACAAGAGGGGAAAGGGGCAACAGACAATCTGTGGAACGGAGAGGAATGATCAGGCTGATTTCAGCCAGTACAGAAGTTGGGAACGTGGGTGTTTTATGACGACTTCTCCTTCCTCGCTCTGGGGGAATCTGCTCCACTAGCACCAACAGATCCGTTCACACCATTGGCTGTGAAAAACACAAATGAGAAGAGGCTTGACAAAAGTGAATAGCAGTTCATTTTGTAGTTTAGATCCCTGAAGTGCTGCTATACTTAACATCAGTGACTACAATCTCCAAGTGGAAAAATGGCACTTAATGAATTTGCTTAAGGCCCTGATATACTTACGGCAAAGTTATTTTTCATTCTTCGCTTCGGGGTAGGGCTGGGTGATTTTTCAGATTAATTTGAATTTAATGTATTTCCGTGATTTTATAATTTTTTTAAATCAAGAAAATCGCGGTTTTGAATAATGTTAGCAAATGTTACATTTAAACTAGTGCTGTCAAAAGAAAGACGCGCCACAATAGAGTTCTCTTCGTGCTTGAACGAACAATAACACACAGAATTATGCCAAAATGCCCATTTTGTCGAGCATTCTCATAAGAGCAGTCTTAAAATAGTTAAATAATGTCTTCAATGAATTTAAGAGTTGTGGAGAAAATGAGATGCGCATGACAGCGCATCAGATCTGCATCATGTTCGGCAGCGGCAGATCTTAAAGTGACAGCAACACTGATGAGGTCTGTCATGAATGTTAAATCGCGGAACAAAGGTAACAGAAAATTGTAGCTTTAATGAGGAGTTATTCTATATTTAATTTTATTTATGAAGTGAAGACAGTTTGATAACTTCAATTTTAACTTCAACTATTCAATTTCTGTACATTTCTTACCTTAAAAGTTATTTTTTAAAGCTTAATACATGTTGAATGTCTATCATTAATGTAACAATTTTTTTATACACACATACATACATGAAATATCAAACACACAGTAGTAGATCTTCACAGGTTTTTGCATTCCATTGAGCTATTTTTCCTATTGTCTTGTTTTTTCCCAATGAAACGCAAGTTGTGTGAACAGCGACGTGATGCGTTCACATGAGAGCGATTAGTCATCTGGTCAGATCACTTTCTCTTAACCGTTATCATTGCTGTACTATCAACATGTTTAAATTAGTGCTGTCAATCCATTTAAAAAATAAATAAATCTGTAATTAATCGTGATTAAAAACATCTGCGCTTTTAATATTTTTATATTGTAATAATTTCAGTTACTCTCCAAATCAATGTAGAAACAACTTAAATACAGTATATTTGAAATATTTGTTGTAATGGCATATTTTTATGAAGGCCATTATCACCGAAACTAAAACTGCTACTGATGTCTCTGAAATATATATATATATATATATTTCTATGATGGTGACAGGCAGAAAGGTGCTGTTATTTTCTGTTTTTGCAAAGCATTTGCTGTTAATAATAGCCTATTACTGGTGTTATTTATTGCAATTACTTTGTGGCTAAGAAAGTTAGCATTTTTCTTATTTTATATAATTTCTGAGTATATAGGACATGTTTAAGATACATTTTTACAATACTTGCCTTCATATTTCATGCATATTTTCTGCAACGATATTTATTATTCATTTTACATTTACACCATGATCATCACTTCAAGGGTGTGGTACACTTGGAATAGAACTTTTTTTAACCAAAGAGAATGTTACCTGAATCATATTGTAGTTCTGCTCAAGTTAAACATAACATTTAAACATTTATATTTATATAAAAGATTAAAATTTTTTGCCATATCGCCCAGCCCTACTTAGGGGTAAAACAAAGCTCAAAATAGGTGACCAGCGATATACTGTTAGCAAACATCCGATGCCGCCCACACTGCTAAGAGCAAGTTTAGATGAAAATGTAAATGTGCGGTGCGCTCTCTTCTCAAAAACAAAATAAACACAAAATTTAGCATTTTTTAATAAAGCATAAGAAAAGCATCTGATCATACATCGATGGACTGAAGGAGAAACGAAAAGATTTCTACGTGAAAGAAGGCGGAGCCTCCACACACCTATAACATAATAGCAATGGACCAATGGTAGTACAAAGGTGTTTACCAGACTTTTCCAGAAAGTTCGCTTTGGCAAGCTGTTTCAAACTCCAAATTAACTTAGTTTTGGCCTGATTTTGTTTGAAATGTCACAGCATTTCGTTCTCGTATATCGAGGCCTTTAAAGGGACAATTCACTGTAATTTACTCACCCTCATGTCATTCTAAACCAATAACACTTTGGTTAATCTATAAAATACAAATGAAGATGTTTTTAATGAAACCTTAGAAGGTTTCGGTCCCTCCACTGAAAGTCCAGGTAACCATCAAGGTTATAAATGCACCGTAAAAAGAATCAATATAAATAGAGCTGTTTAATTTAGAACAATTTAAAACAGATGATTTAAACAATGATCGACAAACATGCATACAATTCTGTATTTAACATAAGTTATTTGTATGTCACAAGCTAGAACAAATCTTATTGGTTCTCGTACATCACGCACACATGTTTAAGCTTCTGTGTTTACCATGAGTGATCTGCTTTATGCATGCGTGTCAGTCATTCTTTAGATGTAAATAAAAGACCAAATTAAATCTGCTCATATCAAGCGATTAAAATCTTTCAGAAGACTTGGATTAAACCACTCCATTCATATGGATTTGTTTTTACGAGCCTTTATAACCTTTTTGGATCTTTTAACTTGTGGTTATCTGGACTGTTAAATGGAGGAACAGGAACATCTCTCCGGTTTCATTAAATTTTATGGGCTTGGAACGATATCCAGGTGAGTAAATGATGATAGAATTTTCATTGCTGGGTGAACCATCCCTTTAATAAAAGCAATATGCTTTAAATACAACCCTATTTTCATAATACAGTACAGCCTCAAGTACTTTACTGATTAAATGTAGATTCTAGATTGCAAAAAGGGTTGGGTGGTATGACAACATATATTGTGGTGACAATATTAAGTGTCAATTGATTTTGCCATTTTGTGTATATTGTATAATGTAAATCTGCAATATACACAAGTTTTTGACATGTTAGAGCTCGGGATCCCAACCTTTTTGACTTCAAGGCCCTCGACTGTCCACAACAATATTTGAAGGATATTTTAGAGCTTGGCATAACTAGAAAGATGTAGTCATTAAATTAAAAAATATCTTGATTTTTACTTGTCTTAGCTTATTTTAAAGGGTTAGTTCACCCAAAAATGAAAATTCCGTCATTAATTACTCACCCTCATGTCGTTCCAAACCCATAAGACCTTCGTTGACCAAGATATTTTTGATGAAATCCAAGAGCTCTCTGACCCCTCCATAGATAGCAATTTAATTACCACTTTCAAGACCCAGAAAGATAGTAAAGACATCGTTAAAACAGTCCATGTGACTCCAGTGGTTCAACCTTAATTTTATGAAGCGAAGAGGATAAATTGTGCGCAAATCCACCCCCCCCCCAATAAAAACAAAATTTATACAACAATCTCTTCTCGTCTGTGCCAGTCTCCTACGCTGTAGTAACGTGTTGTACGTAGTAAATACAGTGCAGCGCTTTCGAAACGCTATGTCAGTGCGCAGCTTACCATTGGCCTACGCTGTTCACGTGAGCACCACAACTCATGCGTGTGATGCTGACGCAGGAGCTAACCAATGATGAGCTGCCGTTCTGCCATAGAACTCAGAAGTGCTGCACTGTTTACACTACGTTAACAGCATTGGAGACACAGACGAGAAGAAATTGTTGAATAAAGTACTTTTTGTGCTCAAAAGAAATTCTCATCGCTTTATAATGTTAAGGTTGAACCACTGGAGGCACATGGACTATTTTAACGATGTCTTTACTACCTTTCTGGGCCTTGAAAGTGGTAATTAAATAGCTGTCACTAGGCGGTTAGCGAATCACAACACACTGGGCCAGCTAACCAATCTGAGCTAGGGTTATTTCCTTGTAGTGACGTCAAAAATAATAATTTCCGTATCTGACTGAGTATTCCACGTTATGTCAGTTGTGATGTTAAATAAAGCTTGCAATGTGTAAGCAGGAAACTCACGGCTCACATATATTCTCTCATGCTGTTACAGATGCAGCGTTTTGACTGAACCACTTTTACTGCACGAGAGATGAGAACACATTTTTACAATTTTCTGGGTCTCAAAAGAGTCTAAGTTTGTAATACACTTCCTTCTTTCATGCAAAACACTCTTTCTTTCTTTTCTTTCTTTTCTGCGTTTAAATCTGCTCTAAGTATGCGTTTCTGTCACCTATCACACATGCGCACTTCAATAAGCCGACAGAAAGCAGGTTAATGCGTCAATGCGAAATCGGGGTAAGAGGCAAAAAACTACCTGTTCCAACCGGTTTATGCTTAAGCCGTTTATGACCTTACTCTGATAAAAGAAAACGGGTTACCACGTTTACATGACCATGTTCATTGTCGGCTTATTAAGCATAATCGGCTTAAGCACGTGCATGTAAATGCACTCAGTGTCAAAATGCCATCTTGGCGAGCATTTATGCAAACGCTTACGTCTTAAGATACATAAACAGTTGGGAGAAAAATCAGATGTCAGTAAAAATGACTCCTATCATTTTACCCACCCTCAATTGGAACAGTAGAATCGCATCTCAAATGGGCAATACTGACCTTTCTTTGATTTGCTCTTAGAAGACGACGATTTCTTTTTTAAGGTCTGAGTCTGCGCATGTTCTCTCCATCGTCGCAGCTGGAAGTTGATAAATTTCCACATCATAAAAGCCTGAGTGGTGCATATTGCAGCCAGGACAGTCACCCTGAGAGAAACAGAGAGCCATTACAAACAAATCCAACAATAATAAAAGCAAAAGGTCGCCATTACTTTTCCATCATCTGGTGTTTAACTAAATCACGTCCATCCAAAAGGCACTCACTTCCAGTAGAAGAGCTTTTATAATGCGATTACATATTCATATTATGAGTCAAGAATTTTTTGATGGCTAACAGGGGAAATTGGGACACTAGAGCAATTGTTTTCCTTGTTTTTTTGCCCAAATAACTGTTGCCATCTCTCACCTTGCAAATCAGATTTGAAAAAGCATTGCACATACAACATACAGTCAAATCAAAATGTACTAGTGGGTGCAGGACACTATAGTTCATTTATGTAAGTGAGGATAGCAAAATAAATAAAACTGACATAATATACCCAAATATTCTTCATACAGTGGACCACCAGTATAATTGATAAAACATTTGGGACCAAAATTATTCAGACACTTTGACCTCACCATGTTTTGCTTAAGTGTTTTTTTTCTTTAATTGCGAATGCGACCTTTTACACCACAGACAGAACAAAATTAAGCATGGCTTGGTTATTGGTTGATCTAAATTGGACAGTTTTTATCACAATGATTTAATTTAAAGTGTTCATTTTTTAAATAAGTTTAGTTTTAGTTAGTTATTTGATGCAATAAAAACAAGGGGTGTGACGTCATGATTGACAGCTGAGATTGACGGCTTCTCTGAGAGAAGTTGTCACTGAGGCACTAACTGACTTTTTTCTGGATTTTCGGGAGGAGATTGGAGCTTTAGCTTTAATTTCTACATTTCCATAACTGTTTATTTCAGACCAACATAATAAATTGTTCTTCATCTGCGAGAGTGTGGGCGGGCTTTTGATATCGCTGCTATACTTCCTGCTCTCTACTGCGCAGACTCCGCTCCCGAGATCACTACTGCGCAGACTCTGTCCCAAGATGTGAACGCCACATTCGGAGTTACATCAGCGGAAGCCAATGAAGTTGCGTCGTCCATATTTTTTACGGTCTATGGTATTATCTAATTGTGAACTTAAATTTAACAGCTGACTGGTTGATTGTAATCCATTAATACCTTTCTATCAAAGTAATCTGACATTATCAATTCTGACACAGTTTAACTCTGAGTTTGTGTCTCATTCTATTACCATTTTCTAAACTATAGCGAATAAACTGCGATAATGTGAGAAAACGTTGAAGGTCTAATAAACCGAATACAATTTGGTTTGACTGTATGTGCAGTGCAAACCATTTGAATTCAGAGAATTTTCAACTTCAAAGCTCTACAGAAATTCAAATAATGTCACATGTAAGGCACTCGGTTTATAATAAAGGTGCAAAAAATTGCTTCTTGGAGAAAAAAATTAAACAAAAAAATAAAATAAAAAATAAAAACAGCAGTAGCTAAAGAGTGATCCAAAATGCTTTAAAACATTTGCATGATTAATCTCAATTATTCTTTTCACTGCAGTGAGGAAGTGGGCCTAACACAAGATGAAGATCACCCTGCTTACCGAACAAACAGGACATTAAAGCTTCCCTCAGCGAGGTTCAGACCCTGTTTCTCTGCTCCGGCCAGCCCAAAGCCCACAGTAAGAACAGACAGGGAAAGAGTCAACAAGCGGCCCAGCACAAACAGAACAGCCCACACTGTAAACCTGTTAACATACACAAAAGGCTTTATAATGGTCAAACATCCTTTAAACGCAGAACTGTGCTGAAATTTATTTGCAATTTCATATCTGCCTGTGCTCAGTAAAAATCATTCAACGTGTTTATTAACTAGACTTGCTTTGTCAAATGAATGGCACTCACCCGGTCTGCCTGTCCTCATTGCTGAAGTAAATGAGTCGGGATACATGGAAGAGGAGCTCAACAAAGTAATGCAGAACCAGCAACACCAGGCCCAACCGGTTCAGACTGGAAATACATCATTAATGGTTTAAACATGCGTGAAACTACATTATTAGTCTCCGAAAAGTATAATTCTTTGTCACCATGCATAGCTTTGTGCGCAGCATGGTAAGAACACAGAACGTAATAGTGTAATGCATGCCCTGACAACTGTTTATGATTAATAAACTTACTTCAGAATGTAGGCTCCTGCAATTTGGACCAAGTAAAGACTTATATAAACAAGCTGACGGGGAATGTCTTCCTGAAAAATAAAACAAGACAATATTGTCCTGTCTTCTGTCAATTTCCGTAAAGTAAAAGTTTGGTAAACTAAGAAACCTCTGGAGAAGGAAATCAGTCCCGTCACAATAACAGGATGCATGAATATGGTTTCAGTGCATCCTCAACACTGGAAACACTGTTGACTTTGCTTGCTTGCTTACTTACTTTCTTGGCTTTCTGGAAGTAGAGCTCAGGGATTGCATGAAGCCAGTAGCCGAGCTGACAGATGTAGTAGAACTTCATCTGGAACCTAAAACAAGACAAGGAACTTCTTTAGCATCTCCACGAAAACGTCAATGGTAATTGGATTTGCAAGCTGTGTGTTACATACAGTAGGTCTACAAAAATCAGAAGAGAGAATTAGAGGTAGACTAATGCAAGATAATTTGATCAGGAGCGTTGAGATGGCTTTTAAACAGTGTCTTCCCGGTGTGAACCAGCTCGGCGGATCAGTTTTCCAAAGATGTAACTTAGGAGCGCTCATGCAGCGGATCGGCAGATGTGACGTGAGACGGAATATGAACCAAAACAACCATCACTTTCCCTTCATTAATCAGCATATTCCATTAGCTCAAATTTAAATGCTACACTTTTAAAGGTATAGCTTTATTGCTTACTCTCCTGTTGTTCCAAACCCGTTAGACTTTCATTAAGTTCCAAAACACAAATTAAGAAAATTGTAATGAAATATGAAACATTTCTGTCCCTCCATTGAAAGTCTATTCACCCAAAACTCTGACTAGAGGTGGGCAAAATGACCAAAATCTTTTATCACGATATGAGTCATTTTATTTCACAATAACAATATATAGATTTTTTTCTTTAAATAAGGTTATGATATCAACATTATCACCATTTTCAATAAACTAATACTAGCATATAATCTATTTTTAAACTGCAAATCTTAAAAATGCATACAAACGATAAGCTTTCATAACAGCCAGGCCCGGATTAAGAATTCAGAGGCCCCTGGGCACAATGTCTTTTTAGGCCTCCTCTCTCCTCTTTTGCGTTTTCGTTTACTACAACCACATCTCTCACTCATTTTGAACTACGAAGACTACTCGCACAGTCCACTAGATTCAGTGCTGGGTTTTAGAAGACAGTGTGGGCTGTTACATGCTTTCCACACTTGCGCTCGATCAGTTATATCATTCTGTTTTTTTATTGGTTATACATGTGTCATTACCTGAAGGCATCTGCTATTTGCACTAAGTGAAAATAGCATATTTTCTTAGCAATAGATGCTACTTACACTAAATGACAATAGCAACATTTTCTTAGCGATATGCTATTTACACCAAGTGAAAATAGCGATATATTCTATTTACACTAAAAGTATCAGTTCTTTGAAATAAGTGCAAATAGTTGTTACTTATAAATAGTGGCATATACTATTTGCACCACAGTATCATTAACAGGATGCAGTAATAACAGCGTGTAAAGGGCTAGTTTGGCAAAAGGTGTATTCGAACTCGGCAAAAGCTACTTTCAGGCGCCACATTCCCTACAGCCTAAAAAAAAAAATTACCTTCCCCCTCACTTGGGCCCCTGCTCATTGGATAATCCGGCTCAGGTGACCACACAGTACAGCAACGCCATGTGAATGTAACCACGATAGAGACGATAGTCCAAATATCTCTACTGGTTAATCGGGTCTACTGGTATATTGCCCACCCCTAACGCTGACCGTTCAAAACATTCATAGAGTTAAATTATATGAATAGAGAGGCTTAAGTCTTCTGAAGAATTCACTTTATATGATTAAATATTTTTCTTTTTTCTACAAATAAACATTGATCAGTAATATACTTAGAGCACTCAAATATGGTAAATGGAAGCTCAACTTCATTGACGCATGAGAACAAACCTCACTGGTTCTTGCAGTTGCTCATGCGTGCCGCGAGAATGAACCTCATTGGTTTCCCGTGCAACAAGAAAGCATGCTTGAGCTTCCTTTTACCAAAATAAAGCTCTCCAAGTAGGTTCGCTGATCAATGCTCATATGTAAATAAAAGCCTAAATTAAATTGGTTCATAATATAAAGTGATCGTGTCTCTTCAGAAGACTTGGATTAAACCACTTGATTCATGTGGATTTATTTTACAATCTCTCTATGAATGTTTTGAAGCGTCTTCATCAAGTTTAGCATGAATAGACTTTTAGCAGAGGGACAGAAATCTCTCAAATGTCATTAAAAATATCTTAATTTGCGTTGTGAATTTGAACTAAAGCCTTATGGGTTTGGAACAACACGAGGGTGAGTAAATGACAGAATTTTCATTTTTCCCAGAAGCACAGACAGCGGTACTTACGGCATAAGAGTGTGCGGGTAGCCGTCCCACAAGCTGACAGGGTTGGACAGGAGGTTCTCCTTCAGATTAAGCAGAATAAGTCAAATGAATCCTTCAGACACGGCTATAAACACCAACTTGCACATAAGCCCCTATTTATGTGAAAGAGTAGTGAAGCACTTACAGAGACAAGAATGCTGGCTCCCCACAGGCAGGAGAAGAGGTAGAACGCACTCAGCTGCCCTGACTCATTGAACTTGCTGTGCTTGGTTTTGGAGAAGTGCATCTTCCTGTTGATTTTCTGAACAGTCATGGATTCAAGTAAGTGGCATAATAAAATCAAAACATTTATTAGTATTAACAGTGTTGCACCGAAACACTATTAAGATGCACATTAACATCTCAGCTAGTGTACGTTTATTCATTCACAACAGGATACTTACATCCAGCACATACTCCTGAATAATGGCGTGCATGATAATGGCCACTAACATGTAGAAGAAGACGGTGGCCACATCTTTCAGACCGTAATGGAAGTAATTCACTGCTGTTTCCTCTGGACCTCCTAAAATCAACAATACAAATAGAACGCAAGCATGCACACTCAGTATCGCTAGCTAAGTATAGACAACTGATATCTGATTTGTTTGTCCAATCTCAAAAAGAAAGATAATGAACAACAAAGTAAATGCGGTTGATTTTACACATTTGGAACCGAGAACTTTTCTTGCAAAACATAAGGAGAGAATCATGGTAAAACTAACAGATGTTGTTATGTATATTTTTTTATTTATCGAGCTAACTTTTATGCCACAGCAAGTGACATCAATTATCAGCTCATTAGTAGAGCAGACAAACTTGTTGGAACGGGAAAAAAAAAATCCTGATAAACCTTGAGGCGTTTTATTTATTATAACATTAGTGCTGTCAAATCGCGATTTATTGCATCCAAAATAAAAGTTTGTTTACATAATATATGTTTGTATGCTTTGTATAAATATATATATATAAATAAATACACATAAATGCATGCTTAAGAATTTTTTTTTATATTTATATAAAAAATATTTTGTATGTAATACAAATTATATAAATATATACATGCAAATATTTCTTAAATATATACATGCATGCGTGTGTATTCCCATATACATAATTATACACAGTACACACATATTTTAGGGGCAGTCGTGGCCTAATGGTTAGAGAGTCGGACTTGCAACCCAAAGGTTGCGGGTTCCAGGAATTGTCGGTGAGGGGAGTGAATACCAGCGCTCAATACCATGACTGAGGTGACCCTTGAGCAAGGCACCGAACCCCCAATTGCTCCCCGGGCGCCGCAGCAATATGGCTGCCCTCTGCTCTGGGTGCTTGTTCACGGTGTGTGTGTGTGGGGGTTCACCACTGTGTGTGTGCGCACTTGGATGGGTTAAATGCAGAGCACAAATTCCAAGCATGGGTCGTCACACGTCACTTCACTATATTAATGTAAACATAAACTTTTATTTCAGATGCGATTAATCGTTTGACAGAAATTTGACAGAAAATAATAAAAATAGACAAAATATTTATACTCAAGCTAAACAGACCAAAAATAAACTGGAGGTTATTTACCACATACTTACCATTTGCTGGAATTGTAACATTGTATTGCACCGTTATGAACAAAACTGCTACCTTTGACGTAATCTGCATGGGAAGAAACAAAAAGGCAGTTAATACACAAATAAATAAAGGAATATTTCAGTCAGTCAGTCTCTTTCACCATTCACTTTTATTGTATGTAAAATAAGGTGTACAACGCAAGTGAATAGTGTTGAAGAAAATGGGCCATGCAGATTTCACAGAATGTGACTGACAGGTGTGACTGACAGGTGTGAATGGCATGACTATAAGACACATGTAGCAATTATAATCAGTTTTTCGTCAAGATATCATTTACACATGGGCATATCTGTTTAAAAATGCCTATTAAGAGCACCAAATTCGTTTCAGTACTGTAAACTTCATTTCCCATGATGCACCAGCGCTGGCGCTGATATTCAGCAAACGATCGTCCAAATCTAACGGTTTTGCAAACTCGCATTCCTAACGAGGACTGAGAGTGTAAAACCGCTAAGTTGCTATCAGTAAAATTATTTTGGTGGCAGAAATCGTGGCCCTGCTGCTGCTGTGCACCGATGACAGCGCTCAGTCATTCTCCGATTGCCACGTAACACTTCATTTGCGCGTAAAAGTATCAGTGCAGCTACAATGTTACGTAATCATTTTTACAAATCAATTCTGTTATTCCGCGCAACACTTCTTCAAATGTAACCAATTCGCGCGCTTGCTTTTCATCTCGCGGGTTTTAAAGTTCCTTAAATCGCTTCATAGGGAATTCCTCTCTCTCTCTCTCTCGTGCATCATGTTTCTTTGAATTAAATTCTTAACTATTTCAATGAAAAGCGCATTAGCACCAGCGCGTGAGAGGAAATCCTGATTTATTTATATGAATCAGAGATGGAAAAATTCTGCACATTTAAGGTAAAACCAAAAAGTAACAGTTTTATCTGCCGTTAAAGGAAGTGAAAGGGTCTGTTCAGACTATGACAGAACAAGAAAGATCCGCTATAGGTTTCTTACAGAAACACCGATCAGGCTGATTTGTTATCTGTGACCACAAACTGGTCTGAAATCTGTACCAGTGAATGAATGAAATAAAAAGTGGATTCTTACCTCAAACATAAGACCCAGCAGAAACACCATAGCAACGCAAGACACAATATCCGCATGGTTCTGGATCACAAACTCGTGGCTGAGCACCGGCGGGTTCTTGCTGTTCTTTTTTCGGATTCCCATCTTGGTGGATGCTGCGAGAACTTTTGGTGAGTGTGAGTGAGGAACACGTCTTCACTATTGTTATCTGGCAGGCACGTCAGTCTTAACGCCTACTTCTGTCTTTCTTCTTCCATCCTCTTTTTCAATTTAAGGCACTTTGTACAGTGTCAAAAGATGCAGTAGTGCCATCTGTTGGACTGGAGTAAAGGAGAGGTTTTATTCGACACCCCTTTTGCACAGTGAATCAAATTATAGATAATAAAAAGAGATATATGTACTGTATCTAGGATATGTCACTGATTCTTGAGATACGAGACAAAACATGTTTTAGATGTAAAAAAAAAAACAAAAACAAAAAAACTAACACTACATTATAAAAAATTGGTAGACAAAGGTCTCAGATAATGACCATGTAAAGGAACAGTTTTTTTCTAAATATTTACATACACTCACCTAAAGGATTATTAGGAACACCATACTAATACTGTGTTTGACCCCCTTTCGCCTTCAGAACTGCCTTAATTCTACGTGGCATTGATTCAACAAGGTGCTGAAAGCATTCTTTAGAAATGCTGGCCCATATTGATAGGATAGCATCTTGCAGTTGATGGAGATTTGTGGGATGCACATCCAGGGCACGAAGCTCCCGTTCCACCACATCCCAAAGATGCTCTATTGGGTTGAGATCTGGTGACTGTGGGGGCCATTTTAGTACAGTGAACTCATTGTCATGTTCAAGAAACCAATTTGAAATGATTCGAGCTTTGTGACATGGCGCATTATCCTGCTGGAAGTAGCCATCAGAGGATGGGTACATGGTGGTCATAAAGGGATGGACATGGTCAGAAACAGGTAGGACGTGGCATTTAAACAATGCCCAACTGGCACTAAGGGGCCTAAAGTGTGCCAAGAAAACATCCCCCACACCATTACACCACCACCAGCAGCCTGCACAGTGGTAACAAGGCATGATGGATCCATGTTCTCATTCTGTTTACGCCAAATTCTGACTCTACCGTCTGAATGTCTCAACAGAAACATTTTTCCAGCCTTCCAATCCTCTTTTTCCTATTTGTAGTGGAGATGAGTGGTACCCGGTGGGGTCTTCTGCTGTTGTAGCCCATCCGCCTCAAGGTTGTGCGTGTTGTGGCTTCACAAATGCTTTGCTGCATACCTCGGTTGTAACGAGTGGTTATTTCAGTCAAAGTTGCTCTTCTATCAGCTTGAATCAGTCGGCCCATTCTCCTCTGACCTCTAGCATCAACAAGGCATTTTCGCCCACAGGACTGCCGCATACTGGATGTTTGTCCCTTTTCACACCATTCTTTGTAAACCCTAGAAATGGTTGTGCGTGAAAATCCCAGTAACTGAGCAGATTGTGAAATACTCAGACCGGCCCGTCTGGCACCAACAACCATGCCACGCTCAAAATTGCTTAAATCACCTTTCTTTCCCATTCTGACATTCAGTTTGGAGTTCAGGAGATTGTCTTGACCAGGACCACACCCCTAAATGCATTGAAGCAACTGCCATGTGATTGGTTGATTAGATAATTGCATTAATGAGAAATTGAATCCTAATAATCCTTTAGGTATATTCACTCCATAACTTAATTTGTGTCAAGAAAATAGTCAGACACACTAAAAAGCCTGCTAATTTAATTTAATATATCCAAAAACAATGTAAACTCAGTTATGTAATACTGGTGTTCAGTAAAGGATCTAAATCATTATAATACATTCTCTGTTTATTTTTTTTGTTTGTTTTCACACTATTATGAACAATCCAGTTTCCAAATTCCTTAATTATCCTCCCTATCCTAATATCATAGTTCCATTGATGTTTTAACATTTTTACACAATAAATTGAAAAAAGAATAAGACAGTTCTTTCAAAATTAACAAAAATCTTCACCTGATGGTGTAAAATACTGACGGTGTTGACAAAGGTTGAACTGAAGCCAAATATACAGTATGTAATCATGAAACAGCATTAGAAGAATTCCCCATATGCAAATAACATTATACAGACTTTTTGAGAGCATTTGTCAACTATCAGACATAAAACCTGACGTAGTTTACGTCTGACGGAGTTGACAAAATGTTATTTTTTTTTCCACCTTAATCACGTGTTGTACAGTGGAGCAATTTAGTTTTTTCCTCAGTTGTAGCTGCCTTAATAAACATATCAAAATGGCAAGATTTATCCCACAACTATTTACAGAAACTATGACACTGCGATGACCGCAGAGACTTCAATATTGTTTGTTTAAAATATTTTTTAAAATCTATAACTTCCAGGACTGTGTCCTACTGTGAGATCCACAATGAGCAGGAAATAGCAAACGCTCCTCAGAGTTAAAGCTGCCCATGACACTGATTTATTCAGAATTATAAAAAATCCTGACAGAGTTGACACAACTTTTATAGCTATTTTTTAATGGTAAGTATAATTCAATATTTACTTGTTGTATTGTTTCTGCCTTTTAATGTAACGGTATATTTTT
This sequence comes from Romanogobio albipinnatus, assembly GCA_023566225.1. Classification (NCBI taxonomy): domain Eukaryota; kingdom Metazoa; phylum Chordata; class Actinopteri; order Cypriniformes; family Gobionidae; genus Romanogobio; species Romanogobio albipinnatus. The sequence goes on along the minus strand of CM042260.1, from coordinate 20,229,926 downwards.
TAATTTGTTGCATTTTTAAACACTTTGTTTGGCAGTTTTACATTGTGACCTCATGTTGAGGGCAGGTTAAATTACATGTGTTTCCAAGTATAGAGTGTGCTTTTAAAATAATACTAAAGAATTTTTTTTAAACAATAAGCAATACATGTCCTGAGTATAGAAATGTCCATTAGATGTAACTTTTTAAGTATTTTTATTCTGTTGACATTCTTACTTTTTAACATAAATAGGGCTTTTGTGTTTGTGACATGTTTTGTCCCTTATCTCAAGAATCAGTGATGTATATGTAAATGTATGTATATCTAATAAACACATTTTTGTTAATAATGGACCTTGACATTACATTTCAGTAACTAGTTAAAGGCACAATATGTAAGATTTTTGGATTAAAATATTCAAAAAACACTGGAACAATGTTATATATTTTGTTGACTTGTGTACTTACATTATCCCAAATGTTTCCAAGAATGTTTAAATCCAGAGAAATAAGCTATTTTAACCAGGACACAGACTGTGTCTGTGCGTCGCCTATCAATGACATCATACCCACGTTAAGGTCCTTTCACACTGGACACGACTTTGACGCACGATGGTTTTATTTTTTGATCAGCTGTTTGTGTAATAAGTGCTGTCACACCGAGCGCAAATGTGCTGCGGCGAAAAAACAATGTTTATTTTTAACACTCGCAGCGACAGAAAAGGCTTAAACCAATCACATACAAGTAAACAAAGGTCACGAAATGTCCAGTAATCACATACAAGAAAACAAAGGTCACGAAATGTCCAGTTGATGTCACTAGCCATTCAATCAACATGAACCTTTGCCAGGTATCGCATTTCTCATGAGATTACAGTTGTACAGCTGCAGCTGTTTGCCCACTGTAGGCTACAGGCAACGATAACATCACCTTTTGAGTTAAAACCCGTAGATTTTTTTCTAACCTATTTGTGTCTGCGACTATGAAAAGTGAATGTGTTTCCATCAAGTACGACTGTGGCACTTAAATGTTTACATTGTGACTCAACTGGAAATGCAGCACCGGATCGATTGGTTCCAGAAGTGTGTGTGTTTGTCTCGTCAGATGCGGTGCTACTGTCTCTCTCGAGCTCCACAAATTGTCTCACGTACATTTGAAGTAAGTGCGGAACCGGCCATGATAAAATTTTAGCTTCTGTACAAGATTAGCATACTCCCCCTCAGACTCTCTTTTCTTTAAGACTGGGTGCACCCAAAAGCTTCTTTTCGGTCTTTTAAATAAAATGAGAAGCTCGTCTTCACTGGTCGATGAAGTGTCCATGTTTTCTCAGCTGTCGCTGCAAATGTTTTGGAATGTTGGAGATCTGAAACGTCACAGACGTCGCAAACTCGCGTCACGGCTGATGTGAATGGTTTTGACGCGAACTATTTGCACATGAAATATTCGTTTTTCCGGTTTGCTTTTTCGTTACGCGTCCGGTGTAAAAGAGCCTTTACCCTCGATTTCCGGGAAACACCAAAGACGATTTGATATATTATGTGTTTTATTATACAGGTGAGCAACGGTTACTCACATAACCTCGGTTCCCATTTTCTCGAAATATTGAAGCCTTTATTTTAAAACGTGCAGAGCTATAAGCGCACTGGTTGGGCTGCGGGATCTGCATGAACCTATGGCAAGGCGGTGTAACCGCATGAACCAATAGGAGCTGAGCCCGCCCAAATGGGCGGAGCTACTGGCTATAAAAGCAGCCCATTTCGCCATTAAAATCAGGTTAATTCGACTGAAGCGACAAGGCCTGGATGTGAAGCTTAATAGCACTAGCCTGGTCTTACCAGACTCTCGTACATTTTAGTGATGGGAAGTTCGGATCATTTTACGGACTCGGATCTTTGAATCTCGTTCAGCAAAATGAACGAATCTTTTTCCAAGTAATTTCATTCATTTCAGCAGAATCTAATTAAAATATTACATTTTTTATTTTTCAGCACATTTAGTAGCCTACCTTTGGAATAAAAAAATTAACTATAAGCTAATGCAGCCATGGCCAAACTTTGAGAAATAAATTATTAATTAATTGCTTAGCTTGATTCAGTCTATGTATGCAGTCTTGTTAGTTCACCTCACCTCCCGATCCAAATCGTTCTTCTTTTTTTTTTTTTTTAAATCGTTTACCTCTCGTTTCTGTCTTCAGGTTCGAGCCGTTAGTTCCGTCATGTCTGATGCTCTGATCTGGCCGTGACAGCCGTGTAATACACATGCGTCCGGAAACAGATTTGATCAGTTCATCTCGAGTCTCGGGTTTGAGTCATTCGTTCATCAAGTCCCAGTCATCAAGTCAGTCACCGGAAACAGATTTGATCAGTTCATTTCGAGTCTTTGAGTCGTTCCTTCAAGTCCCCATAGGCTGAATGCAGAAACAAAAATGATCAGTTCATCTCTCGAGTCAGTCTTCGGGTCCTAGTCTCGTTCTTTTGTCACGTGACCGCTTCCCGGTTTCAGTGTCTCGCAACATATACAACATTACAGTCGTATTATTGACTGTATATTATTTTTTGTTTAGGAATTCTCATACAATTATCAAAAGATATCTGCAACAAACATCTGAAAAATAACAAAGTGACATATTGTTCCTGTCAGTCTATTTTTATTGTTAAATGTTTCTTGTGCCCCTGTGGTGTTTTTTTTTATTATTATTTAAATTATAAAAAAAAAAAAAAAAAAAAAAAAATATATATATATATATATATATATATATATATATATATATATATATATATATATATATATATATATATATATATATATATATATATATATATATATATATATGATTATATGGCTTTGCTATTTACTGAAGATTAGAACCCACTGTAAACAGGTCTCAATCTTTGCTTTATCAAAGTGATTTCCCCATCATACAGATAAAGTTTAAAGCATTAACCAACTCTTTAATAATATAATTCTGTTATAGAAAATAACCATCATGACAGATATTCACAAATATATAAAGTGTAAGAAATAAAAAAAGGTACAATTTGAGGCCAGAAACGCATCACGCATAAAAAAAAAGTTATATGTGAATTATTAACTAATTTCTGCATGCAATACGGCTGTCATGTCACGTGACAAAAGAACGAGACTAGGACCCGAAGACTGACTCGAGATGAACTAATCATTTCTGTTTCTGCATTCAGCCTATGGGGACTTGAACGAAGAACGACTCAAAAGACTCGAGATGAACTGATCAAATCTGTTTCCGCCGGTACAGACTGCATATCCGTGCCCTAATATGGGGCTGGGACTTGATGAACGAACGACTCGAGAAATGAACTAATCATTCTGATTTCTGTAGTAGTTGCGCAATGCGCATGCGCGGGTCAATACAAAATGAACGAATCGCTCTCTGAGACGACTCGTCGTTCCCGAGTCATATTAAGGATTCGTTCAAAATGAACGAATCGTTCATGAACGACACATCACTAGTACATTTCATTTGTACACAGAGTCTGGCCACTCTCCATTGACAAGCGTTTACTTCCTTGAAGGCGGGAACTCTGTTGAAGTTTAAAACTATTGGATCTGCCAAGAGTCACTCTGGATCTGCATAACCAATCGCTAACGTTTGGTCGTGACGTATGTCACGCGCCGTTCGCCTTTGATTCTCACATTCACTGTGCACACCACCTCAGTGTCAGTGATAAAACATTGTGCATTCGGATTGTGATTTATTCACGGTGGAGTTTTGTGAACGGAACGCGCTGTCACTGTGCAATCATAACATGATTGTATATGCTGTAAATAAATTGTCATATGCTTGGTATGATAAGAATAAATGCTGTGGTAATTAACAGCCCAATTCAAATGTTTAGGTGCTTTTCTTCTTTTATTTTTTGAGCGGTGATTAAATATTTTGCTCTTGTAAACGCTTGCCAGCATTTAAAGAAATACAAGTCTAGAAATGCAAATTACAGCTCACGCAACCGCACGGTGCTCTGTAGGGGTCTAAAAAGTGATATATTCTTGAAAACTCTGAGATGTGGATTCGGAGAGCAATTACATTACCACACGACCTTGGTGTTTGTCAAAAGCAGTCGGTAATTCAGCCTGGGTTTTTTTTTCGCGGGTGGCGGGAGATGGACGGCTTCAGCCAACTCCTTCACCACTAACGGAGCGAGCTGAAAAATACTTTTCCCGGACCACAACATCATGGCCACCAAAAATACTCAGCAGTGATTGTTCTTGCTCCGTGTAACAGAGTTCGTTTGTTCCCTCATGAGAGAACTCGAGACCGGTGTGTCTCATTCTCAATCATGCACATTGATCTCTCTCGCTCGCTCGTCCACCTCGCCACACTCTGGCTTTAACTTCTGGACATTCGTCAGCGGTGCCACACACTCGCATCTTTCACTCGCCATTACTGAACTACAACTCAAACTAGCGCACAACATCAACGTCATCGCCCTCAGCCACTCCCTCTGTTTGCTGATTGGACCGGTAAAAAATTGTTCGGGTGAAAACCTAAGCATATACAGCAGTCCCAGACGTAGTACTGAAGCCGCGTTTCCACCGCAGGAACTTTCCCCAGGAACTAGGAACTTTGGGGTGGTACTCGGTGTGTTTCGACCACAGGAACCAGGGTCTAAATGAAGTTCCGGGTAAATTTCCCCCTCCGAAAAGCCCTGTTCCCGAGGTGGTACTTTTTCAAATTTCGGGAACTTTCGGGGGTGGGACTTGGTCGCTGAACATGCTGATTGGTTGAGCTCACGCAGCATTTTATTTCAACCGGCATCTTAAAAAGTATTTTGCGAGGATCGTTCTGCGTTCAGCAAATATCAGTCTTGCTCTTTCTGTCCCATGGCGCGGGTTCGTCTCAGCCATCGCACGGTCAGTGTCCGTAATAGCTGATGATAACATTGTCATATTTTAAATCTAGCTTTACGAGCTTTCAGAATACGCTTTAGTATCATTGCTCGTCTCTTTTCCGCCGTTTTGTTAATGACCTCTTTAGTAAACCAATATATAACCAGCAAAAGCAGCGCTGCTTGCATCTCCTCCACTTGTTATTGTTGCAGACAGTATCGAACAAAAATTATTACTGTCCGTCGCTGACTGGGAGGAGCAGTCACTGGACTAATTTGCCTAATCTTCTCGGTACTTTAGACCGCAGTGGAAACGCAGACAGCAGCAGGTCTGGGGGAAAAAAAGTTCCTGTAAAAAAAGTACCTGGTACAAATTGTTCCGGGTAATTTTGGTGGAAATGGGGCTATATACAGCAGTACCAGACGTAGTACTGAAGGTAAATGAAAATTGAGCGGAAGTACGTAGGAGGGCAGAGCCAGGCTATAATAGCACGGCCGTCTACGCAATACTCATCCCGTTATTCTCAGGGAACCGAGGTTACGCGAGTACGTTCCCTTTTGAAAACAGTTCACTCGTATTGTGTCTTGCTAGACGCTATGGGAACACAGTTCAATTACGCTGTTCTATTTAAGCTGATGACCTTGCTCTGAGATCTCGCATTAGGAGAAAAACCTGAGGCTTGTGAAGGAAATTTTACATTTAGATATGTTTTTTGACTCTTAGATGTTTTTACTATTAGAAGTGTTCATTTACTTAGATGTGTTTTACTTATAGATGTTAATCTTCTTAGATGTGTTTTTACTTATAGATGTTAATCTTCTTAGATGTGTTTTACTTATAGATGTGAATCTTCTTAGATGTGTTTTTTTTACTTATAGAAGTGAATCTTTTTGCTCCTAGATGTGTATCACTTGTTAACAGTGAACATTTAACATTGAACATGTATTTGTACTCATGAAGCATTTAAAGAAATATAATCATATAATCATTATTAAAGATATATGTAACCAAGCTGTTAGAAGTGCATAAGATAAGACAAGCTTGTAGGAACAAATGTTCTAGGTGTTAGAAAACTCAGTAGCAAAGAAACTGAGTACAACGAAAGGTCAAAGTGACCTATTGTACTTCAAGTGTGAAAAGTATGTGCGCAGCTTCGTTCAAAATAGCGATAAGCAGAATGTGTGAAAATGATGTAGCTTAAAAACAGGTGGATATTGTGTTGTCTAGTTAGAATTTATGTTAGACAAGGGGTCTGGAACAAAGATGTTTCCTTTTAAGGCAAACAAGATTGGATGCAGGGGACCCAGGATGTGTGAAGGGTATAAAAAGGATGCCACGGGGAGCTAACTTTGCTCTTCTCATGACAGACATTCTCTGTATGTGAACTGCCAATTTCTTGCAAGAAATAAAAACATTTTGATACTTTGACTTTTCAGAGGTTTGCATTTGTTTCCTCTCTCCTCATTTTTCGAATAGAATTATTTCCACAACAGGCTTAGAGTAGAACTTTGGTCAGAAATCCAACGGGGCCCGGACAAGGGTCGGAGCCCACAGAAGGAGTACCTAGGGGTTTGGGCTCTAAGAGGCCAAACGCACCTATACAGTAATGACTTGTGCCTGCAGTGCATAGACTTCCAAGTTGTAAAATCTATCAAATGTGGATTAATAAGTAATATGCTGACATTTTATGAATGTTTTGTTCATTCAGTTGAAATTATTTATAAATGATTATCCCCTTGAAAACAAATAAATTAATATTCTTAAAAAAACTGTTTTAGCATCCTGCATGTTTTTGCTTTTGAACACAGACCAGCTTACATCTTAAGGATACATCAATAAATTACTGATCATTTACTAATGGTTTGTTCATCATGTGTTCAAGATTAACCATTTTTTATTGAGATGATACTAAAACAATTTTGCCATAAATACTTCAATGATTTATAAAGTGATAAAGTATCAACTAATAACTAATCAAACATCTACTATTGATCTGTTTTGATTTATTTCATAATTTCATTTTTTTAAGATAACTTACAGCACATTTGTAAATTGTTAACATAGCACTGATTAATTAGTTATACAAAAATTGTTTTGTAAATGATTAGTTCATCATTAGCTAATCATTTATAAATGACTTATGACTGAATTAACAAGACATTTATAAATTGTTAGCATACTACTTATTAATCATTTATGCATGTATAGTCATGTTTTGTAAATTATTCATTCATCATTAACTAATTACTTATAAGTGACTTATAACTGAACGATATTGACCGATGAAATTAGGTGCTGAATTCGAAATCGCATATTAAAGAGGCACTTCAGCGCTGGGAAGATGAATGTGTATTTAAACTATGTCATTTATGTAGTAGAAATGTGAAATTATTTTTAAATTTGGTGCTTTCTAGACTGAGAAAAGACAAAAAATGTATTTTTGTCCCATGTGGATGAAAGACAACAACTCCCAGAATGCACTTGATTCGCTGTCCTACGAGGCCACTCCCTACACCGCCCCCACCGTCATTTTGATCTTCATAGTAATACAATAATTTCGTTCAGTTAGAGAATAAACACTACAATTAAAAACTGAACGTGTATTTTCAATAAAGAGGGAAGTAAGAGCTGAGCAGAGCTGAGATAAGCGCAACAGTCATTCTCAGTGCATGTCCAGTCTGGCGCATTTTCTGATCGCATATGGAAAGCTAAACTTTCATAGGAATTAATTGAAAAGTTGAAACACTCACTTTTCTCTGCAGCGCTCCGTTATGAATGCCCGAGGCCGAGCCGAGCGCATTTACATTCTGAGAGTGAGATCCCACTCCTGTGGGCAGGTTAAAAATATGCGGAACAGCTCCATCTTGTGGCTGTAGTCTTTAGCCTCTGGCCAAAAAATCCTCAGATGACGCAAAATGACGATATTTCTGAGGATACTGAGGATTTTTTCCAGAAATAAAATGCAGAATTTTCTCGTCTCAGGGGGATATTAGGAGGGAAAGTACCATAATTCAAATATACTATGGGGTTTCTACTGATACAAAGCTTAATGCTAAATCACTGAAGTGACCCTTTAACATACTACTCATACTATTTCATATAAATATATGGCAGGAATAGAAGGAGTAGTATGCTATATAATATGGACGACACGACTTCATTGGCTTTCAGAGGCCTGCACACGGCGCTGACATCTTGCGCAGATTTGGGGCAGAGTTGGGCAGTAGTGATCTCGGGACCGTAATCTGCGCGGTAGAGAGCAGGAAGTAGAGGCGCGATTATCAAAAGCCCACCCACACTCTCGAAGATACAGAACAATTCATTATGTTGGTGTGAAATAAACAGTTATGGAAAAGGAGAAATTAAAGCTAAAGCTCCAATCTCCTCCCAAAAATCCCGGAAAAAGTCAGTTAGTGCCTCAGTGACAACTTCACTCAGAGAAGCCGTCAATCTCAGCTGTCAATCATGACGAACACAAACTTGAAATCCGCCATTTTTGAAATAGCAGCTAATGGAGCGAATAGCTGCTGCTTGTTTGTAATCTCCGTCTATACAAATGACGGCGAGCTGCACGAATGCATTGGATTCGCTGTGTTTTTATGCTGATGTAGGATCGTAAAGCCATGTGCATCAATAGTAACGCAACGTTTGCCATTGTTGATGGAAGGCTTGTTCGAGATGCATCGGTGCTGTGCAGAGACCGATCGCCGTATGACAACGGGTACAGCGAGAGCAGATGACTCCTTATGCTTTTGATTCGCTCATGCGGTGTTTTGATATGATACGCTGATCGGTCTGCACAGCGCCGATGCATCTCGGACAAGCCTGGTGTGAAAGCGTTGCTGAGAAAGATGAGACGTATACAGTGACGTAAGACCTTGCTCTGTGGTGGCTCTCTAGCATGTGGAAAGGCAAACCAGTTCTTAGAAGGCACGTCAGTCGAACCAACTAAGAACTGGCACTAGCTCTGAACTAGCACCCGGTTCATTCTGGTGGAAAAGGGGTATGAGAGGAGTGCTGCAGGCTTGGTTTAGTTCTCTGTCATCTTCCGATGGGAGAAGGGCAGACAGTGAAATGACCTGGTCTCTGAACGGAGTTGAGAGCACTTTAGGTACATAGCCATGTCTCGGCTTGAGGACGACCATGAGTCGCTAGGCCCAAACTCGAGACAGAAAGCATTCATAGAGAGTGCTTGTAAGTCGCCCACTCGCTTGACCGATGCTAGAGATATAGTAGGAGTGCGGTTTTGAATGAAAGTGGCCTTAATTCAGGCGACTGAAGCGGCTCGAATGGGGGACCAGATCCCTGGCGTTTAGGGAACGGGTAGCATTTCACTGCCTGTGGGCGCTGTCTGGTGTCAGCCACTGGGCGGCTGCTGGGTCAGCGTGTTCTTTTGGGCGACCTGAAGCAGAGCTGGAGCGTTTCAGTAGGAAGTGTCACATGGCCTGCAAAGACTTCTGTGCCTCAGTGAGACGTTCAGTGAAGCCGCCAGTGGAGACCAGTGGTAGAGATGGGGAGAGTCAAGGAAGGCAGTCTTATCCGCGTCCTTGATTTCCGTCAAGTTGAGCCACAGGTGGTGCTCAAGCACTACCAGTTTGGCCCTGCTCCTTCCAATAGCCTGGGCGGTGGAATTTGTGGTGCGCAGAGCCAGGTCAGTGCAGATTGTATATATATATATATATATATATATATATATATATATATATATATATATATATACACACATACATACACAGTATATACACTATATTGCCAAAAGTTTTGGGATGCCTGTATTTACATGCACATGAACTTTAATGACATCCCATTCTTAATCCTTAATTTTTTACCATTCTTCTAGAAGTGCATTTGTGAGGTCAGGCACTGATTATTGAAGAGAAGGCCTGGCTCGCATTCTCCGCTCTAATTCTTCCTCAAGGCGTTCTATCAGTTGAGGTCAGGACTCTTTATGGACCTTGCTTTGTGCACTGGTGCACAGTCATGTTGGAACCATCACCAAACTGTTCCCACAAAGTTGGGAGCATGAAATTGTCCAAAATGTTTTGGTATGCTGAAGCATTAAGAGTTCCTTTCACTGGAACTAAGGGGCCAAGCCCAACCCCTGAAAAACAAACCCACACCATAATCCCCCCTCCACCAAATTTTACACTTGGCACAATGCAGTCAGGCAAGTAACGCTCTCCTGGCAACCGCCAAACCCAAACTCGTACATCGGATTGCCAGACAGAGAAGTGTGATTCGTCACTCCAGAGAAACGTCACTCCACTGCTCTAGAGTCCAGTGGCGGCCTGCTTTACACCACTGCATCCAACGCTTTGTATTGCACTTGGTGATGTAAGGCTTGGATGCAGCTGCTCGGCCATGGAAACCCATTTCATGAATCTCTCTACACACTGTTCTTGAGCTAATCTGAAGGCCACACAACATTTGGAGGTCTGTAGCTATTGACTCTGCAGAAAGTTGGCGACTTCTGCGCACTGTGCGCCTCAGCATGCGCTGCCCCCGCATATTTTACGTGGCCTACCACTTCGTGGCTGAGTTGCTGTTGTTCCCAATTGCTTCCACTTTGTTATAATACCACTAACAGTTGACCGTCGAATATTTAGTAGTGAGAAAATTTCATGAATGGACTTATAGCACAGATGGCAACCTATCACGGTACCACGCTTGAATTCACTGAGCTCCTGAGAGCGACCCATTCTTTCACAGATGTTTGTAGAAGCAGTCTGTATGCCTAGGTGCTTGATGTTATACACCTGTGGCCATGGAAGTGATTGGAACAACTGAATTCAATCATTTGGAGGGGTGTCCAAATTGACTTTTGGCAATATTTGGGTGTTTACATATCTTTGCTTACATTGCAAAGACATTAAAATGATCATTACTTACTCATATACAGTACACATATAAGAAGGAACATTAAACTTTTAGCTAAACGTCAGTTTGTGGATGGTACTTTGCAAACAAATCAGTAAAAAATATGATCAATAGGTTATGACAACATATGTTTTTATATTGCTTTAACTCATCAAAATTACTTTTACATAACTCTTTTATAAGTTATACAAGATTCAGCTCATTTTTAAATTTCAGTTTAATGTAATTTAAGTTGAAATTACTTAAACATCCAAGTTGATTGTACTTTTTTTTGCAATGGTGAAAACTAGCTTTTAATAAGGGGATGAAATATGCCTTTGCGACATGAAGTACAGTTACTTGGAAGTCTGTTGCTTACTGTAAAAGTTGTAAAGCAGCATACCAAAGAAGGAATTTCCTGTGTTTCATTTTTGTTCAATGGCCAAACCCACATGAACACAGCACTTGTCGTTAGATGGTAGTTAAATGGTAGTTTCAGTTCCGATCTAAGCAATGACCAGAATTCAGTTGTTTCCTGGTTCCAAAGAATAGAAGGGCTGAGACTGAGAGTATAATTTTGAGAATGGCAGGCATTTCTTCTTTTGGCTATGTATTAAAGTGTCAGGGAATTAATCATTGCTGTGATAACTCATTGGTCCACAAACAATATAGCCTATGACTAAAGACATATTTGGGTGTGTATTACATCACACAGTCACTGTAGGGTTAGTTCAGATGGGTGTGGTCATACTGTCAGAAATATCAACCAGAGTCTCGTCGTCACTACAACTGAGCAAGCAGAAGAATGGAAACTCTGGTAAGTTTTGAATGGGACTTACAATTTGAACGGAAAGCTAATGAGAGTAAATGTGCTGATTTAATAATACACTCGGGAACATTGTCTTAAGTGACAGTTTATGGCTTGATGGCATTACCCGCTGGATAACAAAGCTTAGCAAATACATTTTGTCCTGATGTTTACGTTAAATGCGCTTATGTTTCACAACATGCTAACAGTGAGTACTTGTTTATGCACTTTCAGGATGTTTTCTTTAAAATAGTAAATATTAACATTTAATATGTATTTATTAGGCCTACATAAATTGCACGTAGACCTGGTGACAGGCAAGACAAGCCTATTTTTATAGACAAATGAAAACTGAAAGTGCTTTGCATTGGCACGATTAAGAAAAACATATAAAAAGTACATTTGTAACGCTTTACAATAAGGTGTATTTTAAACATTAGTTAACTGCATTGCTTAAAGGATAGTTTGTTTCAAACCTGTATGAGTTTCTTTCTTCTGTTGAACACAAAGATATTTGAAAAAACGTTGGTAACCAGACAGTTGACAGCACCCATTGAACTTCCATAGTATTTATTTTCCTACTATGGAAGTCAACGGCTACCGTCAACTGTTTGGCTCTTTAAAATATATTCCTTTGTGTTCAACAGAAGAAAGAAACTCATACAGGTTTGGAACAACGTGAGGGTGAGTAATTCATTTATTTTTGGGTGAACTATTCCTTTAACATGAACTAACAATGAAAAATAGGCCTACTTCTATTTATTAATCTTAAACTCAACATTTACCCTGCTAATACATTCATAAAATCAAAAGGATATCTGTTAACATATGCATTTTTGTTACTTAACATTAACAAAGGTCAATAAATGCTGTAAAAAGATATTGCTCATAGTAAGTTCATGTTAACTAACGCATTTAACTAACGTGTTGATGAATGAAATCTTATGTAAAGTGTTACCATTTTGAAAAATGAATGAAATGACATTTCATGGAAAATATACTTTTGATCACATGATGTAAGTCAGAATATTAAATGGGAAATTGTCTTTGAAAATGTGGTGGTTATGATAGTGTGCTGCACATTTTGTACACATTACATAATGTTATCATTCATTATTCATTGTGTAGTGACTTGTTCTGGACAAAGTCCAAAACATAAATAGATAGTATAGAAACACATTCAGATAACATGAAATAACACTTAAAGAACTGAATCAATAAGAAATAAAAGTTTTACAACAAGCCGGTTCCTTCATTCACAGCACTATTTCAGTTCAGATGTAAAACATTCTACAATGTATTGATGTCCGTCTGTTCTCTCTCTATATTCTATACAGGTTATCAGTTTTGGATAAAGACAAGAAGGGAATGACTCAACCGGCTGTTCTCGTTGACAGAAACCAAAAGTCTATCTACATATTCAGCATTAACAAGCACAATCTGCCTTCAGCATTCATTAAATGCCATAAATCACAATCATGACATCTACTGAAAGGGGATTTACCACTTTTCGATGGCTATGCACCCTTTTTGGATTCGTTTTTTATTTAGGAGACATTGGATCAGACCTGTTGTTATCTGTGCAGTATTTTAGAAGCGGTCATGTGTCCTGGGCCGCACTGACTCTTGCATTTGTTCTGGCCGGATCTGTATGCATACAGATATTCAGCTATGCATGGTTCAAAGATGATGAGAGAAATAATGAAGGTGACAAGGGTCTGTCCACTTGCCACCTGATCGGGATACATGTACTGCAGATAGGCCTTTTTACCAGGTAACGTCATGCTAATTTATTAGGCATTCAAATGGCATGAATAATATCCAAATATTAATGATAAATCATCCAAAAATGAGCATTCGATCATCATTTTCTCCCTCTCATGTCATTTCAAACCTGTATGCCTTTCTTTCTTCCGTGGAACACGAGAAGATATTTAGAAGAATGTTTCAGGTGTTTTTGTTCATATAATGAAATTCAATGGGTTCCAAAACAACACTGAAAAAAACAAAAAAACAAAACACTGATATATTTTTCAAATATCTACTTTAGTTTTTCCCAGAAAAAAGGAAGTTATTCAGGTTTGGAAAGTATATAAGCATGTTTTCACCACATAATTTTTTTATCTCACAATTCTGACTTTTTTCTTGAAATTGCGAGAACACAATTTACATGTCACAATTTGGACTTTATAACTCACAGCTGCAAGTTTATATCTCAAAAGAGAAAAAAAAGTCAGAATTGTGGGATATAAACTTGCAATTGCAAGACCAAAATTTCAGAATTGTCAGATAAAAAGTCGTAATTACATATTTTTTTGTGAATATTTTTTAATTCCTTGGTAGTGGTCCGGAAACAAACTTCCAGAGAAAAGACATGAGGGTGTGAAAAAATGTGACTGAAGATTCATTTGAGGGTGAACTAGTTCTTAAAAATAAGGGGGAAGGAAATTAACGTGTCGTCTCCACACTTGTATTATTTTTTTTATTGGTGTTGCAAACATTTATAAATGGAGTTAATTAATCAATCTATCTGTTACCCTAAGGTATTGCAATCTCCTAAAGAAGAGTTTTAAAGTCCTACGTTCAGGACAGAGTAAAGAGGAGGAGCAGTACCGCCTTTTCGGGGTTGCTACGGATCTGAGCATGCTCCGCTTGTTTGAGACGTTCCTGGAGAGCGTTCCTCAACTTGTTCTGCAAGTCTATATCATACTGGTGCACAACCATCGATCTAATCTGCAATGTAAGTCCTGCACAGATACAATCATTACGTGCACTTCCGCACGATGTTCAGGGTAAAACATTTCAAGCAATGCAAGTTATGTAATCAGATTACTTTTTTCAAGTAACATGTAACACATTACTTTTAAATTTACAAAATATTTGAGTTACTTTTTCAGATAAGAAATGCAAGTTACATTTTTCCCCATTTATTGAAAAAGAAAATCCCATTCAATAAAAAAAAAAAAAAAAAAAGAACCCCCCACCCCTATTTTTCTGCAACCCAGGGCTGCGTTTCACAAAAGCATTGTTAGCCAACTATGGTCGCAATTCCGTCGTTACAAAACATGGTTCAACCAGTCGGTGTACATTTAGTACAATATATATCTTTTACTTCAAATACATACACGTCATTTACATCTTTTAGTTTGTCAAGAGATTTAAAGCACCTTTTTTGAAGAGTGCGCATGTGCGGACGTGCTCTAGTACATAAGAACGAGCCTATTTGAATCTGGAAATAAAGAAAAATAACTGAGAAAAATAACAATTAGTCCTCAGGTGCCATATCCATAATTTATAGCAAAACATTTAGCATAAATGCGATCTTCAAATAATTCCATCCATCCATCCATCCATCTTCTTCCGCTTATCCGGGGCCGGGTCGCGGGGGCAGCAGTCTAAGCAGAGATGCCCAGACTTCCCTCTCCCTAGACACTTCTTCCAGCTCTTCCGGGGGGACACCGAGGCGTTCCAAGGCCAGCCGGGAGACATAGTCCCTCCAGCGTGTCCTTGGTCTTCCCCGGGGCCTCCTCCCGGTTGGACATGCCCGAAACACCTTCCCGGGAAGGCGTTCAGGAGGCATCCGGAACAAATGCCCGAGCCACCTCAGCTGTCCCCTCTCGATGTGGAGGAGCAGCGGCTCTACTCCGAGTTCCTCACGAGTGACTGAGCTTCTCACCCTATCTCTAAGGGAGCGCCCAGCCACCCTGCGGAGAAAGCTCATTTCGGCCGCCTGTATCCGGGATCTTGTCCTTTCGGTCATGACCCAAAGCTCATGACCATAGGTGAGAGTAGGAACGTAGATTGACCGGTAAATCGAGAGCTTCGCCTTACGGCTTAGCTCTTTCTTCACCACGACAGACCGGTACATCGACCGCATTACTGCAGAAGCTGCACCGATCCGTCTGTCAATCTCCCGTTCCATCCTCCCCTCACTCGTGAACAAGACCCCTAGATACTTGAACTCCTCCACTTGGGGCAGGAACTCTCCACCAACCTGAAGTGGGCAAGCCACCCTTTTCCGACTGAGGACCATGGCCTCGGATTTGGAGGTGCTGATCCCCATCCCAGCCGCTTCACACTCGGCTGCAAACTGTCCCAGTGCATGCTGAAGGTCCTGGTTAGAAGGGGCCAACACGACAACGTCATCCGCAAAGAGCAGAGACGAAACCGTGTGGTCCCCAAACCTGACACCCTCCGGCCCTTGGCTGCGCCTAGAAATTCTGTCCATAAAAATTATGAACAGGACCGGCGACAAAGGGCAGCCCTGCCGGAGTCCAACATGCACCGGGAACAAGTCTGACTTACTGCCGGCAATGCGGACCAAACTCCTGCTTCGGTCATACAGGGACCGGACAGCCCTCAGCAAAGGACACCGGACCCCATATTCCCCCAGCACCCTCCACAGGACGCCGCGAGGGACACAGTCGAATGCCTTCTCCAAATCCACAAAACAAATGTGGACTGGTTGGGCAAACTCCCATGAACCCTCCAGCACCCTGTAGAGGGTATGGAGCTGGTCCAGTGTTCCACGACCAGGACGAAAACCACACTGTTCCTCCTGGATCCGAGGTTCCACTATCGGCCGAATTCTCCTCTCCAGTACCCTGGCATAGACTTTCCCTTCAAATAATTCATTAAAAGCAATTATTACTCCACCACCTGCGTGAACGACAGATTTGCAACAATATGGTTTGGGGAAACAGTCGTCAGTAGTTGATTTCTTCCAAAGATGCAACATACTATGGTAGTTAAGCAGTGAGTTATGTCATTGTACGGAAAACTCATCCGAGAATGGTAGCTGAAAGGTTTGTTTGAACTGTGCCCTCTAGTTTACAGGCATCAGCCAGTGGCTTGTTTATTTCACGTTTGGTGTGAAAGTGCCTTTACATTTGTCGAAAACTATATATTTCATTTTTTGTTATGAAAAAAAAACAAAAAAATACAGGGAGCCCAGCCTATGTGAGAAAACGTAACACAAAATTAAAGCAACATTTCAATAAAAAGTAACTAAGTAACGCAATTAGTTACTTTTTAGGAAGTAACACAATACTTTTAAAAGTAACTTTCCCCAACACTATCCGCAGTGTACACTACTGTTCAAAAATTTGAGTTATGTTTTTTTTTTAAATAAATTAATTTTTTTATTCGGCAAGGAAGCATGAAAATTTATAGTAAAGACATTTAAAATGTTACAAATTATTTATATTTCAAATTAATGCTGGACATTATATACATCAAAGAATCCAGAATCTGGTTTCCAGAAAAATATAATGTATAATAAATGTTTCTTAAAGCACCAAATCAGCATATTGGAATGATTTCTAAAGGATCATGTGACACTGAAGACTGGAGTAATGATGCTGAAAATTCAGCTTTGCCATCATAGGAATAAATACAATTTATTTATTGAAATATATTAAGACATAGGATATGTTTACTGTATCATTAATCAAATAAATGCAGCCTTGACAAGCATAAAGAGACTTCTTTCAAAAACATAATCTTACAAAATCTTACCGAACCCAAACGATTGAATGGTAGTGTAAGCTTGAATACATTTTAAACGATAATAATAATTTATATAATTAAAACAAAAAAAACTTAACTCTTGAAAATAAAGGTTTATGAAGAACATTAGATGTCATAGGTGCATTCATGGAACTTTTTCATTTCATAAAATATTCTTTATAGTAGAAAATGGTTCTTTACATTATTAAAATGGTTATTTTAAGAACTGTTCTTTGTTTAACCCAAAATGGTTGTTTTATGGCACCACTGCAGTGCAAGTGCCTATATCACAGTTTGTGGTAGTCCATGTAATCAGACTGATTTGTAATAAAATAAAATCTCTTTTTTAGACATTAGCATGGCTGTGTCTTTCGTCAACATAGCCTGGGCCACGGTGGATTATCGGCGTTGTTTACGGCGCTCTCTACCTCACATTAATGAGATGCCATCTGGAATCCCAACAGCTGTCTACTTGTTCTACAAAATATTTACCATAACCCCACGAATCCTCAGCCTCACCCTCTTCATCATGCTTTCCACCCTCACTACTCTAGCAATGGCGTTCGTATGGCTGGTGGGAACCATCTGGGCATGTGTGGAGGAGACCAAATTCTGCACTTCACGAGTCCTCGAACATCTTTATCGAGCTATTGTTGGAGTTATCCTCGTTTTTACCTTCTTTAACATTAAAGGAGGGAACACTAAAGTTCCCATGACTATGTATTATATTTTAAGTGTGTGTCAAAATCTTGCTGCACCTATTTTGTTGTTTCTGCTCAAGCCGGAGTCTGAAAGGACTGACTACTTTCTGCCCATTATATTTTTTATATTCATGTCAAATTCACTCGGACTGGGTTTTCTGGGACTCTATTACAGTCTCCTGCACCCTCGTGAACGTGTGGCAGATGAGATCGACGGAATGGAGAGACTGGAACCAGAGCCAAAAACACGTTTTGATAATTTTTTACAAATATAATAGCCTACTCTTGATCATAAACGAATGAACTTGGTTAACGAGAAAAGGTGCACATTTGTATATATATATTTATGCTGGAATTGTTAAAGTATGAAAGATCTATGTTTAAAAAGCTGCTAAGGAATGCTATCTGATTTTTCAGGTATAAAATGTTGAACCTTACAGGTGTCACTGAACTTGTAAAAATAATGCATCTGTGTTTTTGCTTAATAATATTGTGAAATACTATTACAATTCAAAATAATAATATATTTTAGAATTTTTATTTTTACATTTATTCCTATGATGGTAAAGCTTAATATCATCAGCCATCACATTACAGTCTTCAGACACATGATGATTTGGTGTTCCAGAAACATTTCTTATTATGTTGGCTAAAACATGCGCAACATGTTAATGTACCGGTATGTGCAATGTGATAAATCATGCTAGCTATGTGCTAATTCACGCTAGTGATGTGTTAAAACATGCTAGCAACATGCTAAATCATGTTAGAAATGTGTTAAAACATGCTAGCAACATGTTAGCAATTGGTGAAATACTAATTCATGTTATGAATGTGCTCAGATGTTGGCAACATATTTATGCTAGCAATGTATACTAAACATGCTACAAACATGCTAGCAAAATGCAAAATAACACATGCTAAGACATGTTAACAACATAAAACTTCTTAGCAACATGATAAATCATGCTAGGAAGCATATACAACGTTCACATGTTCAGACAAGGCTTTGTCAAGTCAAAATAAAAGTTGTCCCAATAAATTTAACTTTCTAGTTATTATTATCAACATTGTAAACAGCTGTGTTGCTTGATGTTTTTGTGGAATGTGTTGATTTTTTTCAGGATTCTGTGATGAAAAGAAGTTCAAAAGAGGAGCAGCATTTAGAATAGAAGTCGTTTGTAACATTATAAATGCCTTTACTCACACCTTTGATCACTTTAATGCATCCATGCCGAATAAAGTATTAATTTCTTAAAAAAAAAAAAAAAAAATCTTACTAACCCCAAACTTTGAAAGGTTGTATAGCCTATATTTTTACAAACCAGAATTTGCACCCTGCCTCAGCTTTCTGTTAGAAGTTCAATCACTACCACTAAAATAACACAAGATGGCACTGTTGTTCAAAAAAAAAAAAAAAAAAATCCTCTTGCCTAAAATATACTGCCTCATCCAAATGGAGATTTTGCTGCCATCATGGAGACTTGCTAAAATGTACTGACTGTACTGTACATGATCTTTGTCATAATATAGCTACTAATTGTTTTATTGTAAATCATAGCTTTTTGTAATACACTGTTAATTAAATGCAAAATTATTTTACAAAAAATGCATTAGTCCTTCGTGTGTACATGTATGTCTGTCTAAAGCAGAAGGATATGTGAACTTTGACCCTCACAATCTCTGAGTCTACAAAGACTGAGAAAGGCTGAGAGATCACGCAGATTGCCTGTTTCAGAGCTAATTGAAAGATAATAAACTAATCCACTTCTGTTTTGACTACCAGCAAAATATTGTGCAAGCCAGTGGAGTGAGTCAAGATTGAGAGAAGAAAAAAAGAGCAAAGATAAAGAGGATTAAAATAGAGAAGCGGTCGCAGCATTTCCTCAGTGTGCTGTTCGGTGAACATCTGCGCTGAGAACGTGAGCTCACCGTGACAGAAAGACTGCAGATTTATTCAACGGTAGTAGCCTTTCAAATAAACATGAGTACTGGCTGCAGGCTGCAGGCCTTTTTGATTTTCTCATGTATACATACACATATACAGTGGCCCCAAAAAGTATTTGGACACTTAGTGGACATTTAAGTCACACACACACACACACACACACACACACACACACACACACACACACACACACACACACACACACACACACACACACACACACACACACACACACACACACACACACACACACACACACACACACACAACTTGCATCTGCATATAAATGGTGAAGGAGGTTTTCTCTTCACAATCAAACTTTTTTGCAGTTACTTTTAGCCAACTAGTCTCAAGGTTTCCTGAACTAAATTTGACAAATCAGATTGTGTTTTTATTAACGCCTACACCCTAACCCTAAACCTACCCTTACAATAATGCAAATACAGTAATTAAATGACGCAATATTGGCCGTGGCTGTATTCCTTCTAGTCTTTACCGTGCAGGACGTGGTGTGATGACATCACCGTTTTACAAAATGTACGGATTGTCTGTACACACGCAAACGCAAGGTAAGTCTTTTCAGATTTATCCACTCTGGGACCTGGTTTAAAAAAATACCCGTTTCAGGCTCCTAAAACGCCGGATACGTCTGAATGAAACGCTGAAACGATACAAAATATTTACGTATACAGCTAAACATGTGGATGGGGCCTTAATCTATAACCAAGGAAACGAACTAGTAGCGGAAAAATGAGAACAAAAGAAACAGGTACAACTAATCCAAAACTGAACCTACATTTGACAATAACTACATGACACTGCATTATTCCTAACAAATACAGTTTTTTAAACAGTTTTCTAAAAGACTGAAACAAACAAAGGACGTCAAGAGAATAATGTAACACTTGGCATTTTAATATAAAATTTAGTCGCTGCATTCTTTTTATTTAAATTTTTTTGTATAGCGCTGTAAAAGTATGGAAAAAGACAACAGAAACTGTACATGTATGGTCTGTTCTCCTGTTTTAATTTACGATATGTATAATTAACTGGAATGCAATAAGAATTTAGCATTTTTCTCCCTAAATCCTCACGTTTCATTCCAGGTTTGTTTTACTTAAAAATGTAATTGTGTCCCTTTTCACTTAATCCCTATTAGAAGTGTTTACTGGAATTTTGCTAAAGCAGATAAAAACAAAATTCATTGTGTGTTAAAATGACTGAAATCACTGAAATGTTATCACTAATGCTCCAGTTAATGAATATTTTTGATTAAGGCAACACATGTTACATAACACAGAAATCTATTACAACAGTGATATGTAGCACATCCGTAATATTGCTGTGAAAATAATTGAGCTTTTGTGTTTTTTATGATCTGCTGTAGTAATTTGTTCATTTGTTTAATGTTCACAGCAATAAAACCCCATAACAAATTCCTGTGCTTCCATCGCTTGCTAGTACAGTCACGCCAATCACCAGTACAGTCAATTCAGAGCCACCAGTCACCAATAAAGTCCAGTCAGAACCACCAGCGACCGCCAGCGCAGCCCAGTCAGAGCTGCCGACCGCCAGCGCAGCCCAGTCAGAGCTGCCGATCGCCAGCGCAGCCCAGTCAGAGCTGCCGACCGCCAGCGCAGCTCAGTCAGAGCTGCCGACCGCCAGCGCAGCCCAGTCAGAGCTGCCGATCGCCAGCGCAGCCCAGTCAGAGCTGCCGACCGCCACCGCAGGCCAGTCAGAGCTGCCGACCGCCAGCGCAGACCAGTCAGAGCTGCCGACCGCCAGCGCAGCTCAGTCAGAGCTGCCGACCGCCAGCGCAGTCCAGTCAGAGCTGCCGACCGCCAGCGCAGCCCAGTCAGAGCTGCCGACCGCCAGCGCAGCCCAGTCAGAGCTGCCGACCGCCAGCGCAGTCCAGTCAGAGCTGCCGACCGCCAGCGCAGCCCAGTCAGAGCTGCCGACCGCCAGCGCAGCCCAGTCAGAGCTGCCGACCGCCAGCGTAGCCCAGTCAGAGCTGCCGACCGCCAGCGCAGTCCAGTCAGAGCTGCCGACCGCAAGCGCAGCCCAGTCAGAGCTGCCGACCGCCAGCGCAGTCCAGTCAGAGCTGCCGACCGCCAGCGCAGCCCAGTCAGAGCTGCCGACCGCCAGCGCAGCCCAGTCAGAGTTGCCGACCGCCAGCGCAGGCCAGTCAGAGCTGCCGACCGCCAGCGCAGCCCAGTCAGAGCTGCCGACCGCCAACGCAGCCCAGTCAGAGCTGCCGACCGCCAGCGCAGCCCAGTCAGAGCTGCCGACCGCCAGCGCAGTCCAGTCAGAGCTGCCGACCGCCAGCGCAGCCCAGTCAGAGCTGCCAATGAGTCTATGCACTTTGTACCTATATGCCTATTTACGAACGTGACGCCAAGCCTACTCCTGAGGTCAGTTTAGATCTTGTATTTCCTTTTGAATACGGCCTTATGTCTACGTTGTCTGCCATATTCGTTTTGTGACATTTACCTGGCCTTGGCTCGCTTGGCTCTGGTGAGCTGGAGACCCTCTGTCCAGCGTGCTCCGCCCTGACATTGACTGCCATCTGCTTGTTCTTAAGGGTACCACAGCTGACAGATGTCTCAACGTCTCCTTTGACTGTTACTCCCGGACTCCACTTCCCAGAACCCACTGCTGATTATTGGTTTGCTGGTTTCAGCTGTGTCTTGTTAATCATATAATTTACCCTGTCTATTTAAATGCTGTTTGCCTTGCATTCATTATGAAGCCTTGTTTGCTTGTATTGGTTTGCATGTTACGTTCAGCATTCCTGAGCAGTCTCTTTTTCTGGCAATTAGTTCTCCCTGAGTATAGGAATCCTTGTTCCTGTCTGCCCTTTGAGGAGCATATGTGTATTTGGACTGAAATGTAGTGGTGGTGAGATGAAGCTTTGAAGCTTTCCAGCCAGATGTGTTGAAAAGTAGTTCATTTCTTGAGGCTTCGAATGCACACTAGAGACATCTGCTGGTCAATGCAAAAATGGTGCTTAAAAATGGTCAGGACTGTGACAATGCCAATATGTGTCCACAAAGGCTTGAAATATTCTCTCTCTCTCTCTCTCTCTCTCTCTCTCTCTCTCTCTCTCTCTCTCTCTCTCTCTCTCTCTCTCTCTCTCTCTCTCTCTCATACATATATACAGGTCCTTCTCAATAAATTAGCATATTGTGATAAAGTTCATTATTTTCCATAATGTAATGATAAAAATTAAACTTTCATATATTTTAGATTCATTGCACACCAACTGAAATATTTCAGGTCTTTTATTGTTTTAATACTGATGATTTTGGCATACAGCTCATGAAAACCCAAACTTCCTGTCTCAATAAATTAGCATATCATGAAAAGGTTCTCTAAACGAGCTATTAACCTAATCATCTGAATCAAAATTACACCTGCAAAAGATTCCTGAGGTTTTTAAAAACTCCTAGCCTGGTTCATTACTCAAAACCGCAATCATGGGTAAGACTGCCGACCTGACTGCTGTCCAGAAGGCCATCATTGACACCCTCAAGCAAGAGGGTAAGACACAGAAAGAAATTTCTGAACGAATAGGCTGTTCCCAGAGTGCTGTATCAAGGCACCTCAGTGGGAAGTCTGTGGGAAGGAAAAAGTGTGGCAAAAAACGCTGCACAACGAGAAGAGGTGACCGGACCCTGAGGAAGATTTTGGAGAAGGACCGATTCCAGACCTTGGGGGACCTGCAGAAGCAGTGGACTGAGTCTGGAGTAGAAACACCCAGAGCCACCGTGCACAGGCGTGTGAAGGAAATGGGCTACAGGTGCCGCATTCCCCAGGTCAAGCCACTTTTGACCCAGAAACAGCGGCAGAAGCGCCTGACCTTGGCTACAGAGAAGCAGCACTGGACTGTTGCTCAGTGGTCCAAAGTACTTTTTTCGGATGAAAGCAAATTTTGCATGTCATTCGGAAATCAAGGTGTCAGAGTCTGGAGGAAGACTGGGGAGAAGGAAATGCCAAAATGCCTGAAGTCCAGTGTCAAGTACCCACAGTCAGTGTTGGTCTGGGGTGCCATGTCAGCTGGTGTTGGTCCACTGTGTTTTATCAAGGGCAGGGTCAATGCAGCTAGCTATCAGGAGATTTTGGAGCACTTCATGCTTCCATCTGCTGAAAAGCTTTATTGAGATGATTTCATTTTTCAGCACGACCTGGCACCTGCTCACAGTGCCAAAACCACTGGTAAATGGTTTACTGACCATGGTATTACTGTGCTCAATTGGCCTGCCAACTCTCCTGACCTAAACCCCATAGAGAATCTGTGGGATATTGTGAAGAGAAAGTTGAAAGACGCAAGACCCAACACTCTGGATGAGCTTAAGGCCGCTATCAAAGCATCCTGGGCCTCCATAACACCTCAGCAGTGCCACAGGCTGATTGCCCTCATGCCACGCCGCATTGAAGCAGTCATTTCTGCAAAAGGATTCCCGACCAAGTATTGAGTGCATAACTGAACATAATTATTTGATGGTTGACTTTTATTTGTATTAAAAACACTTTTCTTTTATTGGTCGGATAAAATATGCTAATTTATTGAGATAGGAATTTTGGGTTTTCATGAGCTGTATGCCAAAATCATCAGTATTAAAACAATAAAAGACCTGACATATTTCAGTTGGTGTGCAATGAATCTAAAATATATGAAAGTTTAATTTTTATCATTACATTATGGAAAATAATGAACTTTATCACAATATGCTAATTTATTGAGAAGGACCTGTATATATATATATATATATATATATATATATATATATATATATATATATATATATATATATATATATATATATATATATATATATATATATATTAATCATTCAAGTATTTATGCTCAGTGTTTCATAATTTTGTAACTGGGGAGTGCTTTTGTTGAACAGAGGGAGATGTAGTTCTTTAGATTGGATAAAACAAAGTTAAAGGGAGTAATGTGGACTTAAGAGAGGGCAGTGGAAGTTTGTAGTGTAGTTCCCTTTCAGTCGGTCACGTTCGACGTACGTCTCCGTTCCCTCCTTCAGGGAACGAGGGTTACATACGTAACCGAGACGTTTGACACGTCATATAGTCGAAGCATCCCGCCAAAAGTGAACCTCGCTGCACTCAAACGAGGCTTTCGACGGTGACGTCATTTCACTGAAACGATACAAGCCTCGATACGGAGCTCCGATGGGAGGTGCCTGACGTTCTCGATACACGCTTCGAAGCCTCGGTGTTAGGCATAACATCACTACTGATATGTGCTTGACCCTCTGCCTGGCATGGACTATGACTTTTGGATTATACTTGTAAGTAAAATGCATTTGGATCCTCACTCCTTCAGCTGTTTACACCACCAAATCATTACACTTAGATAGCGAAGTAAACATGTGGGTCAGGACCAAATGTCCCCTCAGGAATAGAAGCTAAAACCTGAAGTCACCTACATTGCGACGGGGAAAATATTGATACACATATGGACCACCATGATGGCTTCGATAAATAGTAATAAAATAGTAAATCATGTCTTAATGAAAATCTTAAATATAAGTCAATGTCAATGGAAAACCCCCACCATGGTAGAAAAACATTTTCAGAAGTGTTGTCTTTTATGTAAGTAAGGTGCCTGATAAATGCACTGGTCTATTTCAAGTTTCAGCTCATTTTTATAGTTTAATAGAGTTTCGGATAAGCAGAATTTGTCATGTATTGGTTGATATGCTCCATAAAAACTAGTCAATGAATTGAATTACTACACCTAGTGTTTAAATTGAGCTGATTTTAATTTAACATAAATATCTTGATAATTAGTTATAAGGAACCTATTGAACAAATGAAATTGAGCTGAGGATAAAGGATTAACTTAATGTAAATGTAATATCTTGACAATGCTATTATCTTGATAGCTGTGCTATATCAGGCTTTTGTTTTGTCTGGTGAGTCAATCAAGACAGCATAACTGCCGACAGTCTCCCTGATTCACTCCAGTTTATTTTTGCTTTTCTTATTGCCATTTCCTGTAAAAGCCAGTCAGAAATGGGCCATACAGCATACACTCACTACAATTTGTCCAAGCACAATAAAAGTGGAGAGGCAGTCGTACGGGTGGCTGTTTCCCATTAGAGCTTCAAAGTCCATATAAAACATGATTAATGTGCGCTTGAGATGCAGCGTGTCTTTAATTATTATGACTTGACTTGTGGCTGCAAGCACAGATACATTAGCGGCAACAGTAATCTGTAAATGTCGACACAGGCTGGATTCTGACACTGGAGGTTTTGCCTCATAGCTGGAGAATTCCCCGGAATGGGACGGCTGGAGCGGTCAGTGTGGTACATTGGGGTACAGGTCCTTTAATCACAGCGCACATGCTAAGAAAGACCGGCATTGACAGATTGGCAAAAGAGGAAAGTTTAATTAAGTCCAAACGCTTTCTTTCTGATCATAGAGTGACACTACAATTTCTGCAACATAAGGGAAAAAAAGAGTCTGAATTAACGTACAAAGTCATAATTATTAGATAAAAAGTCAAAATTATGACATACAAAGTCAATTATGAGATAGTTATGACGTACTAATAATTTAAAATGTTTGTGTCATGATTGAGATTACACAGACAAAATTGACATAAAAAGATGAAATTGACATACTAAGTCATAATTATGACATTAAAGCTGAAATTATGAGATAATAAAAGATAAAACGTAATCGAAATTATAATTATAAAAAAATTATAGAAAAATATACTTTCCCTTTTTGTCATAATTATGATTAAAAAGTTGAAATTATGACAGTCATAATTATGAGATAAAGTCAAAATAATGACATACAAAGTCAATTATGATAAAGTTATGACATACTAAAATTTTTTTATTTTTTATGTCATAATTATGATATTAAAGCTGAAATGATGAGATACTGTGAGATAAAAAGTAGTCAAAATTATGAGATACTAACTGATTAATTCCTTTTTTGTGTCATAATTATGATATTAAAAAATATAAATTATGTCATACTGTAAGTCAAAATAGACATGCAAGTCATAATGAGATAAACAATTTTCATTTTTTTGTCATAATTATGACATACTAACTGATAATTTCCCTTTTTGTCATAATTATACAATCATAATTATGAGATTAAACAGACAAAAACATGACATAAAAGTCAAAATGTACATGCTGTCATACTATAAACATACTTTCTACATATTTTTTCATAATTGTCATAATTATACAATTAGAAACATTGTAATTGAGATAATTTTTAAGTCATAATTTAAACTTTTCATCTCATAATTATAATTTATGACTTCATGTCTTAAGTCTGGTCTTACTTTTGACTTATGTCATAATTATGATTTACGAAAGCATACTTCTTTTTCTTATGTGGCGTAAATGGACTTCCAGTTCTCTGGGAGGTTCTTTAAATAAAGTCCATGCAACTGTGCCATTTTTCAAAATGTACCATTAAACAATGATTTGATGCCAGAGGCAGCTGGGATTTTGCATGGGACATTTTTGTAAAGCAGGGCTGCAGTTGGCGTATACGTTCAGTGAGGGGACCATCGAGAGAGGAAAAGCAATCTGCGTTGTAGCTACGGTGAGGTCAGTCATTACCAGAGACCTGACACTGCCTGTTTACATATGCTGGAGAAACAAGGCAAAAGAGCCTAGCCCTCAAGATGGAGCACATCACCACTGCGCCGAGGTGGGCTGTGTCACAAACCACACATACACACACCTGGAAGTCATTCACGGATGTTAAAGATCACATACATTTAGGAGCGGGAACACACACAGGCACGGTTTTACATGTAAACTAACGCATGCGCTTCTACGTTATGCAATTAGTTTCAGAGAGAATTATGAGGGAATATGTTTGTGCTAGACATCAGCTCTGTCAATCACATATGGGGTTTGAGCTTGGAAAGTCAGGATCATTAATTTATTGAAAATCATTTTGAAAAGACAAACATGTTTTATGCTGTAAACGATGCAGGAGCCTTTTATGTATAATGGCAAAATTATCCTAATGGTGGAATAAATGAAAACAAATGTCTGCCCTTGGCTGCATAAATGTTAAATGAAAAACATTCCCCTAAATAGGTTTATTTATTCTTGGTAATGAACAATGTTGCGAATAAAGCGTGTTTACATTAGAACCAGCATTAATTGATGATTACTTTGGTGTTTTTGCTTCATGAGCCAAATGAAACTATGAATGTGTTATTTCAGGTTAATTCTGCTGGCAAAGATAGGCTTTTCAAAATAGAACAATGACGTTTCAAGGAATTGTTCAGCTTATAAATCAATCTGCTTTTTAACATGCCTTTTTAAAGTGAATGTGAATGGCTGCCCAAAATTTGAAGCTCAAAAAAGTGCATCCATCCATGATAAAAGTAATCCACACAGCTCCGGGGGGTAAATAATGGCCTTCTGAAGTTAATCGATGGGTTTGTGTAAGAAAAATATCCATATTTAAAACTTTATAAAGTAAAATATCTAGCTTCCGGCGGACCGTCTACCGTAAGTGTAACGCCTCTCGAAGTTCAAAATGCTTGCGCTACGTCCGACGTCCTAGTTATGCCAGCTACGTTTTTTCTGTAAGTTGAATACAGAAGAAGGTGGTCTGACGGAAGCTAGATATTTTACTTTATAATGTGTTAAATGTGGATATTTTTCTTACACAAACCCATCGATTAACTTCAGAAGGCCATTATTTACCCCCCGGAGCTGTGTGGATTACTTTTATCATGGATGGATGCACTTTTTTGAGCTTCACATTTTGGGCAGCCATTCACATTCACTTTAAAAAGGTATGTTAAAAAGCAGATTGATTTATAAGCCGAAAAAGCCTATCTTTGCCACCTATCTTTGCCAATTAACCTGAAATAACACATTCATAGTTTAATTTGGCTCATGAAGCAAATACAATTCAGAAGGCCTTTATTAACCCCCCGGAGCCGTGAGGATTTCTTTTATAATGGATGGATGCACTTTTTTGAGCTTCAAATTTTGGGCTGCCCAGGGGCGATTCTAGGATTTTAATTTTAGGGGGGCTCAGCCCCCAGTGAGGGTATGAAAAAAAATGGTAACACTTTAGTTTAGGGTCCAATTCTCACTATTAACTAGTAGCTTATTATTATGCATATTAAGATATTGATATTGGTTTATTATTACTTATAAAGCAAATATTAATGCCTTATTCTGCATGACCATATTGTACATATCTTAATCATACAATGTAGGCAGATTTATAATCACTGAGATCCCAAATGTGAGGTTAGGGGGGTTTGGGGGACATGGCCCCTCGAGAAAATTTGGATTTCTATGATCTACATGTGTGCATTTTAAGATGTTCTGAACGCCAAAAAATAAGATAACAATAGCTTGAAAACCGTGTCAGTGGGCAGATATGACTGATAAAGTTTTTCCATTTTTGTCAGTGAAGAAAGTATACATATGTTTAACTGATATTTATATGTTTTATTAATAATTTTTGGAGACATGTTAATTTACTGAAGGCTAACAGGAAAGCTAGGTAACTACATTTATTAAATTAATTCACAATATGCACACATTCATTACTTATCTTATGCCCAATACAGGCTATAAAAAGTTAAAAAAAGCTTTATTATTTACTGAGAGCAGCACAAGGAATTATTAATTTACAATATGCACACATTTATTACTTTGTTAATATTTATTGTTTGTTAATTATATTATAAATTACATTATTACATATGCCTATTTCAAATCAAAATGGTGAAATGCAGTGGACGGGGCACCCTTTTGACTCGGACGGGGCACCCTTTGGCACCCGAGTCCAGACCTGTGGAAGCTACTTGTCTGGCCCCTGGACGGGACGCAGAGGTTCCAGGTGACTTACCCCAAGAGGTAGTTAACACCATCACTTCGGCATGAGCACCATCTACAAGACAGGCTTACGCCTTCAAGTGGAACCTGTTCGTCGAGTGGTGTTCTTCTCACTGAGAAGACCCCCGAAGATGTTCGATCGCATCTGTGCTTTCCTTCCTGCAACAGGGGTTGGAGCGTAGGCTGTCGCCCTCCACCCTCAAGGTTTATGTTGCTGCAATATCCGCCTATCACGACCATGTCGAAGGGAAGACGGTTGGGAAGCACGACCTGGTCGTCAGGTTCCTTAGGGGGGCGAGACGGTTAAATCCTCCTCGCCCCCCCTCCATACCCTTTTGGGATCTTGCTCTGGTGCTCCGAGCACTTCAGAATGCCCCATTTGAGCCTTTGCAGTCAGCAGAGCTAAAGATTCTGTCTATGAAGACTTTGCTGTTGGCTGCATTGGCCTCCATCAAGAGGGTAGGGGACCTGCAGGCATTTTCGGTCGACAAATTGTGCCTAGAGTTGGGGCCGGGTGATACCCACGTGGTAATGAGACCCCGGGCTGGCTATGTGCCCAAGGTTCCTACCACTCCCTTCAGGGACCAGGTGGTGAACCTGCAAGCGCTGCCCCCGGAGGAGGCAGACCCAGCCCTAGCTTTGCTCTGTCCCGTCCACGCTCTGCAGAATTACGTGGATAGAACTCAAAGCTTCAGAACCTCAGATCAGCTCTTTGTCTGTCACGGAGGCCAGCAGAAGGGAAAGGCTGTCTCCAAGCAGAGAATGGCCCACTGGATAGTGGATGCTATCACCTTGGCTTACCGAGCACAAGGTGTGCCCTGTCCGCTCAGGGTGCGAGCACACTAGAAGTGTTGCATCCTCCTGGGTGCTGGCATGTGGCGCCTCGCTGTCAGACATCTGTAGAGCTGCGGGCGGGCGACACCCAACACGTTCGGTAGATTCTATAGCATACGTGTAGAGCTGGTCTCCTCCTGTGTTCTCACCTCAAACGGGTAGAAGCACTGAGAGGCCCCGGCTCTTGTTGGCTTGCTGCGCTCTGGCGCTCTTATTCTCCAGAAGCAAACTCTGTGAGTCCTTCATCACCCTCGGTGCCGGACATGGTGGAACGTCTGGCATCAGGCCCCTTGCCGCTGAATCCTTGAGAACCGGTATTAGGCTCGGGTTATATGAGTGACCCTGCTGGGATCGCATATGTCTTTCCCTTGGGAGAGCCTCCTCCATTGCGGGCTACGGCTCAGCATTGTACTCCACATAACTCCTTCGGGGTACGATGTGGGCTCTGCAGCGTTCCCTTCTCTAGGGCACGCTTTCCCAGTGTTATCCAATAATCACTGAGCGGGTCATGCGGAACAGCAGTGATGTACTTCCCGGTGTGAGCCCCATCTCATCAGGTAAGAGAGCTCAGGCGGCTCACACAGGTCACTGGATGGGGGCAGAGGCCATGGCGCTTTGGTAGGGATTCCTATTCGTTGGTACTCTGAGAGTGGCGTTGAGAGTGACCGACTGAATGGAAACGTCTCGGTTACGTATGTAACCCTCGTTCCCTGAAGGAGGGAACGGAGACACCACGTCCCGTCGCCATGTCTTCTGTACCCTGCTGGGGTGCCTGTCTACCTACTCGGCTCTTCAGCAAAAGGCTGATTTGATGCAATCACCTGTGTCTCATTTAAAAGTGCCACAATGGAATGAATGGCTTCGCTCCCATCTTTCTCCACAGCCATTACTGAACTACAACACAAACTAGCGCACAACATCAACGTCATCGTTCTCATTTGTTTGGAGAAAACATAAGAATATACCGCAGTCCCAGACGGAGTACTGAAGGAAAATGAAAATTGAGCAGAAGTACTTAGGAGGGCAGAGCCAGGTTACGAACCTACGTAGGTTTGTAACAAATTTGACAATATCTTCAATATCTACTTTCATCCAACCCTCGAACACTGTAGTTGTAGCTGAGGCCTGAAAGAGTTTGGCTCTTGTTGTCATGTCAAGAAAACGCTGTTTTCTGCGATGTGAAAGCAAAACCATTTTGCATGCACTCCCAAAGAATGAGGACTTTGGCTCGAATTGATACGGTAAAGCCGACGCCACTGTTACTGTTCGTATCACTAGCTGGTTTCCATACACCTATTTTTATGCACATTTTGGGAGATTGCATCAAAAAATGCTGAATGGAAACGCCAAAATGCGCATAAAATCTAAAAATGCGCATAATAAACTTATGCACTTGTATGAGTTGGATAAATGTTCTATCCGATACAAAAACATGTGCATAAACTACGATAGAAATGCATTTACTGAATACATTCCTCAATACGCATTTAAAAAAATCATGTGACTTTCGCGATGCAACAGCATAACTGTACTAACCAGCGGGAAAATCTTGTTTGCAAAGCATTTGAAATGCTGTTTTGGTCATTCAGAAGTCTGTTGTCAAAGATGCTCTGTATATTTTTCCCTCCTAGAACTGTCTAACATGACTGCATTCCCAAACAGTAGCTTCTGCCTCTGAAAGCAAGGCAACAAGTTTATTGAGAAACGCGAGTTTCTCTGAGACACAAATAATTTATTATATACGAAAATGACTATGTATGGTGGCTTCTCCTATGTTTCTTAGTGATTTGTAACAGGGTTTGTTCATATGGGAAGAAGGAGGCGGGAACCGGCGAACATTCACTGTTCCGCCCTTTGGCATTTAGTTTGTTTCCTAGTCGGATCCGTTTTAGTGACGGACCTAGTGTTCGCCGAGCAACAGCGCTGAAATCACCCACGAGTCTGCGTCATTACAGAGTTTGGTCAAATCTTTGTCTGTAAGTAATTTTTCGTCAGAATTGTGGTTTCTGTATGATGTATATGTTTACATTAAGTAATGTGTTTTATTACGTTCGTGATTCTTATCATTTTTATCGCATATATGCTCTAGATTGAAGCCTTTGTTTTTTGACTCATTGATTTATCCGCTCAGCAACGAGCCTCGGCGCTTCGCCTCAGAATTATTAGTTGATTTATTTACATCTGTAGTTTATTGTGTAAAGTGTTGACATATAATAGCCTACTGTTTATCCATATTGAGTTACTGGGTAACTTTATATTTGATTGTGTTAGAAAGACAACAGACTACACTTTTGTAATGTTTATTTTCTGTTTATTCTTTCAGTCTTATAGACTTAAATGGGGAAAACTTGAGAAATAAAACTGAGGAAGAAAAGAGACAAAAAGATAAAACATCAATCCTCAACAAGACTTCTGGAGTTTATCTTCATTGCTGTTAACTATCTGTCTAGCTAGTACAAATCAGATGTCGTACATGCAAGGGCAGAATAGTAAGAAGACAGTAATACGCCAAGTTCATCACGAAGCAGTTCAACACTGATTCAGCGTTGCTGACCCATCGTCATCCAAGCAACCAGGATGGATGAACGGAGTAACAACAAAGAAATGTATCAGTCCTTGGTGACTAGATCCATCGCCCAATCAAGTAGAAAATCATCAACAACAAGCTCTGCTGCACTCAGAGCTCGAGCCAGGGCCGAAGCTGCCCGCATGCAGGTTTCATTCGCTCAGAAAGAAGCAGAGATGATGGTCGAAGAAGCAACATTAAAAGCAAAAATGCACATTCTAAAGATAGAAAAGGAGGCAGCTACAGCCACAGACGAAGAAGCAGTGTTTGTGGCTGCTGTGGAAAATGCAGATATAGATTCTCGTCATGACATTGACTTACCACTCTCGCCATCCAACGCTGCACAACGGACAAGTGAGTACGTTTTGCAACACAGCAGTAGTGCATCAGAACCCATACCTATGCACACATCTTCACAACCTGCAGTAGAGACAGTCAAACAAGAAATGAGTAGTCTCAGAATTGACATTGAAGATACTCACCTACAAATAGCTCCTAAAAATGTGAAATCTCAACAATCAGCAAACGCCACACAACGTACTCCTGGAAATGTTCCTTCTGTGCAGACACAGAAAAAGAGACATTTAGATCCATGTGTAGATGCAACTTACCTGAGACATCCTGCACAACAGAGATGGGACTCCAACAACTCTGTAAAGCATACAGCAACCACACCAGATGTCGCAAAATACCTAATGCGAAGAGAAGTGGTTACATCTGGTTTAATGGAGTTCGATGACCACCCGGAAAGTTATTGGGCG
Organism: Romanogobio albipinnatus; assembly: GCA_023566225.1. Taxonomy (NCBI): domain Eukaryota; kingdom Metazoa; phylum Chordata; class Actinopteri; order Cypriniformes; family Gobionidae; genus Romanogobio; species Romanogobio albipinnatus. Next base: position 20,196,216 of record CM042260.1, on the reverse strand, counting down.
TGGAAAACTTCCTTTCAAAGCATCATTGACGAACTCACCTTAACTCCAAGAGAAGAGTTAGACCTCCTGATTAAATGGCTCGGGCCAGCATCTAAGGAACAAGCGAAAAGAATCCGAGCCATACACAGCCACAACTCAGCTGCAGGGCTAAACATGGTTTGGCAAAGACTAGAGGAGACCTTTGGAACCCCAGAGGCAGTTGAACATTCACTCCTAAAGAGGATAGAGGAATTTCCCAGAATTTCGAACAGAGACAATGTGAGATTAAGAGAGCTTGGAGACCTTTTGCTTGAACTCGAATATGCAAAAGAAGGAGGATACCTTCTTGGCCAAGCTTATCTTGATTCGTCACGTGGAGTGAACCCCATTTTAGAAAAGCTCCCATTTAGTCTCCAAGAAAAGTGGATTTCCCAAGGGTCAAAGTACAAAGAAAACTATCATGTCTCATATCCACCTTTCACCTTATTTTCACAATTAATTCGTTCTGAAGCCAAAACCAGAAACGACCCTAGCTTTATGATACCTCAAGCTCTCTACTCAGGTCCAACAAAGTCAGAGAGAACCACAAAATACAACAACAAAGTACCAGTGTCTGTGAGGAAGACTGGCGTGTTTCCTGAAGCCAAAGCAGCTCCTACCGGTTCTGTTGAAAAAGGAGCTACAGATCCAGATCGAATATGCTCCTTGCATAACAAACCTCACGCACTCAGAAAATGCCGTACCTTCCGCAGCAAGCCAATAGAGGAGCGTAAAACTTACCTCAGGGAGAAGAACATCTGCTTCAGGTGCTGTGGTTCGACCAAACATAGAGCAAAAGACTGTGATAAAGAAATAGTATGCAGAGAATGTGGCAGCAAGACTCACACATCAGCTTTACATCCTGGTCCAGCACCCTGGTTCTCAGAAGTTCCAGCAGATCAAGGCGAGGAGGAAGAGACTCACGAGACTCCTGCTGGAACTCTCCCTGCAGTAACGTCAAAATGTACAGAGGTTTGTGGGGGAAACACCAACGCCAAATCCTGCTGTAAAATATGTTTGGTTAAAGTCTACCCAGAAGATCATCCAGGAAAGGTCATTCAGACCTATGCAGTGTTAGATGACCAGAGCAATCGCTCACTTGCTCGCCCTGAGTTCTTCAACCACTTTGGCCTCTATGGAAAAGCATCTCCCTATACATTAAAAACTTGCTCTGGTGTTATGGAAACCTTTGGGAGGAGAGCAACAAACTTTGTGGTGGAATCATATGATGGAAAGATCCAAATCAAGCTTCCAACTCTTATTGAGTGTGAAATGATGCCAGATGACCGAAACGAAATTCCCACACCCGAAATTGCTCGCTGTTTCCCCCATCTGAGACATGTAGCAGATAAGATACCACCACTCAATGAAAATTCTCAGATCCTTATCCTGTTAAGAAGATACATTTTACGAGTGCATAAAGTGAGGCAGCAGTATAACGGAGACCATGAAGACCCCTACGCTCAACGTCTTGATCTCGGGTGGGTTATCGTAGGAGATCAAGGCTCACAAACCACCCAGTGTCAGAGTGTACAAGACACACACACTGCCTAATGGACGGACATCCATGTTAAGTCCCTGTCCTAACAAAATTCAAGTGAAAGAGACACCTAACAGAAAAAACACTGAAGTCTGGACTGCGCATTCCAAGGTGAGGAGACAGAAAAACTTGGAGCCACAGTCTTCGACAGCCACCCTGATGATGAAAAAGTAGCTCTGTCAGTAGACGATCAAACATTCCTGGACATCATGGACAAAGAGGTTTATGTGGATCAGGCGAACAGTTGGGTGGCACCGCTGCCGTTCTGCAAACCCCGTCGTCGTCTTCCAAACAACAGAGAGATGGCTCTGCGACGACTCGTATCTCTCCGACGAACTCTAGACAGACGCACAGACATGAAAGAACACTTCCTGGAGTTCATGAAAAAGGTATTTGAGAATGACCACGCAGAACTAGCACCCGAGATTGAGGAACATCAAGAAAGGTGGTACTTGCCTCTGTTCGGGGTCTATCATCCTCAAAAACCAAATCAAATAAGAGTTGTTTTTGATTCAAGTGCCAAACATGACGGTGTATCGCTGAATGACGTGCTACTCAGTGGGCCAGACTTAAACAATGCCCTGCTGGGTGTCTTAATCCGCTTCAGGAAAGAGAACATCGCAGTCACCGCTGATATTCAGCAGATGTTCTACGCGTTTGTTGTTCGAGAGGATCATCGTAATTATTTGCGGTTCCTTTGGTACAAGGATAACGACTTGAACAATAACATCACTGAATACAGAATGAAGGTTCACATATTTGGCAACAGCCCCTCACCATCAGTTGCCATTTATGGTCTAAGGAGAGCTGCACAAGAGCATCAGGATGAGTACGGCACAGACAGCAAGGAGTTCGTCATGAGGAACTTCTACGTGGATGATGGATTGTCGTCGGTTCCGACAGAAGAGGAAGCTATTGATCTTCTACAGAGGACTCAAAAAATGTTAGCAGCATCGAACTTAAAACTCCACAAAATCGCTTCCAATAGCAGCAAAGTCATGACAGCATTTGCCCCTGAGGACCTTGCAAAAGACTTAAAAGACCTCGACTTTAGTGCAGATCCTCTCCCACTTCAGCGGAGCCTTGGACTGATATGGAATCTGGAGAGTGACAGTTTCTGTTTCCAAGTATCCCACGAAGAGAAACCATTCACAAAAAGAGGCATCTTGTCAACAGTTCAGAGCCTCTATGATCCACTGGGCTTCGTGGCTCCCATCACTGTTCAAGGAAAAGCTCTCATCAGAGAACTGTCTTCCAAAGAAAATGATTGGGATGATCCTCTCCCTTTATACAAGCAAGTGTCCTGGAAGTTGTGGAAAGAGTCTCTTCTGGAACTAGAGAAGCTACACATCAAGAGAAGGTATGTGCCTATCCATCTGTTTATTCTCTGATGCATCCACTCAGGCTATCGCTGCAGTAGCCTACCTGCGTGTCAATGATGAAAACCAGTGCCACTTAGGATTCATTATGGGCAAAGCGAAATTGGCACCACATCCAGCCCATACAGTTCCACGTTTAGAGTTGTGCGCCGCTGTCCTGGCAGCTGAAATGGCGGACACAATCTGCTGTGAGATGGATATTGAGATGCATGCCGTGAGATTTTTCACTGATAGCAGGATTGTTCTCGGGTATATCCATAACACCTCAAGAAGATTTCATGTGTATGTTGCCAACCGAGTCAATCGCATCAGGAAATCAAGTCATTCACAACAATGGCAGTATGTTGCCACTGAACAGAATCCGGCAGATCACGCCACCAGACCCACGTCTGTAGACATCCTCAGAGCCTCTAACTGGTTCTCAGGCCCTGAATTCTTGAAAAGTAGCAGTGAGCCTCCACAAAGCGAGAGCTTTGATCTTGTTGACCCAGAACTTGATGTTGAAGTTCGAGCCCAAGTTGCTGTCAACTACACCAAAGCTACAGAAGGTCAGTTCAGCTCAGCACGCTTTGAACGTTTTTCTAGCTGGACGAGACTACTGCAAGCCATCACAAAACTTATTCAAGTGACAAGAACATACTCCAAGACTCAAAAAGTGGACGCAGTTGATGCACGTTGGCAAGCTAAAACAGTAGTCATTCGTTGTGTCCAGCAAGAGTTTTATGGAGAAGAGTTAAAATGTTTGGGAGATGGGATTCAGCTCTCAAAAAAGAGTCCTCTGAGAAAGTTAAATCCCTTCATCGACGAGGATGGATTCCTACGGATTGGAGGACGCCTTACCAACGCTGACTTACCCAGAGACGAGAGACATCCTGTCATACTGCCCAAAACGAATCACATCGCAACTCTAATAGTGAGACATTACCATGAGGATGTTTTCCATCGAGGCCGACTGAAGGTGCCGTCCGGTCAGCAGGAGTGTGGATAGTGGGAAGTAAACGGCTGGTGTCAAGTGTCATTTATAACTGTGTGACCTGCAAAAAACTGAGAGGGAGGTTTATGGAGCAGAAAATGGCACCACTACCAGCTGACAGACTCACCTCAGAACCCCCTTTTACCCATGTCGGTCTGGATGTCATCGGACCATGGAGCATTGTCACTCGGCGCACTCGTGGAGGTAGTGCTGAAAGTAAGCGATGGGCAGTGTTATTCACATGCATGAGCACGAGAGTGACACACATTGAAGTGTTAGAATCCATGTCCACTTCAAGTTTTATAAATGCCTTACGCCGATTCTTTGCTATCCGTGGGTCATCCAAACAGCTTTGCTCCGACAGAGGCACAAACTTTATTGGAGCGTGCAAAGAGTTAAAATTCAACACCAGTGATCCAGAACTAACAAGTTTCCTTGACAAGCAGGGATGCTCGTGGACTTTCAACTCCCCTCATTCGTCCCATATGGGAGGTTGTTGGGAAAGACTGATAGGAGTAGCGCGTCACATTCTGGAAGGGATGTTGCTGCGGTCTGACACGAAACACGTCACACATGAAGTGTTGACGACTCTGATGGCAGAAGTCATGGCCATTCTTAATGCCAGGCCATTGATTCCAGTGTCAACTGACCCTGACAATCCTTCAATATTGACACCTGCAATGATTCTCACTCAAAAGATAACTCCAGTGACAGCGCCTCCAGGTGACTTTGATCATAAGGATCTTCACAAAAATCAGTGGAAACAAGTGCAGTGTCTGGCAGAGAGCTTCTGGAAACGTTGGAGACAGGAGTATCTGGTGACTCTCCAGAAACGTCACAAGTGGACTGATGACAAGCCAAACATACAAGTAGATGATGTAGTTCTGATGAAAGACAGTCAGGCTAAATGGAACGACTGGCCAATTGGACTTGTGGTAAAGACATTGCCTAGCAAAGACAACAAAGTCCGCAAGGTTGAAGTTAAAGTTGTGAGGCAAGGAACAACAAAAACTTACATCAGACCCATCTCAGAGCTTGTTTTTCTTATGTCTAAGGACTGATAAAGTGATGGACATTCTGATAAGTAATAATACTGTTCATAAATGTAATTAGTGATTGATTGTATATTTGTTTGGTTGATTAATCTTTGAGTAATTAAGATGTTGATAGTGGTATAATAATATACCAGGCAAGGAGTGTTCCGCCCTTTGGCGTTTAGTTTGTTTTCTAGTCGGACCCGTTTTAGTGACGGACCTAGTGTTCACCGAGCAACAGCGCTGAAATCACTCACGAGTCTGCGTCATTACAGAGTTTGGTCAAATCTTTGTCTGTAAGTAATTTTTCCTCAGAATTGTGGTTTCTGTATGATGTATATGTTTACATTAAGTAATGTGTGTTATTACGTTCGTGATTCTTATCATTTTTATCGCATATATGCTCTAGATTGAAGCCTTTGTTTTTTGACTCATTGATTTATCCGCTCAGCAACGAGCCTTGGCGCTTCGCCTCAGAATTATTAGTTGATTTATTTACATCTGTAGTTTATTGTGTATAGTGTTTACATATAATAGCCTACTGTTTATCCATATTGAGTTACTGGGTAACTTTATATTTGATTGTGTAAGAAAGACAACAGACTACACTTTTGTAATGTTTATTTTCTGTTTATTCTTTCAGTCTTACAGACTTAAATGGGGAAAACTTGAGAAATAAAACTGAGGAAGAAAAGAGACAAAAAGATAAAACATCAATCCTCAATCCTCAGAAAGACTTCTGGAGTTTCTCTTCATTGCTGTTAACTATCTGTCTAGCTAGTACAAATCAGACGTCGTACATGCAAGGGCAGAATATTCACGATACTTTAATTCAAAACAAACACAAATTTAAAGTAAAAGCACACACATAACAAAAGGTAAACAAAACACAACTTAAATTCCAGGCCTGGTCCTTCACTGTCGTCGCTCCTCCTTTATGCTCCCATCACTCCTCCGTGAGACACGAGGCCGATGTGGTACGCAGCTGGCGCTCATCATCATTACTGACCGCGGCCTCATCCCACTCTCACGGTCCTTCAGCCTCGCTTTTTTATCAGTAGTTTATCAGGAAGTTACTCACTGGATGGAAACGATGCATTATTCGCAAATGTTTTATGCGATATTGCAATTTTGCGCATAAGTTACATTCGCAACTTTGGATGGAAACATAGCTAGTGTGTATCAAGTGCTGAAGAAGCCTCCCAAGCTGAAATTCAGAGATATAATGGGTGTTTTTACGTTGCTTTAACTCATCAAAATAAGTTGAGCCATTTTCAACCATTTTCAAATTTATACAAGATTCAACTCATCATTTTAAGTCAGTGTAATTTTGATTACTTAATAATTTAAGGCTGCAACTTTTTTCCAGTGCATTTACCATTTTCTGGTTTTATTTATAAGTTATGAGAACTTGACATTTTATGTTCAGGGGATCTATTTAAATAATTAAGTAAATGAATTAAAAAAAACTTTTTGAAGCTTTTTGACTTCTTTTTTTGTGGATCTCTTAAGTAGTGTCATTTGAGATTTGGAAATTGTGAGTTTGAATTTGTGGGGGAAAAAAACAGTGGAAGATGTTGTCATGATTCACAACATTAACTTTAACATGTTGCGCTGTCAGAAAACAACATAGTGGTTTTGGAGAAATTACCTGGCCACTGCACATCATCAAACGCACTGTACCGCAGGCACTCAGAGACTGACCATAAAAGAGGAAGAAGTGAGTCAGAGGAAAGCCAATTTGTATAATCCTAATTTAAGGGGATGTTGGTTTAGTATTTCAAGAATGATGCCAGCCTGGGCAGCACACGACAGAGGCCTGTGTCTCCTGGCCCCGTCCCAGTCACCTCGCACACAGATAGAAAACAGAAGCTGTGTTTTTGTTGGGCATGATCCTGCGGCGCATAAGCAAGATGGATGTTTTAGCCATGCCTGTTTATTTGTGAAGTCTGAAGGCATAAGGAAGAGTTTCTATAAGTACGTGGACCTCTGATTTGGACCGTCTATACAATCAACATCTAAACAAGATTAGAAATTACGAATGAAGAATGAACTGGAGAGAGAAATTGCACAGAATTGCACGCCTACGGAAAAGGAAGCTAGTCTTGATTAAGCTGACTACGTCAGGCCGTCTTGTTTATTCTCTTACATCATAGCCCAACTCAAAACGGCCTGGCTACGGAAGCCATCAATGGCAAGCTTTCTGTTTTGAATTTGCGCTGTACTCCTGAGCTTGATTTCTGGGCAGCAGGGTTGATGAATGCTTAATATCATATTCTGACCATTTACGGCGTGTAACAATGTTGAATTGAGAGTGCAAAGGGAGTATATTTCTCTTTATGCAACAGTCCAAAACATCCAGTGCAAGACTGATGATCTGTGGTTCGAGGTGGTAAGTGTCCATTTTCATCTAAAAATAGTCATGGGGTCCATTTCTCTTTTCTTAGCTTTCAAGATCTGTGACACCCCACATTCACTACTAAAGGTCTAACGACAGTATGACTGAGAAGAACAGTGATTAAATTCATTTAAAAATAATTTCATAAAGTATGGCACTCGCCAAATCAATAAATAAGTTAACATAAAATGTACATTATTTTAGAATTTTTCCTGTGTATTATCTTAAAGCTTCTAAGAAAAAATAGTCTATTACAATGTATTTTTCACATTCATTTTTCCCATAGGGAACAAAGAAAAGAGTTTTAAACCATAACCCATAAACCACAACCCATAAACCACAACATTGCAAAATGTATTTTGAAGGAAAAAAGTATTTTAAAATCTGATATGAGCAATATCACACGAGTAGCCGTGTAATATTGCTCTATATCAGCACAACTGTGATTCGTGCTGAAATACAACCATACTGCATGGCTATGAGTGCGATATTGTGATTATACAACAGTTTGAATGCAAGAGTGTGTAAATAAATAAGAAGTGTCTTTAAAAACCCTCTTTTGTGCAGAACTACTTCCTTCTGCCCTGGCTGCATCCTAATTCGCATACTATCCATCCTAAATAGTATTCGAAAATAGAATTCTTACGTCCCAAATCATAGTATGTTAAAAAAACATATTCCAAAAATACCTGGATGGTCTACTGTTTCCGGTCAGAATTCGAAGTGCAGATCGACACGCACTCTAACGGCTGATATTGCCCACAACCCATTGCGAGTTGGACAAGGATTCGATTAGAACTACAAACGCGGATAAAAAGTGTTAAAAAACTACAAACATGATGGATGTGCGAGTCCGACGTTTAAGCAGAGAGGTTTAGATTAAGGGGTTTGAGTGATCAATTATCAGTATTTAACCTGACTAAAAATATTTATTCAATGTTATCCACATTATATTTCACGTTTGGCCATTAACTTTTAAATGCATCATTATATTTCAACTGCAAACACATGAGGAGAGTCTCTGCATTAAAGACTCACAAATGGCAGATCAATGTGCTACTACATTTCTCTCCGATACGGTATGAAATGAAACTGAATGTGGAGGATTTTAACTGTGACGATTGACAGGGCAGTTTAAACGGTGACGGGATGCACGTAACTAAGTGACAGACTCCGTTATAGATGACGAAGTCGTATGTCCCAAAGCTTGTATACTTTTGCTAAACACTCAAAAGTGCTTTTTCTTCACAAAAAGAGTACATGCTTTTAAGTCGTAGTATAAGTAGCCGAATTGGTACGCAGCACAAGCCTCACTTACTCATTTCGAAAACATCACTTTAGAACGTTGAGTCGCTTCATTGAAGTTTATTGACTAAGTGAGTGCATTTCCTGCATCTAGATGATATTCTTCTGGTCAATCTTATATTTATAATGACAAAATCAGCTTGAATGTCCACTAAGGAAAGCGCTATCTTTGTCCTTTTAACAGTTATGGATTTCCCATGACAGCACTAGTCAATGCATTTGTAATTTGCGTCTTATTGTTTACAACCTTGTTTCGTCCTTTCAATATAAAAGTCTTTGCTACTGACTCATTCATAGAGACAGTCTTTGCCCACATCTAATGGTGCAATAATGTAGCTAAAGTTAACTGAAGTTGAAATCACAATCACTAACGGACCCTTTCTCAGTATGAAATATGGCATGTTATTTATATAAAATATTTAAATAAACAATATTAGCCGTTATAAAAATATAAGACCTTTGTACAATAGGAAATTAACAAGCAAACAGTTCAGTCAAAAGTACAAAAGCAGCGCTAGTTATAGGATTTCAGTTAAATAAAAACATAAAGTTATGAAACTTAACTTTGCCCTTAGCCAAATCGATTTGCTCTTGAACAAGTAGTAGATTAATAAGAGCAAAGATTGCCCGTTTGATAAACCCAAAATGAATCATGTTTAAACACCATCTACATAAGAGCCAGTGGCAGATTCCCGAAGGACTGGCCGAGATAAAGCTGTTCTTGGCGGATACATGAGCACTGAATGGCCGCTAACTGTCTGGAGCTCACATCTCCGAAAACGAATGATCAAATATGCGCTATGTTTATATATAAGTCACATATTTGAGGTCTAAATAACTACATTCTCACCTAAAAAACTCTTAAAAACTACATTCATTGACACCACAACAGTAGTATTTGTAAAACAGACCGTATTACCTAATTTTCAGTGCTTCAGGAGTGGGTGGTCACTAAAGAGTTCTTTTGGCACTATTAGCTTGTTTTGATTCTCTAGCTCTTTAGGAGATTTCTTTCCAACATGAGTATTTTTCAACAGGAATTCTGCTGTTAAAAAAAAAGTTGAAAAAAAAAAATATACCTTCAATTAACAACCTTGTAGTTAAAGTTATTGTTAAAAAAAAAAAAATAGGTGGAACCACTTTATAGGTGGCCTTAATTACTATGTACTAACATTTTAATGAATCATTTGATACAATGCACTTATTGTATACACACATGTTTTTACATTGTACAAATTACCTTCATGCAATTACATCTGTAATTAATTTCTGTAGTTATATTTATAATTTGTCACAAACTGCTCCGAGACTCGAAGGTGGATCCAAATGCAGCTTTATTTGAGGGCAATCCAGAGGCGTAATCCAAAGTACAGGCAACAGTCATACACAGACAGGCAGTCAAAACAAAGAAACAAAACAGGCAGGGACCAGAGGCAAGAGAGTAATCCAGGGAACAGGGCAAGATATTCAAAACCAAGAGACAAGAAAACCAGGAGAATGCTCAGAAATGCAGTGTAACACTTAAACAAGACTTCGCGGTGAGTGAGTGAATGAACATGGTATAAATAGACTGAGACTAACAGGATGATGAAACACAGGTGAATGCAATCAGTGAATGAGGTACAGGTGAATGTGATCAGTGATAAGTGATGATGAGTCCAGGCAGTGAGTTTGTGGAAATGTAGTTTGTGAGTGATAATAGTCTTATGTGGAGTGCCCTCTGGTGGCTCTCAAGGGCACACCAGCTGGTGACCGTTACATAATTACACTGCTGACACTTCCCTTACCCTATACCCTTAAACTTACCCAGACCACCAGACCTGTCAATGTCCCTAACCTTGCCCGTATCCCACCTCAATATGAGCAAAAGTGTTTTGCAATATAATATGATTGTACATTGTACTTATTTTTGAGGTAAGTACATAGTAGTTAAGGCACCTAATATAAAGTGGGACCAAATAAGTTAGTTCTGGAGAAAAGGAATGGGGTTTTTACTTCTGGAACTATAATAAGAAATATTAGACTGTGGAATGCCACAATTGACCAATCAGAATCGAGTATTCTAGAAAGTTGTGTAATAATAAGCACAGAGTGAAAGTTCTAATTTCGGTTACACTTTAGAATAATGGTCCGTCATTAATAGGTACCTATGCAGGAATTAATGCAGGACTAATGAGTAGTACTACATTAACTACTATTAACTAATATATAAACAAGCTTAACTAATCAGTAAGTAATATCAAATTTAGGACTAAGATAGTTCCTTAGGTCATCAATAATTACTAATGGGATTGGCATCGCTAAGAACTAATAGGTAACTATGACAAATTATAAAGAATTACTAATTAATTACTAATAACAACATTAACGTGTCTGAGATTGATGAGAAATTGTATTTTTTTACTCTCAATGTGGTCATAAAATGCATCACTAATTACTCAAGTGTTACCTAGTCACTATGCAGGAACTACTAGTTATCTGGACCATTATTTTAAAGAGAAAAAGATGGTTCCCTTTCGAGAGGTCTCTAATATTGCGTATGGGAAAAGCTCCTTTTCTCGAGAATATGAAGCAAAACTTTTATTCATATAAGTATCTATGTAAAACGCAGTGCCACTACACAGCAGAACAACAGAGCGAGCTACGCGCTTATTGGCAGTGGCAAGGCAAGGTTTATTTGTATAGCACATTTCGTACACAGTGGCAATTCAAAGTGCTTTACACAGAAATTAAGTTAAAATATTCGTAAGTGAATTAAAAAAATATATATATAGTATAACAGTTATAATAGGAATTAAAAGAAATAAAAAATAAAGATGAAAACAACTCAAATTAAAAACTAAAATTGAAACATAATTAAAGGGCACTAAAAATAAAAAACGGGTTAAATTGAAACACATAATTAAAGTTCAAGCAGTTCAGACAGAGCACAGAGATCATTCAGTAAAAGCATAAGATAAGGTGCAATCAGTCGGATGTACAGTAGCACAGTGCTCATTCAGTAAATGCACAGCTGAACAGATGTGTTTTGAGTCTGGATTTGAAAGTGGCTACTGTTGGAGCACATCTGATCTGTTCAGGAAGCTGGTTCCAGCTGCGGCTGGCATAATAGCTAAAAGCAGACTCTCCTTGCTTTGAGTGAACCCTTGGTATTTCTAATTGACTTGATCCTGATGATCTGAGTGATCTGTTAGGTTTGTATTTAATCAGCATGTCTGCAATGTATTGAGGTCCTAGGTCATTGAGTGACTTATATACAAGTAATAGTACTTTAAAATCGATCCTAAATGTAACTGGAAGCCAGTGTAAAGACCTGAGAACTGGTGTGATATGGTCATATTTTCTGGTTCTGCTCAGGATCCTGGCAGCAGCGTTCTGTATGAGCTGCAGCCGTCTAATGGTCTTTTTGGGAAGGCCGGTGAGAAGACCATTACAATAGTCCACCCTGCTGGTGATAAAAGCATGAACGAGTTTCTCTAAGTCTTGCCTGGAAACAAAGCATCTAATTCTTGCAATATTTTTGAGATGATAGTAGGCTGATTTAGTTATTGCTTTGACATGACAAGTGAAACTCAGGTCTGACTCCAAAATCACACCAAGATTCCTGACTTGATTTTTTGATTTTAGACTTTTAGCCTCAAGATATGCGTTCACCTTGAGAATTTCATCTTTGTTTCCAAATGTAGTGATTTCAGTTTTGTCTTTGTTTAACTGAAGAAAGTTTTGGCACATCCAACTGTTAACTTCTTCAATGCATTTATAGAGAGTCAATGGGGCTGTAGTCATTAGGTGATAGGGCTAAGTAGATTTGGGTGTCGTCAGCATAGCTGTGGTAAGCAATTTTGTTATTTTTCATTATTTGGCTCAGTGGGAGCATGTACAGGTTGAATAGGAGTGGTGCAAGAATTGACCCTTGTGGGACTCCGCATGTCATGGATGTCCACTCAGACTTATGGTCACCTATACTCACATAATAACCTCTCCCTTCTAAGAATGACCTGAACCATTTGAGGACCATTCCGGAAAGCCCAACCCAATTTTCTAGCCTGTCAAGAAGTATGTTGTGGTCAACAGTGTCGAATGCAGCACTGAGGTCGAGTAGTACCAGAATTGATGTTTTGCCTGTATCTGTATTGAGGCGAATATCATTTATTATCTTTATGATCGCTGTCTCTGTGCTGTGATGCGGTCGGAAACCAGATTGAAAATTGTCAAAGTATCCGTTTGAGTTCAAGAATTTGTTCAGCTGACTGAAAACAACTTTTTCAATGATCTTGCCTATGAAGGGGAGATTTGAGATTGGTCTGTAGTTGCTCAGTATGGAGTTATCCAGATTTCTCTTTTTCAGGAGAGGCTTAACTACTGCGGTTTTAAGGGAGTTTGGGAAAGTCCCAGAAAGAAGTGAGGTGTTTACCACTTCTAGGAGATCTGCTTCTAAACAGTTAAACACACTTTTGAAAAAAGAAGTGGGTAGTGTGTCAAGGGCGCAGGTTGATGTTTTTAGGTGCTGTACCATTTCTTCTAAAATTTTACCATCAATTGCTTCGAAATTAGTCATAGTAACTTTCTGAGGTTGTGGTCTGATCTGACTCACCCCAGAGCAACTCAAGGATGTGCTGATCGCATTTCTGATATTATTGATTTTCTCAGAGAAGAAGAAAGCAAACTCACTACATTTGCTGTCTGAGAGCATTTCATTGGGAATGTGACTCGGAGGGTTTGTTAGTCTCTGTACAGTAGCAAAAAGAGTGCGCGTGTTGTTTATGTTTCTGTTTATAATATTTGAAAAGAAGGCCTGTATAGCTTTGCCTAGTTCCACATTGAAAGCACGAAGACTGTCTTTATAGATGTTGTAATGGACTACAAGTTTTGTCTTTCGCCACATGCGCTCATCTTTCCTGCATTGTCTTTTCATTAATTGCACTGCTGTTGAGTTTCTCCAAGGTGCTTTTTGTTTGCCACTCTTTTTTCTTACTTTCACAGGAGCAATATCATCAATTACACTCTTAACTTTTGAGTTAAAAGAGTCAAGGAGAAAATCAACAGAGTCTGCAGATATGCTTGGTGTTAGAGATATAGCCTTCATAAACAGCACACTAGTGTTCTCATTTAAGCATCTCTTTTTGACAGAGACTGATCTAGTTTCAATGGCAGGAGAGATTGATATATCAAAGAAAATACAGAAATGATCAGACAGTGCCACATCCTTAATAACTATCGATGAAATGTTTAGACCCTTACTGATAAGTAAATCTACAGGGAGTGCAGAATTATTAGGCAAGTTGTATTTTTGAGGATTAATTTGACAACATTAATAATTAAACAACAACCATGTTGTCAATGAACACAAAAAACTCATTAATATCAAAGCTGAATATTTTTGGAAGTGGTTTTTAGTTTTAGCTATTTTAGGGGGATATCTGTGTGTGCAGGTGACTATTACTGTGCATAATTATTAGGCAACTTAACAAAAAACAAATTTATACCCATTTCAATTATTTATTTTTACCAGTGAAACCAATATAACATCTCAACATTCACAAATATACATTTCTGACATTCAAAAACCAAACAAAAACAAATCAGTGACCAATATAGCCACCTTTCTTTGCAAGGACACTCAAAAGCCTGCCATCCATGGATTCTGTCAGTGTTTTGATCTGTTCACCATCAACATTGCGTGCAGCAGCAACCACAGCCTCCCAGACACTGTTCAGAGAGGTGTACTGTTTTCTCTTCTTGTAAATCGCACATTTGATGATGGACCACAGGTTCTCAATGGGGTTCAGATCAGGTGAACAAGGAGGCCATATCATTAGATTTTCTTCTTTTATACCCTTTCTTGCCAGCCACGCTGTGGAGTACTTGGACGCGTGTGATGGAGCATTGTCCTGCATGAAAATCATGTTTTTCTTGAAGGATGCAGACTTCTTATTGTACCACTGCTTGAAGAAGGTGTCTTCCAGAAACTGGCAGTAGGACTGGGAGTTGAGCTTGACTCCATCCTCAATCCGAAAAGGCCCCACAAGCTCATCTTTGATGATACCAGCCCAAACCAGTACTTCACCTCCACCTTGCTGGCGTCTGAGTCGGACTGGAGCTCTCTGCCCTTTACCAATCCAGCCACGGGCCCATCCATCTGGCCCATCAAGACTCACTCTCATTTCATCAGTCCATAAAACCTTAGAAAAATCAGTCTTGAGATATTTCTTGGCCCAGTCTTGACGTTTCAGCTTGTGTGTCTTGTTCAGTGGTGGTCGACTTTCTGCCTTTCTTACCTTGGCCATGTCTCTGAGTATTGCACACCTTGTGCTTTTGGGCACTCCAGTGATGTTGCAGCTCTGAAATATGGCCAAACTGGTGGCAAGTGGCATCTTGGCAGCTGCACGCTTGACTTTTCTCAGTTCACGGGCAGTTATTTTGCGCCTTGGTTTTTCCACACGCTTCTTGCGACCCTGTTGACTATTTTGAATGAAACGCTTGATTGTTCGATGATCACGCTTCAGAAGCTTGGCTATTTTAAGACTGCTGCATCCCTCTGCAATATATCTCACTATTTTTGACTTTTCTGAGCCTGTCAAGTCCTTCTTTTGACCCATTTTGCCAAAGGAAAGGAAGTTGCCTAATAATTATGCACACCTGATATAGGGTGTTGATGTCATTAGACCACACCCCTTCTCATTATAGAGATGCACATCACCTAATATGCTTAATTGGTAGTAGGCTTTCCAGCCTATACAGCTTGGAGTAAGACAACATGCATAACGAGGATGATGTGGTCAAAATACTCATTTGCCTAATAATTCTGCACTCCCTGTAGAGTGTGTCCACGATCATGTGTGGGATTCCGTGTACATGTTGTGTCAAATCAAAAGTGTTAAGAACGGTCATGAGATCTTTAGTTGCACTGGATTCAGCATTATCAGTGTGAATGTTAAAATCCCCAGCAATAGCAAAACAGTCATACTCAGATGAGATTGCTGATAACAGCTCTGTAAAGTCATCAATAAAAGCTGGGAAATATTTTGGAGGCCTGTAAATAATGATAAGCAGGATGCGTGGAGCACCTTTTAGCACAATGCCCAGATATTCTAGAGACAAATAGTCACCAAATGATACTTGCTTACATTGATAGACATCTTTAAAAAGAGCAGCGACCCCCCCACCCCTCCTGACTGCTCTGCAGACACTGATAAAAGTAAAGTTAGGAGGGGCTATTTCATTGAGGACTGTTGCACTGCAGCTGTCTTCTAGCCACGTTTCATTTAGAAGTAAAAAATCTAGGTTGTTTGTGGTTATTAAGTCATTGACTAGAAATGATTTGTTTTGATGATTTGTTGGCAACTGCAGGAACCTATGGCAAGGCGGCTGAGAGAGCGAGCCAATAAGGGTTGCCAGAAAAACCCGCCGAAACGGGTCTCTTGAATTAGCATACTGAGGCTATAAGGCTGTGTTTCGCCGTAGGATTCAGATTTTATCTGCTTCAGCGATACCTTCGTGCTTTGCCCTCAGGACCAGCACCTCTCTCTTCCTCTTCTCTCGCTCCCGCCGTGCTGAAGAAGTGCCGCGGACAGAGAATGCTAGAGTAGACGAGCAAACTCAAGCCGAAGCTCTCCTCACTCTTCCTCTTCTCTCGCTTCTGCCGCGCTGAAGAAGCGCAGCGGACAAACGGAGCTCTCCTCACTCTTCCTCTTCTCTCGCTCTCGTCGCGCTGAAGAAGCGCAGCGGACAGAGAATGCTAGAGTTGACGAGCGAACTCAAGCCGAAGCTCTCCTCACTCTACCTCTTCTCTCGCTCCCGCTGCGCTGAAGAAGTGCCGCGGACAGAGAAAGCTAGAGTAAGTTAGACGAGCGAACTCAGATGGATATGTCGAGAACGTGGCTTACGTCATAGGCGTTCTCACTGCAGCGCGCTTACTGCCAAGTAAGTTGCAAAATGGCTGCCTTGTTGTGACAGCGTGCACTCCCTCGCCACAACGCGTGTTCACTGACTAGAGCACGACTTACGTCATAGCACGTGCTCACTGTCTAGAGCATAACGCCGTCGTAATGGCTGCCAAGCCCTGCGCCTTTTTTCACTCTATCACTTCTCCCAGTCCCCTCTATTCAGGCGGCTGGAGAGGTTCAACACTGTAGGCAATGTGTCCACAACACAGTGTGCACCCCTGCATAAGCACTGTTAATTCAGTGCCACAAAATCACTCATAAATCCTGCCACGGCTGGATTACCACCATGGACTTCCTTATATTCTCCCAGTTCCCTTGGTTCAAGTGACTGGAGATGTAAATATTGCAGTCTACTAGCCTGTGGTCAAACATGCTCGTCTGCACACACGCTCTCAGTCTAAACTAGAGCATAACGGCATTGTAAAATGGCTTCCATACCACCTGGACTTCCTTACTCCCAGTTCCCTTGGTTCAGGTGGCTGGAGATCTAAATATTGCAGTCAACTAGCCGGTGGTCACACACGCTCGTCTGCACACTAACGCTCTTGCACGTTTACCCCTGTGGACTCGCTCTCTGGCTTGCGCCGTGAGTACTCTAAATGTAAGTTTGCGCCCACTACACAGTGCGCGCCACTGCACATTATTTACAATGAATAACAAAAATAACTTTTTCTATGTAGGAAATGTGCCCACTTTACAGTCTGCACCCCTGCACCCAAGCACTTTTCACATAGCACACTCGCGCCACAAGTGCTATGAATGTGAGGCGCGTGCCCACTGCAAAGTATGCACCGCCAAACATAAACACTATCCCCACAGTGTTACAAGCTCACAGTATTACAGTACAAAGCAACCGGGTTACCGGGTCCCTATTACTAAGCGGCCCGCCCCCGAATCTAATTCAACCCCTGGCTTCACGAGCCCAGGCCTGGTAGGCCATTCCTGGTATATCAGATTGGGTGTTGACCCCCCCGCGCTTTGTGCCGTGGTCGAGACCTCAGTGAGAAGCAGCGTGAGTCACGTGCTTCGCGCCGAGGTGTCGAAACTGTTAGAGAAGGGAGCGGTGGAAACCGTGCACCCCACGCGCTAAGTGAGTCAGGCTTTTACAGGCTCTATTTCCTCGTCCCAAGAAAGGATGGTGGCCTCAGACCCATACCTCAGACATTTGAACAAAGCACTTATGACACGCTCGTTCAAGATGCTGACGGTGAAACAAATCCTCGCGCACATTTGCCTGGCGGATTGGTTTTTCACAGTCGACCTGAAAGATGCTTACTTTCACATTCAGATAGCACCCCGTCACAGGCCATTCTTGAGATTCGCCTTCGAGGGTTAGGCTTATCAGTACACAGTCCTACCATTCGGGTTATCCCTGGCACCTTGCACTTTTACGAAGTGCATAGACGCAGCTCTAGTCCCACAGTGGTATAGACAGTGCACTTCACACACAGGGTTGCCGGTTTGAGCCACGCTCTTACAGGCTTCTCAGTGAAATCTCAATTTAGAGTTTTTTCCTCTGTTATACTGTAGGCAGTGTGTCTATGATACAGTGTGCACCCCTGCATATAGCACTGTTAATTCAGTGCCACAAAATCACAATAAAGTCCCGCCAAGGCCGGATTACCACTATACTCAACTACCTCAATGATTGGCTTGTCATAGCCCAATCAGAGACACAGTTTATAACAGTTTATATCAGACGCTCTACACTCCATGGTCCTTTTTTGGGCAGAACGCAACCTGAGCTCTCAGAGTGGCTCACGTGCCAGGTATCCTGAATCTTGGTCCGGATATGTTATCCAGAGGCGACATTCCCCCAGGGGAATGGTTCCTTCACCCGCAAACAATTCAGTTGATTTGGAGAACCTTCGGCAAAAAGAAAGTAGAACTTTTCGCCTCAGAAGACAATGCTCACTGCCCAATATTTTTCTCAAAAGGCAAGGATGCGCTGGCCCATTTCTGGCCCAGACACCCTCTGTATGTTTTTCCTCCAATTGTGATGTTGCCACAGGCCATCAGAAAGATCAGGGAAACCGAATCCACAGTGCTATTAATAGCTCCGCTGTGGAAAAAATTAATATGGGTCTCCGGACTGACTCATATGTCAGAAACAGCCCCATGGCTGATTCCGCCGTGGAGAGACCTCCTCACGCGGGGGAGAGGGAGAATCTACCATCCCCGTCCCGAATTGTGGGCCCTTCATGTGTGGATACCTGGGGACCATCAACGGATACCCGGGGACCTCTCTGAAAGAGTTCTGAATACTATTTCTGAAGCTAGAGCCCCCACAACCAGGCGGCTCTATGCACTGAAATGGTCGGTATTCTCTAACTGGTGTACAGCACGAAACCTTGATGCACACTCGTGCGAGGTGGCAGAAGTGCTCGCCTTCCTTCAAGAGCTAATGGACGCAGGTCGTTCCCCCTCCACTGCCGCCATTGCAGCTTATCACGCTCAGGTCGCGGGACAATCACTGGGGAAAAGCGAGCTTATTGTACGCTTTCTTAAAGGGGCCAGGAGGCTGAACCCGCCCGCTGTGAGCATAAAGCACCTCTCACTCAAAACAGCCTTTCTGCTGGCACTGGCCTCAGTCAAGCAAGTGGGTGATTTACACACACTCTCTGCGAGTGCTTTCTGTCTTGAGTTTGGGCCTAACGACTCCAGGGTCGTCCTCAAGCCAAGACATGGTTATGTTCCTAAAGTGCTTTCCACTCCCTTTAGGGCACAGGTCATTTCTCTATTGGCCCTGCCCATGTCACAAGACAAAAAGGACGTGAATCTGCTCTGCCCAGTTAGAGCACTGAGACTGTATCTATAGCGTTCCGCCCCTTTCAGGCAGTCGGAAAAGCTCTTTGCGTGCTTCAGTGGCCGCACTAAAGGTTACGCTGTCACGAAGCAGAGACTGTCACACTGGATAGTAGACGCTATCTCACTGTCTTATAAGTCTAAAGGTCTTGTTTGCCCTTAGGCATCAAAGCACATTTCACTAGAGGCATGGCCTCGTCGTGGGCATGGTCATGTGGCATTCCTATGGAAGATATCTTTGCGGCGGCAGGCTAGGCCTCTCTGTCCACTTTTGTCAGATTCTATAAATTGGAGATTCCTGCTTTACAGGCTGGGATTTTCTCCATGTGATAGGCTCTATCAACCATTCTATGGGCCCGAATAAATTCTATAGTGTCCCATTCTTCATTACAAATTGTTTTCACAAAGAGGTGTTACATTATACCATAGGCCCGACTATGTCCGGTCAGGTGTTTCATACGGCCCGATCCTATTCGGCCTTATTCATTCCCTTATATGAGGCCCACTCTTGTCGGCCTCACCAGGGATTCACTGTTACCCATTTTCAGTGTCTCTGGTTCATCAGACCAGGTTGGGTCAGTCAGCACACACAGCGTTTTAAATTGGGTTCCCATACCCAATATGAGAGACCTCTCAAAAGGGAACGTACTCGGTTACTCACGTAACCTCGGTTCCCTGAGAGGGGGAACGAGTATTGCATTCCGCGCCGTGCTTGTGCTTCTCAGGGTATTGCTTCAGTCGCTTTTTAAACCTGAATCCTACGGTGAAAAATGGCCTTTTATAGACTCAGTATGCTAATTCAAGAGACCCTTTTCGGCTGGTTTTTCTGGCGACCCTTATTGGCTCGCTCTATCAGCCGCCTTGCCATAGGTTCCTGCAGTTGCCACAGCACAGCCAATCAGCGCGTAGCTCGCTCTGTTGTTCTGCTGTGCAGTGGCACTGCGTTTTACATAGATACTTATATGAATAAAAGTTTTGCTTCATATTCTCGAGAAAAGGAGCTTTTCCCATACGCAATACTTGTTCCCTCTCTCAGGGAACCGAGGTTACGTGAGTAACCGAGTACGTTTTTCACTTTAAAATAATGGTCCAGATCACTAGTAGTTCTTGAAGATTGTCCTTCTTTACTCTGAATAAAGTCATAAAATGCATCAGTAATTACTCAATTACCTAGTCACTCTTCAAGGACTACTAGTGATCTGGACCATTATTTTAAAGTGAAAAACCATCTTTTTCGCTTTAAAATAATGGTCCAGATAACTAGTAGTTCCTGCATGGTGAATAGGTAACCCTTGAGTAACTAGTGATGCATTATATAAATTTATTCAGAGTAAAAAATATGTTTGATTACGTCTCAGACACACAATAATGTTCTTTATAATTTGTCAGTTAGTTAATAGTTATTAATGAAGCTAAACTCATTCAGTAAGTATTGATTACTTAACAAAGTATCTCCTAAATTCGATATTACTTACTGATTAGTTAAGCTTTTTTCTATATTAGTTATGTAGCCTACTACTCATTAGGCCTGCATTACTTCCTGCATGGTTACCTAATTACAGACCATTATTCTAAAGTGTTACCCTTACTTCTATATAAATAAAACTGACTTGATAACCTACTCACGCTGGATGGTGGTCTCAAGTAAAACCAGTGCTCTTTGAGGTGGTTTAACACAAAACCATTTCATTAAACACCACAGACACTGCCAGAACACATATTTGTCTTCATTTGTTGTAACATTTGGGAAGACTTTGAGTGCAGACACGTTGAAATGCGAATGACCCTGAGGGACAACAGTGAAAGGAAATGACTGCTAGATAAATGCTGACAGTGAAGGAGCTATAAAAGTAAAACACAAAAAACATTTGGAAGAAGACATAAAGCACATATGCAACTGGTTTAGCGAGTGATGTTGTCTTTCATTCTTTACAAGTCCATTGTGTATCTGCCTTCTATCAAAATCGTGCCATACCTCATCCATCTCTTTCCCTCTGTGTCTAGATCAGGTCTAAACACTAAATTATGAAAAAGATGCAGTGTGGACTTACAGTGTGCGACTCCTCTTTGATGCTGGGTGTAGTGAAATTTGTTCTACATTAAGCCGGTGATAATCTGATTATGGACTGTGATCCATTAAGTCTACTGTTAAAATGCACCGTGCACTAGTTTTGAACTCGATACAGGGACGAAACTCGAGAGGCACTGTGAAACATTAAAGGCTCTTTGATGTAATATTTAACCCATCTGCACAAGAGGGGAGAGCTACATAAAATGCGCTAGGGGCCGTGGAAGCTGGCGATGTGAGAAATGGGATGTGTGATTCTCTCCTCTCCGGAGCCGTGGAAAAGAACCAAACAACCGCCTGCGCTGCGACCGTTAGCTCAACGCACTTTTATCAGAGCAATAAAACTAAACCCTTCTGGTCTCACCGGGGAGTGGGCATCCCCTTGAAAAAAAGCGTATTTTCACAAGACATCGAAAAGGAGGAGGAGCTGTCATTTCCTGCATCAGGTAACACATTAAAGCGTTTTCTTTTCACTCTGCTCCCTGGCAATGACCTGGAAGGTGTTGCTTTAGTTCAAATGAAATTAAACAGATATGGTTTTTAAAGAGTAAGTTTAAAACAAGAATCGTTTGACTGTGGGATATATCACAAAGGTTTTGTTTTATTTATTTTTTTATGTTATAGGCCTACTTATTTGCATTAATTGTATCATAGACAACTGTATTTTAAGGACTTTTAAAGTTTAAAAACTAACCGGTTTTACTGCAAAGATTGGGATATGGCATGGTGAAATGAAACACAGAGATGCAAATAAATTAAATTAAATTGCATCTCAATATTAAAATAAAAAGTTGTAGGCTAGGCTAGCATACATACACATGCTTGACCTAATTTTAATAACAATGGAAACATATTAGGCCTACCAAATATATATATATATATATATATATATATATATATATATATATATATATATATATATATATATATATATATATATATATATATATATATATATATATATATATATATATATATTTTTTTTTTATTTTTTTTATTTTTTTTTTTATTTTATTTTTTTTTTTGGACATAGGCCACAAAAAAGTGACTGACTGGTTTCTAGTAACTGACAGATTGTCTTGATTTTTCCAGAAATTAAATTTGCGAAGACAGAAGCAGCTACTCACTTTTGTGGTTAAAATTGGTCTGTTTGATCACCCTGACCAACATTGGTTCAACCAATGGCGTGAGTTTGCGGTGGGTCTATCTGATTGTCCAACCAATAATCGATCGAGGATGTTCAGTTGGCAAACAAATCTTACAACTTCACTTTTGAAGGCTAAATGGAAACTGTTAATGTAAAGCAAAGATAAAGATAATAAAAGTTGTTATGGTGATGCTCATTTTGTCCAGATTTGGCCTATTTAAAAACTATTACCTAAATACCTGTTGTGCGATGTAAATGTTGTAAATTTCTCAATTCAAACGTGTTGTGATATTGGTAGCACTTTATTTTACAGTCCTGTTCCCCATGTAGGCTACATACTATGCACTTATTACTGCAATTACAATAAGTGGGTAGCCTAATAACTACTAACTCTGAACCTACTCCTAAACTACTGTAATTTTAAGGATGATTCCCCTTTTAAGTTTAAAAACTAACCAGGTTTACGTCCACGTGTTTTTATGCAAATATTGGGATATGGCATAACAATGCTGAAACGAAACAGATGCAAATACATTAAATTAAATTGCATCTTAATATTAAAATAAAAAAATAGTACAATTTGTCCAGATTAGGCCTATTTCAAAACTATTACATACCTACAATACCTCCTGTGCGATGGAAATGTTGTTAATTTCTCAATTCAAATTTCTCAATTTCTCAATAGGTATTAACCTTGAACCTACTCCTAACCTATACCCTTAACCCCTGTAGTTACCTTATTACCCAGTATTTTCTTAGGGAAGTACACTGTACGTACACATAAGTATACTGTAAAATAAAGTGCAATCGTGATATTTTATTTATTTTTTTTATTTTGTAAAAGTATTTTTAAAATATTTGTAGAACAACAGGGCACATGCATTTTTCCTTTTCTTTATCTTGGATACTCTCATTTGTCATTTACCCTTGTATCACATGCATGATCTCTTTGTAGTAAAGATAAAACAAGCTTCTCTGTTTTTAAAAAATTGGGTCAATAAATGATAGTAATTGCATTTTCTGCAGCAGGCTCTCTCTTTAACCGACACATTCTTGAACCTCAGAATGCATAGGCCTACTGCATTTTGGACCGGACGATGTTGCAAGTGACTGGTCTCAGTGGGACTTCTGCAAGGCATTGCTATTCAGGAATGTAATACAACAAAAGAACCCTCATAATCATCCCAAACAGTCCACACACAGTTCAGATTTAGGCTGGGCTTAAAGTCTTTTCCTCTGATTTTGCCAGGAAATGTAGTGGCATGGATCCATTATGAGACAAAACACAGCCATGACATCACTGCAGCCTCAAAAATCTAAACAGTTCCCTTATTAGCATACATTCCGCACCAAGCATTGTGAATAATAATGTTTTCTGTCTCCCGCAGCAGGCAATTGGGCTATGACCACCGACAAACAGCAGCCAAGTAAAATATCAGTAAGGAGAATGACGGTCGGAGCACCTCAATTAAATGGGTTTGCTCATGTGCTGGACTTGCCAAAAGGACTCAAGCTATAATTTGAATGAAAAAAATGTTTGGTTTTTTTCATTCATAGCGCTGGACAAAGCCACAAACAAGTATGGAGAAAACATTGTGGAATCTGAAATGGCTGGGTGAGGAATGATTAAAAATTTGTTGAAGTTTTTTGTGTGTTGGGTTGTTTGGGATATACACTAAACATCAGTGTTGTCCTGGACATGACTGAAAGGAAGCACAGGAAAATGTGTGTGTGAACAATATCAGTGCATAGGCTCATCCAAAGGCATTAACACATTCAGAACTGTCCCTGAATAGTCCTTAAAGAATTAGTTTCCAATTGCTAAAAACATTTACACACTTTAACATCATCCCAAACCCTTAGTTTCTTCCTTCTGTGGAACATCTTTTTCCATGCAATTAAAATGAATGAGCACTAAAAGCATACACATTCCTAAAAATAATGGTTCTTTATTTGCATCTATGGTTCCATGAATAACCTTTAACATTGACATTTTCGGTAACACTATTAACTACGACTTTTGCCTCAATAAACTCCTAATTTACTGCTTATTAGTTAGTAAGATTCAAGTAGCGTTCAAGTTTAGGTATTGTGTAGGACTAAAGGATGTAGAATAAGGTCATGCAGAATAAGGCATTAATATGTGCTTTATTAATACTAATAAACAGACAACATCCTAGTAATATGCTAATAAGCAACTAGTTCATATGAGAATTAAACCCTAAAATAAAGTGCTACCAAATTTTCCATTCCGCAAATGGTTCTTTATATAGATTATAGATTTTTAAAATGTCCTTCACACTTGGAAAAGTGGTTCTTTAAAAAAAAAAAAAATCATAAATGTTTACTGAAAGGTTTTTAGGGAACAAAACATGATCATTTTAATGGCATCACTGCGAAAACATATTTTGGAACCTCTATTTTTTTAAAGGGAATGTTCACCCAAAAATGAAAATTGTCCCATAATTTACTCATCCTTAAGCCATCCTAGGTGTATATTACTTTCTTCTTTCAGCCAATTACAGTTGAAGTCATATGAAAAATATCCTGGCTCTGAATGGGGGTTGAGATTTTGAAGCCCACAAACGTGCATCCATCTATCATAAAAGCACTCCACACGTCTCCAGGGGGTTAATAAAGGCTTTCTGAAGCAAAGCTATGTGTTTTTGTAACAACAATATCCATTTTTATAACTTTATAAACTATAATTACTGGCTTCCGGTAACAGCCGTAGTTGAGTTCCGGCGGAAGAGTGACCTTTGATATATATAAAATATATTGCCACAATTGTATTTGGCTGAAAGAAGAAAGTAATATACACCTAGGATGGCTTGAGTGTGAGTAAATTCTGGGACAATTTTCATTTTTGGGTGAACATTCCCTTTAAAAAAAATAGAGGTTACAAATATGTTTTCGCCAAATTTTTGGGTGAACTAACCCTTAGAAACCACCTAGCAACACCCTAGCAACCACCTAGCAACACCATAGCAATCGCCTAGAAACACACTAGCAATCGAGTGCCGAGTTTTGCCACTGCAAGCACCACTCACATTTTCTTCAGGAAATGTAGAATCTAAAAGTATAATACAAGTACTCCATAACTATATACTATATTCACTAATAATCTTCCCCTCTAGTGAGCTCTTAGCTGACTATTTGAACAAATCCAATTCTTAAAGGATCAAGTTATTCATTGTACAGATTTGTCTCTATTTGGAGCTTTGCTATTTTGGAACTTGACGGACCCAGGATATTCCTTAGGATATAGATGAGGACGTCTTCCATAGATGAAAGAAGGTCATTCAGGTTTGGAATGGCATGAGGGTAAGTAAAATATGACAGTTTTTCTTTTAAATAACCCTTTAATTCTTTCTGGACATTGATGCTTGATTTTAAACCTAAAGTATATTGCACATTGACGGAGAGCTTGTTATTCATTGCACTCATGGGTATCCAACTGGTTCTCTCTAAGGCCCCAGCATTAACAAATTAGCTTGCCGTGTGACATCCACAGCACGTCTGAGCTATGACTGATGGTGATTATTTATCATTTATGGACGTGCTGAAGGAACAACATCACTAATACCACCCCTGGGCCCACTATGGGCTTGATGAAGACCTAGCTCCCCGATATTAGAGACTAAGACCTCAGGGCCTACGCAGTAACTGGACCCTTTCCTGCCTGTTGGGTCATTAATGACAGTCCCATAGCACCTGTATACTGCTGTGGGCCTAGTGGTTATTTATGGGGCTTACAGGACCCTGTCGCATTACTTCAGCCCTGTGGGTAGATTGAGGTCACAAGTAAAATTTTGACTCTTTTGCTGATAGGGGACCAGCGTTCTCAGTCAAACCTAATCTTATCCTGTCAAAAGTGCAAAATTAGAACTGGTTACAGATCAGCGACACCTTTCAGGCACGGATTTCCCTGGAAATGTTTTTAAAGAAGTAAAAGTGTATGCTTGTTATGCAGTGAAACGATCTTCTCAGTGTTACAAGAAAGTGCTTTTGTGAGGTTAACCAATATTAATAAACTCATATAAAGATTGGAAAAAGACCATAAAGCCAAAACATCAGTAATATCCACAGGGATCAGTTTTAGGAACGACGAGATCAGTGTCTGTGCATCACAGAATTAAATAGTTATAATTCCCCAAAATGCTTCATATGTATATGATTCCCTAAAATGTCTGGTTGACAGTGAATTGTTTACTGCCCAAAAACGGTGTCTTAAGTTGGTAGCTCAGTTTTGAGACACAGCCGAAATGTAGGTATTTCCCACACTTATCCAGAAGATGTCAGTGAATCTTCATGGAACTGATCCTAAACTTAAGGCCGTCTAGAGTCCTCTTTGTTTTTTAAATACAGTGCAATGCGATCCGACTTCATTATCATAATAACTTATCTTCAGTAATTAAGCCTACTGCTTTCGAAGCCAGAAGTTCTTTAGAATCTATTTCAAATCTATAAACACAAAAAAACACACGTAATATATATATATATATATATATATATATATATATATATATATATATATATATATATATATATATATATATATATATATATATATATATATATATATATATATATATATATAAAAAAATAAAAACAACAATAGAAATTCGAATATCTGCTGTAATATTTGTGACTACAGCAACAACTATATATATATATATTTTTTTTTAATTAATTTATTTTTAGAATCACTGGCATAATGACTTATGAATCACTTATGCATAATCATAGTATATGATATACGTAAGAAACGGCTGTTTATATAACAGAATCAATATAATATGTATTTCGTTTGAAAGAAATTAGTTTTACTAAACCTTTTAATAGTAGCCTAATGGTGATGATGATAATGATAAGCAATTTACATACTCTGCATTTACGTAGGCTGTAGCCTACAGTATACTGTAGGCTACAGCCTACGTAAATGCAGAGTATGTACATTTTTTGTACATTTATAAATATGACGCTAGCCTATATGATACAGTTAATTGGCTATTCATATAAATTACAATATTTATGTAGTGGTGTTGGATTGTTCCACAAATGTATTGTGTGTTAGACTAATGCATTTTATGAATGCGTTTGCGGACATTAAAAGTTAAATTTTACATTTCTCTCTTTTCACCAAATGCGCATCTATATGCAAACCATGTAATTACAGGCAATGTAACAACTTTACAAAATATAGAGCATATTTAAAGTTCTCTTTATCAAAGAAAAATTCGATACTACGAAATTTAATTACGACAATTTCGATAGGCTATCTAAGAATATAATTCAGTTCAGTGCGCTCATCTAAAACAAATGTTCCATAGATATTTTGAGTAAACAATTTTATTTGTATTTATTTATTTTGCATTTGCAATTGCATTGCAAAATGTGTTTAGATGTAGTCTACATTAAAGGTTGTCATACGCTTTTAATCACATTTCTGTGATTTCCGTGTCCGACACATGTCGCCTAATAAACGCTGCATCGTTGTGTTTCTTTTTTTTCCGTGTCGGGACAGAAATATAGGGGTTATATGACAGGGAAGTGGTTCGTATGGGGTTATATGACAGGGAAGTGGTTCTTTGTGGTTTGGAGGCCGCGCGGCTCGTCATGTCACCGCCACACACTGAGCGCGCGCCACATGTGGCACAACTGCAAACGCAGTGGAGGAGACAGCGCGAGCATATCCGCGTCTGTAAAGAGAATATTGAATTTCTATAAACATGATTGAGCTTAGTTTAAATTTCCATCGTAAAAGAATGTAAAGCAAGCAGGCTAAATATGCTTAAATGTAGGCTAAATGTGCATTTAAAAAAAAAAAATATAATAATAATTAAAAAACAACCACAAGGCTACATTAAATTATACCTGTGTATTTTTGAGGAACTTCGTATTGGCGTTACGTGGGCTACTATATTATTGTTCAACATTCGTTTGTGCTTGTAGGTTTGTGCCAATTTACAGGCCATAATAATACTTTTTTGTTTAAACGTCTGTAACTCAACTTGTTTTTTTCGTAATGTGTCTCGTTGATATAATAATCCCATTTTTGTATGTTGCAAATCATAGTTATTTACGAATGTACAATTTACCCCTAAAGTGCTGTTGTTTACACCCTACTCATATATAGGATATGGAGATTATGAGACATGTCGGCATAGATTATGAGACATTTTTGTTTCAAATATATGGTGACAAAATGGGATTGCTATATATATATATATATATATATATATATATATATATATATATATATATATATATATATATATATATATATATATATATATGTGTGTGTGTGTGTGTGTGTGTGTGTGTGTGCGCGCGTTATATCAAATTTTTTTTTTTGTCATTTAACAATCAAAATTATAAAATATAATTTCTTATTTTGATAGCTCAAATTTTTTACCATGTAAATACTTTATTATTCTATATCCATAGGCTATACAATCGTACAACTTCTACTATCACCTCAGGAAGGGTGGTCATTTATGATTTTTATGATAGTGAACATTTATGATAGTGAACTGGTTGAACTAATGATGTTAGAACCCACTTTTACACACAAGTTCCAACACTTCCTGTCTCCTTTACTAATAAATAAATCACACTAATCCCTGTGTATGTAGTCTAGGATTTTACTAATCAAATATTTAGCCTAATCTATAAATCTGACTAAATACATCAGTATTAAACATCCTATTCATGTTTCTTGAGTGAATTCTTGTTTTAATTGAGGTGCAGGAGGAGCTCTCACCTGCCGCTCGACCCGGAAGAGACGGACTAATGCTCATATTTAATGATTTTAACAGAACTCCTGGAGCATGACAGCCGGCCTTAAAATCTGCCCTCACTTCCACCACAAACCAAATCAATCAAAAAGGATATTAAAGGCTATGCGTCCCAGTCCTTGTGTTTGTATAAGCTTGATTTTCACAACTGGAAAGTGATAGCCATCTGCTCAGGCAGGCTGGAGGGATATCGAGTGCGAGCAGGTAACTGACAGCTATTAAAGCCTCAGTCTGTTTCGTGACTACACCAGCCACACTCATGATTAAAAGAAGAACTGGACAGGGAATGGAGGGGAAAAGGCTTTAGTCAGCGCAGGCGCCTCGGCCGCACAAAAGACAGGCCTGACAAAAGGAGCGGCATGATGGAGATTGACAGGTGTCTGTCTCAGCCAACTCTCAAGGATGTGTCTCACGCTGAAGTTTCAGGTTAGACTTATTTGTGGTCCGAAAAAAATTCCCCATCATCAAAAGATAAGGATGACCTTGCGACATGTGACCCCATCAACAGCTCTGTCTAAGCCACATCTGTCATTTGCACAATGTTAACTCCTATTTTCATCACGCGTAAAGCTTGAAATTACAGGAAAGAGGGGAAGCTTCCCACATCAAGTTCAATTACACAGAGTCTTTCCCATGTGGATTCACTGTTTATTTTAAACAAAGAGAGAGGATTTTAACAACCCCTGATTTTAGTTTCTGTCATCGTGTTCTTTACTGTGATTTTGTGTGCCAAATTATATATATATATATATATATATATATATATATATATATATATATATATATATATATATATATATATATATATATATATATATATAAACAAATATATTATGTAAACACAAACATTTTTTAAGCGATTAATTGATTTGACAGCATACACATTGAGGAAAATAAGTATTTGAACACCCTGCTATTTTGCAAATTCTCCCACTTGGAAATCATGGAGGGGTCTGAAATTGTCATCGTTGGTGCATGTCCATGGTGAGAGACATAATGTAAAAAAAAAAAAATCCAGGAATCACAATGTATGATTTTTTAACTATTTATTTGTATGATACAGCTGCAAATAAGTATTTGAACACCTGTCTATCAGCTAGAATTCTGACCCTCAAAGACCTGTTAGTCTGCCTTTAAAATGTCCACCTCCACTCCATTTATTATCCTAAATTAGATGCACCTGTTTGAGGTCGTTAGCTGCATAAAGACACCTGTCCACCCCATACAATCAGTAAGAATCCAACTACTAACATGGCCAAGACCAACGAGCTGTCCAAAGACACTAGAGACAAAATCGTACACCTCCACAAGGCTGGAAAGGGCTACGGGGAAATTGCCAAGCAGCTTGGTGAAAAAAGGTCCACTGTTGGAGCAATCATTAGAAAATGTAAGAAGCTAAACATGACTGTCAATCTCCCTCGGACTGGGGCTCCATGCAAGATCTCACCTCGTGGGGCCTTAATGATCCTAAGAAAGGTGAGAAATCAGCCCAGAACTACACGGGAGGAGCTGGTCAATGACCTGAAAAGAGCTGGGACCACCGTTTCCAAGGTTACTGTTGGTAATACATTAAGACGTCATGGTTTGAAATCATCCATGGCACGGAAGGTTCCCCTGCTTAAACCAGTGCATGTCAAGGCCCGTCTTAAGTTTGCCAATGACCATTTGGATGATCTAGAGGAGTCATGAGAGAAAGTCATGTGGTCAGATGAGACCAAATATAACTTTTTGGTCATAATTCCACTAAACTTGTTTGGAGGAAGAAAAATGATGAGTACCATCCCAAGAACACCATCCCTACTGTGAAGCATGGGGGTGGTAGCATCATGCTTTGGGGTGTTTTTCTGCACATGGGACAGGGCGACTGCACTGTATTAAGGCGAGGATGACCGGGGACATGTATTACGAGATTTTGGGGAACAATCTCCTTCCCTCAGTTAGAGCATTGAAGATGGGTCGAGGCTGGGTCTTCCAACATAACAATGACCCGAAGCACACAGCCAGGATAACCAAGGAGTGGCTTTGTAAGAAGCATATCAAGGTTCTGGCGTTCTAGCCAGTCTCCAGACCTAAACCCAATAGAGAATCTTTGGAGGGAGCTCAAACTCCGTGTTTCTCAGCGACAGGCCAGAAACCTGACTGATCTAGAGAAGATCTGTGTGGAGGAGTGGGCCAAAATCCCTCCTGCAGTGTGTGCAAACCTGGTGAAAAACTACAGGAAACGTTTGACATTGATTTTCTCAGGTGTTCAAATACTTATTTGCAGCTGTATCATACAAATAAATAGTTAAAAAAATCATACATTGTGATTTCTGGATTTTTTATTTAGATTATGTCTCTCACAGTGGACATGCACCTACGATGACAATTTCAGACCCCTCCATGATTTCTAAGTGGGAGAACTTGCAAAATAGCAGGGTGTTCAAATATTTATTTTCCTCACTGTATATATATATATATATATATATATATATATATATATATATATATATATATATATATATATATATATATATATATATATATATATATATATATAATAATGAAGATACAAGTTTTATTTTTATACTTTAATTTATACTATTATATATATATGTATGTGTGTAATTATAATATACTTTTATTTATATATATATATATATATATATATATAATATATATATATATATATATATATATATATATATATATATATATATATATATATATATATATATATATATATATAGTAAAAATATTCTGAAATATATGCAAACCTTTTACAAGATGAAGCAACATGCCTTATTCATAACATCTGTGTAACATTTGGTGCTTGTAGAAACATATCCAGATGCCACTGTAATTACTCTCGGTCGCACTTTCTTTAAGTTGAGGCACTAAAAACTTTGCCATAATGTTGACCAAACACAGATTTAAGTGTTAAGTTTCTTTCGTTTCTCGATGACATCACTAACAAGCATCAAACATCCTCTTGAATTTGCTTGTGGAGCAAAATAAATGCTGTGTTGGCAAATTTACACCTTGAGTCTCATTCAAAGTAAATTAAAGGTAAGAAAAATACGCTCTCTTCAGAAAACTGCTGCACAAAAATAAAACGTCTTTGACCAAACCTATGGTAATAGTAGAATTACTCTTGGTGGTGGGGGGAGGGGGGGGGGGGGGGGTAATTTGGCTGAAAAACTGATGTGATGGCTGTAATGAGGCCCCGGTGGAAAGAAGATTGACATAAACCTTGGTTTGATATGGCTCTTTTGCTTTGCAGGTCTCCACCAAAACCAGAACTTCCCCATCTGTGCAACACCTAGTGAACCCAGACGGAAGCTATTGAGGTGGAAAATACAGGAGAGGACCTGACAAGATAAAGATATCAGGAGCAGACAAGGGCAAAGTAACATATTGATGGAGCGGGCCTCAGTTGGCTGACACCAGATACTTGCTATTTAAAAACAGTGGTTTCGCTTGCTCATGGATTTGCTGCTGCCTCGTTCTCTTTCTCTTTCTCTCTAGCTCTCTCTGTCTAAGTCTGGAGCTCCATCCCCCCTAGCTGTGTAAAGCTGCGACCCCCTTTTACAGTGTGTCAAACAGACAAATACTGTCACCCCTATAACCACTTTTGTGGCCTCCTTCAGGTCTCTTTCCCAGCTTTGTGAATAAGCTCTCCTGCTAATGGAATTTCAGGCTGCAGCAGATTATAAGAGCACAATAGAATATTTGTTTGTCCAATTCACTTTTAAGCACTAAGATTCAGTGGAGCATGAGACACATAGAACCCCAGATAACTCCAACTGGCTGTGCGCCACTTTTTTTTTCTTCTTTTTTTTTTTTTGCAGCGACAGCACGGAACAAAACAGCAAGTAGTCTGTGTTCCTGTTCAAACTGAGGCCTATTGAACAGAGAAAAGCTAACATGTTAAGGTGCGGTCACATAATTTCAAATTTCTGCAAAATATCACCAACAAAAAAGGTCCATTGTGTTTAAATTGTGTAGCGATGTATGAAGCATCACTCACAGAGAAGTCACTTTCAAACCAAGCAGTTTTCTGTTGGTCTAGCCATCTTAAACCCACAATCAAATCTGAATGTCGAAATCTGAATTCACCCTAATGTGAAATTCCTGATCGCGTGGATTCCGATTGAAATCCATTTTCTGAACAAAGGTAAATGTGACATTATATATTGTGACCACGCAACATGATCTCACGAGGTACGAGGTAGCGCTTTCGTATGAATTTGTACGATAGGACCCTGCAACCTGTCTGACACTAGCCGCGTTTCCATTACCCTTCAAATTGCGCAAATTGAAATTGCGAATTGAAAATACCCCCAATGGAAACGCGTCAATTTCGCAAAAAGCTCCCATATATCGCTAAAAGGTTTTTACGCTCGCATGAGGTGGTTTTTCAGGCAATTCGAAAAAGGAAATTTTCGCAAAACTGCAATGGAAACAGTTTTTTTGCATTTACAGGTCACCTGTTAGGCTACGGTCATGCATTGCCGCCACATAGGACCTACATATTATTTTTTGTCTAATAACGAGATCTTATGTCGTTAAAACAACATATATTTTCTCCTAATAAGGAAAGTGGCGTAACTTTATAATGACGGACCCCGGTGCATCCACAGATATCATAACTATTTATAGGCCTACTGTAATTAAGACATATATTCAACAAATGTATTAAAACAGAAAGACGCTATAGTTTCAGCCTTGCTCAAAGACTGAGGAAACAGGCCAGCACGTCAATCCATTCCCGACGATCTTCTTATTTATTAAATATACAGCCAAATAGTTGATTAAACATTGATCAAAATTAAAATACAATTTATACAAAATGAAATTAATTTTAAATTAAGACTTTCTAGAAAACACAATTCAATGAAATGCTCAATCCATGTCCCCGGACATATGCGCATCTGATTATGTGCCTTACTCATGCTGCTCACTTTTCATAATCAACATATGAAATTAAAAGATTATAATATTTAGACATAGCCTAACTATATTACATTTAAAACGCGGCTAGTGGCAAGTCTTCTACTAGTTGTGCAAAGTGAAATCTGAATCACAGAATCTTGCAGAGACAGAGAGAGTGAGCAGGAGCAACTTTTGATGAATGAAGCAGAATCTGCAACATCTCTATCTGCGTTTATGCCTCCACGCCCCCCCCGATTGCTTCACAGACAGTAAAAGATTGCCTACAAGCTTCTCCTCGGGTCTATGCGGTAATTTGCTCAACAGCGCGACACAGTCGCGTGGTTATGACGCAATCATTAGCCTATATTTTACAAAAACAGCTTCAACAGGGCGATAGTGTAAGATACAAGGTAATGGAGCCTTTTATATATACATTGTCGTGTTTGTTTAGAAATAAACAATGGACAAATGGAGTCTTTAAACGCCTCAGATGTAAAGATATTCACCGTCAAAGTGAGGCCAAAATGAATGGGAGTCAATGGGATGCTAACAGCAGGTGATGGCTTGGTTAGCAATGGCCGGGCCTATGGAAGGTACGGTTTCCGGGGGCTGGATTACCCCCTTGGCTCTGACTCTGAACAAATGTGTTTGCTTGCTGAGTGTCTCGATCACGCGCCCACTAAACAGCCCGTGCAGTGTTCGAGTTCGGCGGAGAGGTCTCCGGTACAAGCTGCGAATCTCTCTGTGATTTGATTTAATTTAAATCCAGTTAAACAGCACTGACTTAATCAACAACACTAACGTGCAAATCAGCTGAGCCGATTCAGTTCAAATACTTTTCAAACAATTCACCAACATTTATCATGGATTTACTGTGGTAACACCTGTAACCATGGTAATTTGTCAGAAATGTAGGTTAATATCTAATTTTATTTAATTTGTAATAAAGGCCAATAATAAAGTAATAAAGGCCAAATTGCAGACTATTTTTTTACTTGCAGTTTTGTGCATTTATATTTATATATTATGTTTATAGACTAAATACCTTAAAGCCATTCTAGATATAGAAAGATTTATCTTTTTGCCTTGTGTGCACTGCAAAAATGCTGTCATTTAGTATTTTTGTCTTGTTTCTAGTCTAAATATATCTAAACATTCTTAAATCAAGATGTATTTATGAGATAAGTTAAATGACATTAGATATTTTTTCTAAGAGTTTTTGTTTAAAACAAGCAAATATATCTGCCAATGGGGTAAGAAAAATAATGTTTCTGTTTGGAATCTTGTTTCTGTCCCAAACAGAAACAAGATTGTTTTTCTAATCCATTGGCAGATAATTTAGTTTGTTTCAAACAAAAACTCAATTCATTTTCCCCCAGGAATCAAGAAAAAATATGTCATTTTCCTTAGTAAAAGCATCTTGATTTAAGAATTTTTAGATATTTGGACTGGAAAAAAGACAGAAATACCAAGTAAAAAAAGTATTTTTTGCAGTGTGGTTTTACCTAAATAGAGCACTTATTAAAAATAGAGCACTTATTAAATTTAAATAAGAATAGAGTTCTAACTCAGTAATACTATTTACATTTATATATATATATCCCTTTTCTATTATTTATATATATATATATATATATATAATAGATAGAAAAGGGACCGGCCCCCGGGTATGTCCACAACATCGAATCTGGTCCCCTTTAAAAAAAAGTTTGGACACCCCTGCCCTTAACCTAACCATCAGTGCGTAAGCAGATGAAAACATACAAATGAGACTGTACGAATTAGCCACCAATTCACCAAATCATATTAACAAATTGCCATTGTGTTAGACTAGCCTTTAAATCAGTTTTTGGGATTGACAACCACATTTACTTACAGGTGTGAGTTTTGTAGTGTCCCATTCACACAACAGCTTACAGTAGCGTCTCGAATCACTATGAAAATGCAACGGAAATAAAGCATATTAATGACTCATACACAGGACAGACAACCGTAATCTGCTGCTATCAGAACATAGCCTAATAGTCTGTCACACTGCGTGAGTACTGAACTAAGTTCTTTTTCGCGTTTTATTGTGCTTAAACTGTTAAATACACACAAGCATTAACACAGTCGTTTATATCTTATGTAAACATTTGTGTCAGTATCCCTTATAAAAAATAAATATAGACCTACGTAATTTTCATTTTATTAAATATACTTAAGTACAAGTATTTTTAAGTATACTTTAAGTAATTTAAATTTAAAGTATACTTTAAGTATACTAACATCAATGTGCTAGTAGTATTCTTGCAATTGTACTATTTCAATACCACTTGATACTAAATTGGCCCACTTTTTAGTATACTTTAAGTGTAACAGTAGTAAACATTTGAATACATAACTAGTTTACAACTACGTTTTCGTTTGTACTGCAACTATACTACAAGTGAACTTACAGGTATACTGATAGTTTACAGTTAAACATTACTAGTTTATGAAAGTACACTTTTAAGTATACTTTCAGTAAACTACTAGTTTAGTAGTTTTATACTGCACTTGTAAGTTTTCTTTAAGTGAACATAACATAACTTATAGCTTACTATTTATATATTATTTTTGTACACTACTCTTCCTGTTTAGGTATTCATTTTTATACTTGAAAAATAGCTATAACTGTACTTTAACTCGTTCCCCGCCAGCGTTTTTATATATATATAACGGTGAAAATATTGATTGCTGGATAATTCGGTCAATGGTGGGTGGGAAAGCGTTATGTACACCACCAGTGGACTACACAAAAATAATACTCAGAATTAGGAACATATCTGTTTTCTGTCAGTATAAGTCAAGTTTAGTTAAGTGTATTATTTAGTATATTTCTGAGAAGTACATACAAAGTAAAGTATACTTTATTTTTTGTTTAAAAGAAGTATACTAGCACACTTGAATAAACTACCTTTTGTGAGGCTACAGTATATTTGATCCGTATATATTAGATTGCTGCATGAGATATTTATCTACCATTGTAAGAAACAAAACTTGCAAATGTCGAATGTTGTTGTCAAAAAATAAGCAGCTCGACTCTGTGTCACGGTTGGCTGTATTGAAGCACATGACGCAGGAGTAGAAACAGAAAGAGTCTTTAATAAAAAATTAAGCAACAGAAAACTCAGGCAATCGCTGGAGAATCACAATACAAACACATGTGAACATAATTTAATAATAAGTGATTAGCCATAGAAACAAACTAGAGCATGAATGAGTAACCATGGGAACTAATATGAACAGGCAAACAGGAACAGAGCAAACTAAGGGAAAACAAAACTAAAACAGAACAACGTGGGAAGGCGTGTCCTCACGCTTTAAACAGTCCAACTTTGGAGTGAGCGCTGGGGCCCTGGAGGAGGATGAGCGGCTGGCGAAGAGGAGATGGTGGCGGAAACCAGGGTGGCAATGACTTTGGGAGGAGCCAAGAGCAGGAGTAGCCAGGCGGGGACCCAGAGTGCAGCCAGGATGAAAGTCAATGGAGGGAGAAGCCATGGTGGAGTTTTGGCTGGATGACCAATGGAGCGATTGGAGGTGGGACCCTGGGCGCAGATGAAGATAAGATGGGGCCAGGCAACACCAATGGTCCTGGAGGGATGAGGTCTGAGGCAGAGCCAGTCTGAGCCAAAGGGGTGAAGAGACGGAGCGCAGCCGAGGGAACCTGAAGGGACAAGGGTATCCGGTGGAGCTATAAGGGTGGGATCCACTTGCCTGGGGGAAGATGGAGACCTGAAAACCCGAGGCAAATCCACACAATAGAGTGGCGTTAGAGAAGACAAGGGGCTTAAGGGAACCAGCAGAGGCGGGGCTGATGGGCTGGCTGACTTTTGAAGAGGAGGTGAGAGAGGGAGGCTGGGCAGGAGATGCAGGAGATGTTAAGCTGGTTAGGGTTGCAGCTCACCCTCAGTGATGGGAGTGTGGGTGGAGTCTTCCTCCATTCCCTTGAATTCAATGAGTAGCCTTCTCCAACAGCATCACAGTGTTGCCGGCTCACGCGTCTGGTCCGACATTTTGCTAGGCTTGGGTTCCAGGGTGATGGCTGGCTCAAACAATTTCTCCACTAACCCTGGCTTGTGCATAGTGGCACTCTCGAGCTCTTCGTCTGTGGTGGGCTCAGACATCCTTTCCGTGCACTAGGGTGATGGCTGGGCTCTGGGTGTGGAGCAGGGCTGGTAATGTCCTCCTCAGCCGGGCAGATGGTAAACGGCGATTCATTACATACCAACACCCACCCTAAAAATGCAGCAAAGTATTCCCTTGGACCGTTCACTGGAAGGCGTGACTTGGCTCGCTAAGGCTGGTATAGAAAGACAGAGAGAGAGCAGTCTGGATAGTGAGTCCTGGGTGTGGTCCTCCAGTGGATGGTCCCCCTGCTCCAAGCAGAGTAACTGGACAGCAGGCAGGTCCATTACAAAAAAAAAGAGAAAAAAGAAAACGCCACAAAAAATTACTTGAGTTTCAGTCCGGTATTCTGTCACAATTGGCTGTATTGAAACTCAGGAGTAGAAACAGAAATAGTCTTTAATAATAAAGGAACAGAATAAAACTTGGCTTAAATACAAGGAACAAACAAAGGGAACTAGATGAACACAGGTGAACAGAATCTAATAATCAATTAATTAACCATAGCAACAAACTAGAGAGTTAATGAGTAACCAAGGGATCTAATATGAACAAGCAAAGAGGAACAGAGCAAACAGAGAGAAAACAAAACTAAAACAGAACATACATGTAGCCTACATCAGTACTAATAAAAGGCTAGAAACACTCCTGGTTGGACCACCTTCTATATATATTGGGACACTTTTTTGACGGGGGGCCTGTACCTCACTATTGATAAAAGGCTAGAAACACCCCTGGTTGGACCACCTTCTAATGTAAGTTTAGCTAACTTCAGAACTGATTATTGGTATAAACTCCACCGAACAAGCATGGAATCCCTCTCATCTGTCACTCAAATTTGAGGCTCCGCCCCCGAGTGTCTGTGACTGGCTCCCCTGTCAGGGCAGCCTGGGCCTGATGGATGTTGGGGTCAGTGGTTCAGCTGTGGGGTTCAAGCCTGCAGGCTTGCAGCCTCTCCCTCTCCACTGCCAGATCAAAACAAGAGGCAGTAACCCAAGCACAGCACTCAGCTGAGAAAACTCATAACTCTGGCCCCCTCAGCCCCCTCATGCCCTCACCTCACCAACACTCAGCGTTAACACTTTCATTCCTCACCCCACCCTCAAATAGCACCAACTCACAGGCCCACATAAATCAAAAGGTAAGAGCATACAGAGAGACGGCACATCAACCTCTTGTAGAAACTCCATTATTAGGTTCATCACTGTCTGTCATTGATGAATAATGGCTTTTGTGATGCCCACTGGCTGTTTCTTTAGGCTAAGCACTGGCTGTTTTTTAACCCAGTAAGGATATACTAATTATGTGACCGGTTAGGCACAGGAAAATTAAAGGGATAGTTCACACAAAAACAAAACATTTGTCATCCTTTACTCATCCTCCTGTTGTCCTGTTTTCTGTGGAACATGAAAGAAGCAAAATAAGTATTATACGTATACTGCCATGGTATTGAATTCACCCAGCTGGATATTTATTAAAAATGATGGAAAGTTCTCAAACATGTCATGCAGCAGTGCTTTTGGGTGACCCATGTACGGGTCTTGCTTTGAGGTCCTTTCCCAATCCTGTTCCCATAGTCTCTCTCTGAAACTACTGTCCAATTAGACAAAATTGGTCAAAATATAATAAAGACAGAAAACTAAGCCTGATTAGTACACAATAAAGAAACTGAGCTCAGTTGGAGAAGGCGAGACAGAGATTAAAATCAGGGGTAAAGTTCAGAATCACAGGGAAGTTTGACACCTTGTAGAAGTTTCCAACCACTACAATTATGAGTATTACTGTCACCCTTGACCATGCCCAGAGAGAAGGTGGAAATGGCAGCAATCAGGCCCCATTTTCCTCAAAAGTACGGAGCTGAGGGCTGGAGACATCCCAGAGACACTCTTTTCCATGAGGACTGAAAACACACACTGTATCTACCCTCTGACAGATGGAGACAAGGCAGCCGGGCCCACAGCAATGTTGCCAAAATTGTGCCGGGATTGCCTAACAATTAAGATATCAAAAGAGATCACTCTAGCTTACTGACAGCTGTTTCAATTGTTTGCACCTGTTTCTCTTGTGTTACACATGTGTCTGGAGTGGATTATGTTGACTCGTGCTGGCCACATTTCACCTTTCCACAAGTGATTTACCCCCAAACCATCTTCTTAACCCTGCCCGGTGATGGGAATCTACATGAGAATGTGTGACAGCTAACTGCGGCATTAGTCTATTCTCTACACTGACAATTGTCATTCCATTGGAGTGTGACAATGTTTTTGTTAGTTGTTGTGGGCTTTAAATAGGCACTCTATTTTGTCGAAACAACCCGCTCCTGTTGTCACAGTCAAGAAGCAAATTCAAAGGCATCACTTGCAGCATGGCATGCTTTGTCATCCACAGGAAATGCTTCTGGGCTCATGACCATTTTGGTTAGCCGGACTGGTCAAAGGAGCCGTTTCACACCCTTTTGGACAGTCTGTTTCCTCTTTGATGGGAAATGACACATAAATTCCACTGGATCCAGCAGAGTGCATGTCTCTTAAAGAGAGCGCTCTATATGTAAAGAGAATAGGAGAGGGGGTTGTTGAATCCCAGGGGTCTTTTTTTACATTTGTGATTGACTTTTCAGCACACTTGCAGAGGATCTTGATAAGCCTGTGAAAGCTGAACTCTCAGACAAGGCTGGAGAGATAAAAAGACTCATTGTCCTACTGGCTGCCGGTGCCCAATCCCATTGGAAGCCAGTCTAGTTCCTGGGTAGATGGGGAAGAAACAAAGTAGAGCTAATAGACCAATCCAAAGCCCAGCACAACAAACCTGTTATAGTCTCTTTTTCCTTCTCACTGAGCGAAACACATGGTCCCAAATACACCCGGCCAGGTCTGCTGAGCACAAGCAACTGTTTGATTATCCTCCAGCATTCCTTTATTGACAAATATGAGGCAGTCAGAACTAATTTAGGCCAGTTTGTCTCTTAGGCCTGATCAGTGATTGGTCTATGACATATAAAGATGTCAGAGATCTCAAAATAAAGAAACAGGAAAAAATATTTGGTTGTTACAGTGTAATTATACATTTGACAACTGAGTAATAATATTTAACTGCATGTATATGGTTAGGGTTAGGTCTAGGGTTTGGTTTAGGGTTAGTTGCATGTATTTATGCATTATTTATAGTTATTACTACAGTATCTGCATGTAACGTGAAACAAGGACACTGCAAAATAAATTGTCACCAAATATTTTACATTAAAGGAAAAATCTAGTTGTAAAAAAGTTCTTATAAAAATAGTTTTGTATTTATATTTTTATATGGTTTTGAGAAGCATTTATACCATTTCCAAGAAAAAATAATATTTTCCTTACAACTTGAATACATGTGAGTGTATCTTAATCTTTATTTTAAAAATATTATCTTTTTTAAATATAAATTATATTTGTTTACAAATCTAATTAAATAATCATTTTTAATTATCATCAGGTTTTGAGCACCAATGACATTTTTCAATATGAACTCACCAATCCAGAAAAAGTTTAAATTAGGGGTCCTGTCTATGACATAATGTCTTGTTCGATATACATATGGGTTATTGACATATAAAGCTTACTTTTTTTTTTTACTTTTCAAAACTGATGTAATGCTTATTTTTGAGTCATGAACAATGTGTTTAAACAAGTTTCAGTTGTTTAATAACATTTGCTTAAATCTTTTGTATTATTATTATTATTATTATTATTATTAATAGTTGCATGTATATACTATAGCTGTACCACCTGACATGGAAAGTGAACCAACCTACCCATACCCAACTACAGTTTCTACCAATATTTGAGAGAGAGATCTACAAACCTTTTCACTCTTCCACCAGGATCATTTTGGGTCCTCTGGGTGATGTATTATCATGTTTGCTGTTATTACCTCATTAATTCATAATAAAAAAAGAGCTGTTTGCAGTTTTGCCACCATGACATTTGAGAATATGCAAATTGTTGTACAAAACTTTTTAAATTATCTCAAGAGCTTTAAAACTACTTATATTTATAAAATGTTATTTATATGAAAATTTCACACCTAAAATTATGCCATAGTATTTATTATTTTTTACATTTTTTTATTAAGACACCATTTTAAAATGTTCTTGTTTGATCATTTGTTCGGACATTTACACCACCTGACATTTTGGTGGTGAAAAAACATAAAA
This sequence comes from Romanogobio albipinnatus, assembly GCA_023566225.1. Classification (NCBI taxonomy): domain Eukaryota; kingdom Metazoa; phylum Chordata; class Actinopteri; order Cypriniformes; family Gobionidae; genus Romanogobio; species Romanogobio albipinnatus. The sequence goes on along the minus strand of CM042260.1, from coordinate 20,153,551 downwards.
TAATATGTATTATTTAAATGTACTAAAATGAATTCAAACTAAATAGGTTTTATAGAATAAAGTTATGTCATGAATTTATTAAATGATTGAAAAAAATAATGCACATCATGTCATTGATTGTTTGATATATACTGAATATATATATATATATATATATACAGCATCACATCATTGACTCTGAGTCATTGCTACGACTTCTGTCAATTATGTTGAAGTTCTGCTACCGAAACAAAGACAAGCTTGCTGTTTGCGTATTTGAGTGTGCGTATTGTTAATGGACAGGTGGCGAGCATCTTTGCCTTTTGTCCATGAGCCTCTGTCTATGGGGGATAGCAGCTCCAGCTGGCCAGAGGACATGATCACCTGGCTGTTAGTGGCTGACCTTAGATCGGACTCGCTTGCTCTCCCTCACCAGCTGTAGGCTCTTGGGACTGCGGTAAACGGTCCCTGGTTGCCTCCTGTCGGCGTGTACAGGATAGAGGGAGGGGGTGTTGAGACATGGAGACAGGCGAGAGTGAGAGAGAAACAGAGAGAGAGTCCAATTCTATGGGTTTTTTCAGACTTGAAAGAGGGCCAAGAGTCAGAGGGGCAGTTTCCTGAGACCAATAGCTTCCTGTGGGCACCTCATACCTGAGATGAACTCCAAAGCCATGCTAAAAAACGGAAACAGAGAACACAAAGATATTGGCAGTGTCAGTGTAAGGGTTGGCGGGGAGTAAGGTGCTTGTCCTTAGTACCTGGCTCACTGTTTGCATGCTCCCCCTCAACCCTCAGATGTTATTCTACCCATTGTCAATGACTCCATTGCTCAACCTATTAGATGAATTAAACACTGTATAGGCATTTCCCAAGTGGCCCAGATTAAGAGTGGCCTGTGGAAATTCTGATGTTAATCTTCTGAGGGTGCTTTCACTCTGGCAGTTTAGTTCGAAACGGGGCACATGAAAAATTGGTCATGTGAAAACTGCCATGCGGTGCACTGGGGTACCGAGGTGGTGGTCTAAATTCAGGAGCGCACCGAGGAGGTGGTTTGAGTTCTGTTGCACTGGAACTTTGGCGTGATTCACGTGAATGTGAACGTAACTTGGTCTCGGGTGTGCACTTGTTCAGGAAGTAAAGTAACCTGCGCATGCATTTTAGCCGATGACGAGGTCATTACCTTGTATACAAACGAGAGTGAGTGTGCACTGTCATCGTGCAAACAACACAATATATTGACCCATGTCCTGTTTTCTATCATGGCCGTGCACGTTTGTGATGACGTAAGATGAAAGCAAATGCACCAGTGTTTGATAGAATCAAGTTGAGTATGAAACCAGACCAATGCTGACTCGGACCGCAGCAAACATGCCCAGTGTGAAAGCCTTCCGAATTATGTTTTCATATTTGCAAAGACTTGTTTCCTAGAAGCATTCCTCTTACGGAAGCTTGGATAGGGGTGTAGATGTAAACAGCTTGTCTATAGTATAGTATAGTATAGTATAGTATAGTATAGTATAGTATAGTATAGTATAGTATAGCATAGTATAGTATAGTAGTACACTCTAAAAATGTGCTAACATGTTCTGTATATGATAGCGGTGCTATATAGCACCTCAGCCAAATAACCAGTGAAGAACCGCTGAAGAACCACTGAAGTACCACTGATGCACCAATATTGGTGCTATACAGCACTTAAAGAGGTTCCCCCATGATTACAAGCCAAGAACCACTTTTAGTGCCATATAGCACCATTTTATTTTGAGTGTATAGTATAGTATATTGTAGTATAGTATAGTATGCAAAACCTGATTTCACCAAATGCAACATGTTCCTGGATCAACATCTTTATTGATCCTGGAGCGATTTTTAAAGGTTTTTGGACAAGTTTACAGTTTATGTCAAGTTTAGTCTTACAACCAGGGTTATGAGCTTCTACATAAGTGTTATTCACCTATCCTTTCTCTCAGATTTTAGGGATACCTTGTAGGTGGTGTTGAGTTTAGGGGCAGGGATATGGTTAGAACTAATTTTTCAGACAGGAATGTTGTTCCAGGATCAACAAAATATGTTGATCCATTTGGCAACCAAGTACTGGGTTGACCAATTTAACCAAAATTCTGCTCATATTGACCAAATGCAGGGCTAATTTTACTTCATGAATGGTTATTTCAATTTCCTTGCATATCCTATTGATATATTTTATTTAGGTTATATAAATTAATTATATATAATAGTTATTTAGGAAATTAATGGACATTAAACAGTCTAAATCAAATAATGGGGAGTTCATTAACAACATCATAAAACAAAAGTGACAGGAGCAAAATGAGCAAACTTGTGTGCTTTTCGCATCTGTGGGGAGAAAATAATTGGTATCAGTACGGTTTGAACTGTCTATTCAACAGATGACACTATTCGTGTTTGCCGTGTTAAAAACAGCTTTATGTTTCCTCTGTCAGACGTTGAGCGTGTTGCACACTTCCGTAATCAACAGAGATGTTCATGCTGTAAGTATGGAAGTGGTAGCTGATTTTAACCCTGGTTGTGTTGAAACGTGTTGCAGCTGTTGTCATGACACTCCTTTTACTGGAGATGATACTTCAATATGGCTGTGTCACGTCTCTCACTCATTCTGCAACACAAGTGAACCTAGCAGACGTGAAATGATATTAGCAGAGCAAACAACATTAACCTAACAAAAAAGGCAGAACCCAACAGCATTTATGATATTATATTTTTATAGGGGCATACAATGTGTCTTCATTATGGACTGTCCGTTTTATTGTAATGACAAGCAACAACTTCAGTGCCATAGCACATGTCAGCCATGTTCAGGGCCCTTTCCATTGTGCCATATGTCATCTCAGGCTGCTGCTTAGGAATTAATGCTATTAATGGCACGTAGGCCTCCTCAGAACCTTCTACTGGATAATTGATCACATAATGACACATGAAGTGGTTCAGGTTTTAGGCTTGGATGGCGTCACTTGGCGATATCCAAATGGGGAGCTTTCCTGAACCAGAACTTGCCTCTAGAGTACTTAAATAATTGAGTTGGAACTGTCACCTGCATTTCTAATCATGAATCATTTCTTAGGTTTCTGCTGCGTTTATAATTATCATGGAACCCCAGGAGAGGCGTGCACAAAATGTACGCCTTTTTGGAGAGCTCTATAATCTGTTCGTGCGACTATCGACATTAGTACTAATGGAAAGTCCAACGAGACAAAAAGAGAGATGTCAAACATTCACGATAATAATTCTGGAAGTGGAGAAACAAACAGAGTTGGGCAGTAATTACGACGAGAGCGCTCTGAAGTAACCAATCCAGTAAATGAGAAAAGTAATAAGCATTCTTTGCTGGCATGGCTGTGTTTATAGGAAAGCAACTCGTGCATGTAAAGAGAGAGGAATGGAAGTTTTTGTGGAAGAAAGCCATTTAACGGCCCCTTTCTTCCCTCTGCGAAAAAACTTTCCACATGGCGCTCGCTCATCGCCAGGCAACTTGACATCCTGACCTCTAACATTTAATTTATTGATCTTCATTTTATTTGAATGTGAAGAGCCTTTTGCTCCCTTAAATTAATCCAGGTTAATTTGGCCAGGCCTCCATCCCACCCAGTATGAATGGCCCCTCTGTTGGCCTGGGCTGTGGTTGGCCACCCAGTTTTATGAGAATCTGCAGTGAATTAGAAAATCTGTCAATGCGGGAGGAGCGGCCGGCCACGGATATGCCGTGTCATTCCACCTGTAAAAGAAAATGCTCTTTGTCCATTATCTCCCAGGCTTACCTGACATGAGTTAACCCAGAGGTCAATAACATCTGTGGAGCGTTGCGGGAATCGCTGGGCTGGAGAGAGAGGAGGTAAGAGAGAGCTTTGTTATGGGCTGCATGCATGGATTCCACCCTGCCCACTAACTCTGGTCTGCTGGATGCACAAGTGCCTCGGAGAAATTTCCCTGTCTGAGTGGCAACTTATTCAAATGGCGTAAAAGCGCGTTGAGGCAGTGTATATAGCACTACGACAAGAAGCTTAAAACAATTTGACCTTTTACTTGCATACACAAAAATATTTTTGTAAGATTTACGCAATTATTTCAATTGTATAGTAAAATTCCATCAAATTGAATGAAAACATCCATAGCAGCGCTTAATTAAACATTTTGTATAAATCTTAATGGAACAAGGGAATGGATGGGATTTGTATTCATAAATTTAAACATATATATAAAAAAAATTATAAACTGAAATGGTCCATTCCCTTGAATTTATACAAAATGTTTTTCTATTTATTTTACTCATTTAAAATTCGTAATGCAAAATATGAATAATATTTAAGGAATATTCAATTCAATTTGATGGAATTTTACTGTAAAATGGAAATTCCTAAATCTTAAAAAAAGGCTTAATTTTTTTTTTGAGTGATAGATTTTGATGTTAAATTTGAGGGAATTGCATAAACACCTGAGCAACAAAAACCTTAATGTACATAATATCTGGATCCATGATGTGATGCATAAAACAGATGCGATTCATACGCACAATAACTTGAAAATCTACCTATCTATGTATTTTTATGAGCATTTTTTATATTAATTTAGAAATTCAGACATTAAAAAAACGTTATATATATACAGTATAAATGAAGTTTATATATATATATATATATATATATACATAAGCAATAATATTTTTACTATTTTCTTCATGATATTTAACAAAATACTTTTTATATTGAAACAATTTGTTACAAAAAAAGATTAAGATGTGTATGTTCACATGTATTTAGAGTCATTAACGCTTTAAAAAAAAAAAAAATACTTTTTTTTATTGAAATCCAACATAAATACAGTAAATCTGGAAAGTCTGTTTTTTTTTTTTTATATCATTGTCCCATCTGTATCTATCCTCACTGATCATGGGTGTCAATAGTGGAATGCCAGTCAAGGAGGGGTTATGGGAACGTTAGCAGGAAGTGTGCGTGTATGTGTGTTCCCCTTTCGCTCGAGCAGCTGTCCGGTGTTGGTCAGATGGCCTGGGACGGCTGTGATTATGACCTGGTAATTGAAGGATGGCATAGTGTTGCTCTTACTCTGTGTTCTCTTTCACCAGTAATTACTCTCTTCCAGAGTTTGGTTTTATAGTAAAAATGTTCTAATTTAATGATGTGTCCATACACATCTACTACCTCCATGTAATTACAGAAGTCATTAAAAAATGTTGGAAAATATTTACTTGGGACTTGTTCCAAGACAATAGGAACAATGTTGTCAGTCAGGAACTCTACTTTATATATATATATATATATTTATATATATATCCCTTATGACTGAATAGGAAAGTATTTTGTTTGAGGTCGACAATAATACTTGCAGCATTACGTCAAAAGTACAGGAAAACATGATAAATGTTTCTAGTCAAACAAGCAAGTAACCCAAGGAAAAAAAGGAGCTTTAATGACACGAGTATCATTTGTAACATCGCTGGTGTTGTCCACAGTCTTCATTGGCCCCATTAAGAACATAAACAAATGAAGGAGCAAACTAAGAAAACATTGTGGGATTTTCTGAGTTTTTTTACGTGCCTATATGGATCCAGACTGATTTGCATAGTAATAGACGGGCATGTAAATGTTCTTTCATGGACAACAGAAAGACTCACAGGTGCCCTGTTCACTTGAATAGGGAAAATACTTGTGTGATTATGCATTTGTATTTGTTTTGGGTGTCTCTGTGTGTAAGTTTGTCGCATCAAAAGGACTTATAAAAAAAGAAAATTTTTACTGCCTTTTCCCATGCTTGCCCCATTTCAAATGCTTTATACCATACAACAAGCGAGAGAGGTGAAAGGATTTGCCTAATTTGAGTGGATATTTCCGAACCATCCAAGCATATTTCAACAATACCAATCACCCAAGACGGACAGCTTTGCATTCATTCGGCTATACGCAGAGTGTCCGTAAACAAAAACTTGGTCGTAATTACCCAGCTCTCTGCATCCGTGCCAGATCAGATGAAGTAAGCCAGCAAACAAAAGCAAAGACAAATGTCTTGAATAAAGAAGAAAAACATGTCGTTCTCATTTAACCCCAGACATGCACCGCAAACACACCGCTCCGTTCTGTGCCACAACCCCCACTTCATTTTATTGTTATTTGAACCTCTCGTCCTATTTATTTAATCAAAAATACAGTAAAATAGCAATACTGTCAAATATATTACAGTTTTCTATTGTAATATATATTAAAACGTAATTTATTCATGTGCAGCTGCCATTACTCATGTTAGTGTTGGTGTAAGTTAAGTAATCAGATTACTTTTTTCAAGTAACTAATAAAGTATCACATTACTTTTAAATAACTACTTTTCCAATGCAAGTTACTTTGTTTTCCCATTTATTGACTGACAGCTCTCTTGTCCCCATGTTGAGAAAAATTGGGAGTAAGTGCAGTGGCGTTGTGTGTAAACATGATGGTTATTGTAGGTCTAGACTAAATGTGAGCATTCTCATCTCGCTTGCTCAAAAAAGATTCAGTATTCCTCAAAATGGAGAGGTGGTGGTCCAGTGGGTTAAACCACTTAACTGTTATGCAGAAGGTTGCTGGTTCGATCCCAGCGGTCACCACCAGTGTGTCCTTGAGCAAGGCACTTTACTCCACGTTGCTCCAGGGGGATTGTCCCTGTAAGAAGTGCACTGTAAGTCGCTTTGGATAAAAGCGTCTGCCAAATGCATAAATGTAAATGTAAAATTAAGTCATTGAAAGGCAAAATCAGAATATTACGCAAACCTCCAATAATTAAATGTTAAATAAAACAAATATTTGTATGTGTTTAATCACACTTTATTGACCAATCTACTTACTGTTAAACTTACTCAAAAAACGTAACTTGGCGCAACGAAGACGTCGGACGGAGCATAAGCATTTTGAACTGCGAGAGGCGTTACACTTTCTTCGTAAGTTGAATACGAAAGGCGTCCCGCCGCGCTAGATATTTTACTTTATAATGTGTTAAATATGGATATTTTTCTTACAAAAACCCATCAATTCGCTTCAGAAGGCCTTTGTTGCCATGAATGCCGTGCAGATTAGTTTTATAATGGATGGATGCAGTTTTTTGGTCTTCAAATTTTGAGCTGCTATTCACTGCCATTAAAGCTTTGAAGAGCCAGGGCATTTTTAAATATATCTCTGATTGTATTCGTCTGAAAGAAGAATGTCATATAAACCTAGGATGGCTTCAGGTGAGTAAATTATACTTTTCATTTTTGGGCGAACTATCCCTTTAAACTTTCTTCTCCTGCATATTCTTCTGCAATCCAGAATTGTAGCACAGCTGAAAGTTTAGTTTGAGTTGCGCCCTCTACTGTACAGGCATGAATTTGTATTTCCTTCAGCCTTATTATTTAAATTTTGGTGCGAAAGGGCATTTGCATTGACATTTGCCCAAAAATAGACCTTTTTTTGTTATTAAAAAAACAAAACAAACAAGCCCAGCCAAGGTGAGAAAAAGTAACGCAAAAGTAAAGTTTTTTTAAAAAGTAACTAAGTAACACAATTAATTACTTATAAAGGGAGTAACGCAATATTGCAATAAGTAACTTTGTCCCAACACTGCCCATGATTCTTCAGAAATCATTCTAATATGCTGATATGGTGTTCTATAATTTTAATATTTTTTTATTATTATCAATGGTGAAAACAGTTGTGCTGCTTAATATTTTTGTGGAAACTGTGATACAACCCCTTGTTCCTTTTCTTGGAAGACTATGTTGTTGCAACATTCATTAACTCCCACAGGAGGGAAGGAAAGCAGGAGAAAGTGTGTTTGCCAAGCGGATCACCTGTTCTTCAACCAAAATAGGACACAACTTGAGATTCAATTTTAGCAGCGAGAGGGATCGGGACAGTGTGTGTGTGTGTGTATTTGTGTTAGTAAGCACAGGCACATACAGTAACAACTCGCACTGAGTGACAGTCACAATGTGCCCCATAATGCTTTGCTCCTGGTCCTGTTTCTTCGTACCTGCCCTGGGGTGCTGGGCCTAATTATAGTTTACAGCAGAAATTTCCACTACTTTTATAACGAGACCTTCCTGCTCTGATTATAGGTTAGGTCAGCTGTCATTCAGTTCATTTCGGCTGAGTAGGGAACATTCACTTTGACCATCAGACTTGAGCATTGCTTACCACTTCATGTGATTAGAGGGAGAATAATGTAAGAAATGGAAATTGAAACACGACAATTGTTCATTTTTTCCAGAGGGAACTGAGTTATTGAACAGTATGAGTATCAGTAAGGCAATAAAATCAGCAATATGACATGCCTGATTTTTGCATTGGAGATGGTAATGTAAATGCAACGGCATACAGCAAAATAAATATTTGTGTTTGTCCCTCCTGAAACTGCAGGACTTTGAAAATAATATGAGCCGGCCGAGAGCTCATAGTAGCGCTGTAAAATACAAAATGACAGCAGAGAAGATGGCTGTTTTCAGAATGCATACATTCTTCAACCTGTGAATCATAGCAGATGGCAGACTCTCTCACCATATGGAAAACATATCCCCCGCTTTCTTCACCCCTTACAGATCTAATGGGTTCTGAAGTCCTGGAGTAATGCGGTTCTCAATTAGGCCTACTCTCATTAAGGAATATTGCCATTACATGAATCAATTTCTCATGGTTGTTTCTTAGGCATCGGCGCTGTCAGGCTGGAGTGAGTGGTGGAGTTGGGCTGGAGAGAGAGCCGTGAGTAATTCGAGTACAAACAGTGAAGAGAAAGGACGAAACTGCAGATTACAGAACCACACATGATTACAGAGAAACTGTCCATATTGAAAATGCCATAAAAACAAGGGTTTAATGTTTTCTTTTTATTCATCAAAGTACATTATTTTCCTTTCTTGTGCTTGGGGGAAACTATGCCTGTACCTCTTCTAGTATGGTTTGATGGGAGCAGTTTTAAGGAAACTGCACATGACAGACCTTTAATGTCTATAACAAATATTCAATATTTAAAATACACTGCAATTTGTACATCTATGTATCTGTGAATCGATCTTCCATAACAAGATTGAAAAATAAACGAATTAAACATTTTAAATGATTAATTACTTAATGAATTATAAGGCATTGAACATGCAGAGTGATGCATGTTATTTTAAGTGAAGACAGTATAGAATTGTGAATCTTCCATCTTCCAAAAACAAGAGAGCACAGTGCCAATGTTAAGGTCAAAGGTTCGAATCCCAGGGAATGCATGAATGGATCAAGTGTGAACTGAATTGAATGCTATGTAAGTCGCTTTGGATAAAAGTGTCTTTTTAATTGCATAAATGTAAATATAAGTTTCTCTACAGCTGGTATTAAAAGGTTAGTTCACCCAAATATTAAATTCTGTACTCACTCTCATGTCGTTCCAAACCCATAAGACCTTCGTTCATCTTTGTTCATCTACAGATCCGTCCATTTTTTCTTGCATCATTTATGACCAAGGGTTAGTTCACCAAAAATGTTTAATTCTGTCATCACCCTCATGTTGTTCCAAACCCTTAAGACCTTCATTCATCTTCGGAACACAAATGAAGATATTTTTGATGAAATCCTAGAGGTTTCTGACCCCTCCATAAACGGCAATTTAATTATTACTTTCAAGGCCCAGAAAGGTAGTAAAGACATCGTTAAAATAGTCCATGTGACTCCAGCGGTTCAACCTTAATTTTATGAAGCGTTGAGAACTTTTTGTGCGCAAAAAACAAACAGAAATAACGACTTTATTTAACAATTTCTTCACATTTGTGTCAGTCTCCTATGCTGTTGATGTAGTAAATACGCCTCAGAGATACGTCAGAGCTACACAAGAATGCCCGCTTACCATTGGCCGAAGCTGTTCACGTGAGCACCACAACGCATGTGTGTCACGTGTGATGTTGACGCAGGAGCTGACCAGCCTAAACTGTGTAGGAGACTGACACAGACGAGAAGAAATTGTTGAATAAAGTCGTTATTTTTGTTTGTTTTTTGCGCACAAAAAGTATTCTCATATCTCATTTATAAAATTAAGGTTGAACCACTGGAGTCACATGGACTATTTATGTCTTTATCTTTCTGGGCTTTGAAAGTGGTAATTAAATTGTTGTCTATGGAGGTACTGGAGAGCTCTCGGATTTCATCAAAAAAATCTTCATTTGTGTTCCGAAGATGAATGAAGGTATTAAGGGTTTGGAATGACATGAGGGTGATGACAGAATTACAATTTTTTGGGTGAACTAACCCTTTAAATGATCATATGATACAAGAAAAATGGACGGATCTGTAGACAGACAAAATGGGATGCAAACTGTTTGCAATCCAAATACTGGAAACTGGTGAATGAATCTGAACTCACAAACTGGTGATGACCTACCAACATTAAACATCGATATAATATTATATGTAAATATTTTAAATTTAAATTTTTAATTTTTACGTTGTTTTAATGTATATGCAAAGCTGAATTTTTAGTGTCACATGATCCATCAGAAATCATTCTTATATGCTGATTTGGTGCTTAAGAAACATTTCTTATTATTATACATTTTTGAGGAAACTATAATGATGGATAGAAGGTTCAAAAGAACAGCATTTATTTCAAATATATTTTGTAACATTATAAATGTCTTTACTGTCACTTTGCGTCCTTGCTGAATAAAAGTATACATTTCAGCCCAAAAACTTTTGAATGTATAAATAAATAAATGTTTTGTATTTACTCACCCCAAACTGACAGCATTGTATGTATTATATTTAATTAGGCCTAATTTGGTCAAATATCTGGATTAGTATTTTTGCCATTTTAAAGTACAGTACTCTCTATTAATGATAAGCTGAATAATTTGATTTTTTTCTGTTTTATATGCACTGCATATTTAGTCACAATTTATGGATATTCAGTCAATTCTTTTGCCTGCCCCAAATGATGCACCCGCCCCTCCTATCAAACACTAGCAGACAGCCACAGGTATGTCTAATGGCTTTCTTATATAACACCACATTGTGTTGAAAGGTCACAGTCACCCTCATAAACACTGAGGCCTTGTTCAGGTCCCAGCTGCCTGACGCCTGGAGCTCCTCTGACACTGATAGCACAGAGGTTACTCCTCAGGTGGGTGACACGACACTCCACTGTCACCTTTACTTTGTTCCACAGTGCATCCCCACCTTTCACCTGGGGGCCCTTTCCCAGAGCTAGCCTTTTCACAGTGTGCTTTTACACAATGCTCCCCATGCCCCCCCCTCCCGGACGCCAATACACCCCTCGTCTTTGTTAAAGGTCTTTCTTTGCGCCTGTACAGGTGACACGCTGATCGATTGCGAATATTTAAGAGAGTGGCCGATTATGTGCAGAAGTGTACGGCCCGGAGGACAAATGGATGATAAAAGACGGTGAATGATGGCATTGTTTGGCAGCGCGTTCGCGTGACAATGCTCACAAAACAGACATTTCGGATTACGTTTCCGAGCGCTGGGAGTGTGGGATAATTACAAACAGATCGGCCATTTTGATTGTGTTAGTAAATGTTGCACGTGAACTATATCTTCATGTGTCGACCTTATGAAATCAAGGGAAAATGTCATCACAAGCCATCCTATTATTATTACTGTCATTTTGCTTGAATGTATTTGAATAGTTAAAAACAGAGGAATGATGAAAAAGCAGCGGCTTCACAAAGAACGCAATCATGATTTTGATTAAAATGTTGGATGGGTGAAATATTGGTCTGTAAAATCAAGACTCCCTCCAAAATGTTGCTTAATCTCAGGCTCTTTGGACTTAAATTGGACTATATGCATTTTTTAAGCAACATGATATGAAATATCATGCTTTTGTGCATCTCTTTAACGCAATAATGCTCATAAAGAGGATGTTGCTTGGAGGGCTGGATTGTTGGCTAAGCTCTGGTTTAGATGCATCCATTTTTTGGCCTGCATTTTGGTGTCTCCTGGATACATTTACATAGATCCGATTCCTCAAAACGGCTTATCCACAACTGGCTCAGACGAGGTCGGTGATGACATTCCCCCTCTGAAGTCCAATCACTTAAAGTCCTGTAAACACTGATGTGCTTTTATGTAAGCATAAACTACACAGTGGGTACCATCTAATAGTGCATATCAATTGCTATTGGAAAAATTAGGGAAGATTACAATTTAGTCTCTAACAGGCCAAATAAACAGGATCAGGCTGATTAGGGCCAGATGTGCATGCATGTGTGTGTGTGTGTGTGTGTGTGTGTGTGTCTGTGTGTGTATAGATTCAAAACTTTCTAGAAAAAGTGCTAGCATGCTAGTGTACCTGCACTAGCTACATTTCCTGAACATTAAAGGGGTAGTTCACACAAAAATGAATATCATCATCATTCACTGACTCTCATGTTGTGTCAAACCTGTTTAACAATATAAATATGATATGAAGATATAGAAGAACTGTTTTTGTTCATACCACAATGCCGGGTTTATGATACGATACACGATATCAGCCCCATTTTGTCACGATCCGTTTGACATAGGTTCTTGTGGTGATTCGTAAACAACAATGGATGTCGGGATCAAAGAATTGATCATTTTATCTTGTAAAGCGCATCATAGTAGTACAATGTCTGCGACGCTTCACAACATCGCCAAGGAAAGACAAGCATGTTTTCATTTTTTTTCGGTCCTCCACGATGTGTTCTGTGACATCTGTGACATTGACCAGGAGGAGCACAGAAACACTTCCGTACACAGATTTTAAACATGGCGAAACAAAAGAGAGACAATAGTATTGGTGCTGCTCATAGGTGGAGCGTGTGTAATGGCCATAGGTCAAAAATTAACGGGGGCTTGGGCCAAAAATGCACCTGCACATTTAAATGAAATGAAAATTAAATGAAAAGTGTCGATTGCGGCATTAAATTTAGATCGGCTCATGTTGCATCATACTTTTTGTATGTTTTACAGTGTTGCGTACTATAACCAATCACACACGACTCTGTTGAGCTTATGAATGCAATGGCCAATCAGAGGCATTAAGATTAGTAATCGCTGAAACACCAGAGTTTTGTTCAGTACAAGAGCTGAACTCCGAATTCTGACTGAATTCTGCACTCTTGTGAATACTCTCATCATAAACTAATAAACATAAACAGATTTGGTAATTGTGCTCTTGAGAGCGTCGAAACTAAATGGGTTTTTCTATTTACAACTTATTTTTGCAGCGTTGAGCAATGTAGCCAATCACAAACATATCTGATTATTTCTTGGACGCAACAGCCAATCAATAAGTTAGAATCCCCTCACCACTCAAAACGCCGGAGTTTGTGTCCAGTGCTGAGATCTGCACACTCAAATCCTCTCGTTATAATTTAACTTCGAACAAAAAAGTGTAGACATTATGCTAAATAAGATATGTATTCTACAGTCAGCTTAATCGATTAGTAGAACTTTGTGAGATTGTGATGAAGATGAGTGACAGCTTAGTGAATATAAAGGGCGCACTTTTATGCGCGCTTTCTAGGTGATAATCCATTCAGAATTTTAAGAAAACTTATGTTTTACTGAATTAGGTAAGGGGAAGACAATAGGTTATTTATTATTCGAACTGGCTGCCATGCCAAATCACGCATATGCTTGCCTGTTCAAATTATAGTGGTTTGTGAACATAACCACTTTAATAACAAAAGTGTTTATGCTGGGATGTGTACACTCTCAAAAAGGTATAGTTGAGGTACGATTTTGTTACTTGGGGAACAAAACGTATAATTGTACCTTTAAAGGTACACAGTTGGTCCTTAGGTTACAATTATACCATTGTTTCCTCTACTTAGAGGTACAAAAATTTACCCTTAAGGGTACCACCTCTGTAGGGGTCACTTGGTAGTGGCATCTAGCAGTGAGGTTGCGAATTGCAACCGCCCACCGCTCACCCCTACCTTTCGAAGCACATCGAGAAGCTACGGTGGCCGACACAGCACAAAGATGTGGTTGTCTGAGAAAGCAGAGAGTAGCTAGTGCTCTGTAAAGCAGTTTGTCCATTTAGGGCTACTGTAAAAACATAATGGCGCAAAATGGTGACTTCACTGTAAGGGGACCCGAGATGTATGTAGATAGAAACGGCTCATTCTAAGGTAATAAAAAGTTTGTGGAGCAATGGCAACAATACTCTTACATATATGATGTTTCCTTGAGGGATTACCACAACAGAGTGAAAAAAGATAGCAACTCAACGAATACTAGAATTAGCACATTAGGTACAACCATTGTTTGTTTACGCTCTTGTTTCCTGGAAGTCAGTCGCTAGTTCTGCCTTCTCTACAGTCTTATGCATATGGCACACTTTTCTGGAAACACTTCAAGAGTTTATTGTCATCTGATTGGTTGAATTCTACAGGATGTCCGAGAGACGTGTGCATTCTTTAACGGTTCGCCTGGCAACAAATGCTATGATGCCAAATTCCCTCATTGAAGTAGAACGCATGACAATGAGCGCTTACCAGGATCAACTAAACGCTGGATTTTAAAAGTATGTGAAGTTCGCGGCTCCATTGTTGCAGTAAACTTGCACAACGTTCTTGAATTAACCATTTATACATGCACAAATTTACATTTTCACGCCCCTAAACATGATGTGGAACAAAACGAATTGTGACTGGTTGCATTACATGTCAGTCAAACATCCTCTTGGGCGGTCCTTGGCCAATGAAACCTGCGAAAAAGACCTTCTGCCATCAGTCTGAAGGTCTGGCCATGTGACACTACCTTCTCTATGACATCACACATGTCGCTAAAGACAGCAAGCGACGATTGGTCGGAAAAAAATGTGTAGTCTGACATGCTTCTTGTCCATGACATGTCAAGAATTTAGGAGTCAAAATAATTGCAAATCAAAGACAGAGAAGGATGTGAACCATTCTTGTTTTTGGATGTCTTGTGGTGAGTCTTCACTCGCTAATCACTGATCAGCGCCGAAAGCATTTGAGTTACTTGCAAAATGACATTTGCAATTGGTACAGCAGTTGAAAATTAGAACCCAGGCAAGAAAATTCACTGCAACAATGTGTTATCCATTACAAAGTTATGCAAGAGAGCCAAAAATGCATTGATATACAAGAAGAATCAAACCAGACTACAGTCCTGTGGGGAATCTCTCTCAACCAATAGATGACAATCTCATTTGTGTTTTTGTAAATCAGTCTCATCTACAGAAAAATAGAACAAGAGCGACGGCATGAACATGGAAATGTGTTGAGTGAGCAAACAGACACTGTTGTTTTAAGCTATTTAAATGTTGTGCACAACGGCAAACAAACTTGACTGGGTTTTCCCCCCTAATTAGGTGGGTTTGTTCGGCGGATGATGCAAAGCCTCACACACAAACATGCACACACGCTTGTGAGTGCACATGCTCCCCCTGTAACCTCACTCTACTGACAGTTACTCTCAACAGTCACAAAACAATACAGGGAGGCACAAGAAATCAGAAGAGGGTCTATTCAAGAAAAATGTGTTTGTGTGTGTATATGAGTATTTGTGTCTACTGTATACATGACCCAGTAATGGAAGAACGTATTCCTTATGAGAGAGAGAGAGAGAGAGAGAGAGAGAGAGAGAGAGAGAGAGAGAGAGAGAGAGAGAGAGAGAGAGAGAGAGAGAGAGAGAGAGAGAGAGAGAGAGAGAGAGAGAGAGAGAGAGAGATTTATTATATTTAATCAATTAATCAAACAATCTGTCTATTTGCAAAAGTTTGGAATAAAGTTTTTGGACCCACTTTATATTAGGTGGCCTTAACTACTATGTACTAACATTTTAATTAATCATTTGATACAATGCACTTATTGTGTACATACATGTTTTTACATTGTACTTACATCTTAAAAATTACCTGCATGTAATTATGTCTGTAATTAATTTCTGTAGTTACATTTGAAATTACACAGTTGACACTTCCCTTACACCTAACCCTACCCTTAAACTTACCCATACCACCACACCTGTCCCTAACCCTACCCGTATCCCACCTTAATATCAGAAAATGTGTTTTGCAATACAATTTGAACACAGTAAGTACATTGTACTTATTTTTTGATGTAAGTACATAGTACTTAAAGCCACCTAATATAAAGTGGGCCAAGTTTTTTTATGCTCACCAAAGCTTTATTTGATAAAAATGCAGTAAAAAACAGTGATATTATGAAATTGTTTTACAATTTTAAAGATATATTTTCTGTTTTAATATATTATAAAATGTAATTTATTCCTGTGATGACATGATCCTTAAGAAATCATAATCTAATATGCTGATATCAGTTCAAGTGTTATTGGTTATTAATCATCAAGTTATTATCAAGTTATTAATAATGGTTTAATGTTTATATTTTTATTACAAATGATGAAAACATTTGTTCTCCTTAATATTTGTATACATTGCGATACATTGTTTCAGGACTATTTGATGAATAGAAAGTACAAAAGAAAAGCATTTATTTGAAATACAAATTTAATAATTGCCCTTATTGTCACTTTTGATTAATTTAATGCGTCCTTCTGTATAAAGTATTAATTATTATTATTATTATTATTATTATTATTATTTTTAAATCATACTTATCCCAAACTTTTGAATGGCAGTTTATCATGGATTTACAAAAATATTAAGCAGCAAAAAGTGTTTTAACATTGATAATAATAAGAAATGTTTCTGGAGCACCAAATCAGCATATTAAAATGATTTCTGAAGGATCATGTGACACTGAAAACATAAAACATAAAAAGTGATAAAAAAAATAAAAAATTAAAACATTCAAAAATAGCGGAGATATTGGGTTATTTGGTTGTAAACTATTTTTTTACAACCTCCCCAAAAAAGGTTGACCTCACTTTTAAACCCTACAGCTGATAAAGTCTTTGTGTCGAGATTGCAACCATTAATTGAGGTAGACATGTAAATGCAACTGCACATGGAGCCAGTTAAACCATTAGAGACCTGCTGGTTGCTGGATGAGTGTGTGTGTGTGTGTGTGTGTGTGTGTGTGTGTGTGTGTGTGTGTGTGTGTGTGTGTGTGTGTGTGTGTGTGTGTGCGTGCGTGCGTGCGTGTGTGTGTGTGTGTGTGTGTGTGTGTGTGTGAGAGAGAGAAAGATGCAGTCTGTCTTTTATCAGTCTCCATTAGAGAGGACAGCAGCCTGGCCTCTGATGGCTCATTTGTGTTTGCCACATTAATCTCTGTGAGTAAGCAGCAGCAGCAGCAGCAGGTGGGAATTTCTGCTCACGCTAATCACATGACAACAGAGTCCCTGCACCTGGATGTGACTGTGACACCTGGGGCTCTTCCTCTGGGGTCGCTCTTTCTTTCTTTCTTTCTCCCCATTTATATTGGCTGTGTCTAAAAGCTTGGCCAGCTGCCGTGTTGCCTCGCTGCCCTATCAGGCAGTATTTACGTACGGAAGTACCTCCCGAAAGTAAATAAATGCGTCACATTTACCATTGCTTACAAAATTACGCAGGCGAAATGCCATCATTTAAATAGGAATCCATACGTTCAGGAGTTTTGCATGATTTTGCTTGTGTTGGTCACACATTCGCCGTGTTCACCAAAAGAAAACTGCTTGGGTTGAAAGCTACTTCTGTATGATCTGTGCCTCACACATTGCTATACTAGTGATAATAGAAAATTGTCTTTTTTGCCCTCAAAATCTCACCTACAATTCTTTTGCAAAATGTGACTGCACCTAAACTGTCAAAAGGCCTGTTCTCACCAAGACAAATGTTTAGTGCAAAAATTCAGTGTGATAAACAATTTTATTTTAATGAGCAGCTGTTCAGTTCAGACTGGCATGACCATGGGCATTCCATTGTGAAATTGCATTTCATTCAGTCCGTCTGCTGCTTTTTATGCACTGGTCTGAAGAGACAAATCGCATGCAAAAATCGATTTTTTTTTTTTTTTTTTATTATTTATCTGGAGCTTGACGACTATGCACTATACTTTTTTTGGAATGGCTAAAAATGCTGTTTTTTTTAACCCAAATGCTGGGTTCAGCCTGCTGGGTCATTTATTATTATTATTATTTTTTTACCCAGTGCTGGGTAGTTTTTCTGTTACTCAGCTGCTGGGTCATTTTTACTGCCAATACACATGATACCTATCCACATGATACACATTACTCCCCCCTCACATACCTATCCAGCGCTGGGTCAGTGTAACCCAATGTTGGGTAATCCGTGCCAAACTGGTTAAAACTGGATACATTTGTCAACGGTCATTTTGTGTTCTGTTCTGTGAGAAAACTTCCTGAGGGGAAACTTCCTGAATGAAATGAAGGTTTTTATTACATTGTATTCCTATCAAATTATTCCTGTACAAAAAAATGACAAGGGTAAACATTTTACCCTATTTGATTACATTTACGTTGCAGCTAATGTGTGCTGGGAACGCTAGCTGAACGACGCACCAGCACCACCAGGAAGTTCACCTCCCTTAAAGGTGCAGTATGTAAGAATGACAGCTAGTGGTTGAAATGGGTACTGCAGTCCATACTCAAAATATTGTTTGCCCCGCCCCCTCCTCCTCAGACTCGACACTCACGCAGGTTGCCAGTTTGAGGACACGCAACAGGAACGAGCGCAATTGACAATGGAAGGTGAGGAGTTGATTTATCTGTGTTTTAATGTGCTCTCGTTCGTAGAGATTTTTTAGATAGATGGCGAGGCTTTTTTGGTCGGGTACAATATGTGATCTCTAACCCAGTTTGTTTGCTGGCTTCCATCTCAGCAATACATTGTGTTTTCTGTCAACTGGCAAACTGTGGTGTCAAAATACTATTGGGTAAATTGTCAACGTGCGTTATCGCACAGACCAAAACAAAAACAGACATTCCGACATGAAGCACACATTTCAAAGAAGAATAACTGGCTGTAACATTGTTTTGCAGAGAAACAAGAATGTGAACTTAGGATGTTTCCGAAATATCTGCAAATATATTATGGTATTTTTATGCTTTAGTACAGTCAAAAACTTACATACAGCACATTTAAATGTCTACCAGGCGAGATGGCACAAGGTAAAGCTGTTTTTTATGTAACTTTTCAAAAATAAATATATATATATAAGATTGTCATTTATTAAACTGTAATATTGATACCAGTTTTCTCCCATATACCCCATTGTTGCTGCTCCTGTCACATCCTAAAACATTTACTAAAACTAAATATTATGATTGTAAAAGACTGACTTACCATTGAATAATAAATATTGTATATAAATTGTTCATGTCCTATATATAACAGAGATTTTAGAGTACATTTTTTAAGGAAAAACATTCAATATCAAACTGACTGACTCAGCACTGTCAAAAAACAACCCATCAAAAGGGTTAATGTACAAAACCCAACAAGCTGGGTAAAAATAACCCAGCATGTGTTCTGTCCGATATTTACCCAGAGAGCTACATAACCATTTTAGAAAAAAAAAGCCACTCTAAAAAAATGCTGGGTTGTTTCAACCCAATTTTGGGTCAAATATGCGCAAAATCCAACATTTGGGTCAAAACTTTAATGTAAAAATGTAACCCAATGTAACCCATATTTCACCCAAAATTGGGTTGAAACAACCCATCATTTTTAGAGTGTGCAGTAGTTTTGTTTTCCATAAATAAATAAATAAGATCACAGTGGTTTGGATGAAGAAGTATGATGGTGAGTAAATAATGACAGAATTTGCATTTTTGGGTAAACTGTCCCTTTAAATCCCTGCGTTTATGTGTGTGTGTGTGTGTGTGTGTGTGTGTGTATGTGTGTGTGTGCAGTCAGAGAGCTGTAGGCGTATAAAAGATTGAAATGTTTTAGTGATACACTGCTTTAGTAACCCAAGTCACCAATATTCAGAAATATGTGAGTCCTTGTCTGGGATATCAACGACCAATCTCTTAACAATGTGCCCTTTTGATTGAGGAGAATCCATTTCTTAAACAGTAAAAATATAGGGACGACATTATTGTCTTGAAGGGCATCAACAATTCATCTCTCCAGGAGCCCTTAAACCCAGACTAGACTCTGGGATCAGGTTCAGACCGTCTATTCTCTATGGTAATCATTACTCCCGGGTCAACTTGTGATCTCGGGCCAATCTCTGATGGTTTTTCAGAAAGGAGACGTAAAGCTCTCTAAAGTCCACAGCCTCTTTGGCGGTGCTCATCTGGCAGACGGTGGAGATGATTTGGGAAGGAGTTGTTGGAGAGTGACGTTGGCCTGAAATCAGTCGGAACTGACCCAGCAGGACTGAGACGCGGCCGGCACGCCACACGCCACGATCTCAGAGGGTCAATACCATTGAGCCCTGATCATTTGCCTAATTATTTGGGGTTCTGATGTCAATCCAAGTAAGGTCACCCATTCTACTACACCAGCCGGATGTGGTGGGGCTGAGAAAAGTACAGGGAAGAGAATGAGAAAGCAAAAGGGAAAAAGAGAGAGAAACATACTGTGGTGTTTATTTTCGACTAGAGGTGATGTTGGCCCAAAGCAAAGCTACCTAATCAGTAGTGGCAGTTCTTGGAGCTGTGGTCCCCAGAGACCTGGGCTGGTGGAGGAGCTGTCATCTTAGTAATGATTTCTTTATTTTGCAGGAAAAGCTTCTCGCCAGGGGAAAAGCACCACTTCCGGCCCGGAGGGAAACCTAAGCCGCCCCAGACCGACCACTCCAGTCCGTGTCTCAAGCTCCATCTTAAGGGACCGTGGCAGCACTTTCATCTGGCCTCTCTCCCCTTTTAGCCATCAATATCACCTCTCTTACTGCAGCCATTCAGACCCCCAGAGACTACTCTTTACTTTTCACCAAAGAAAAAAAAACTAATATTTTGATTCCGTTCTTAAATGGGACAGGGTCCATTTGTTATTTTTTAGGAACACTTGCATATGATATAAGCACAGTGTATCTTGCCTGAAGATACATATCTCGCAAGCCGCGCACATGTGCCAAAAGTCTGTGTTTTTGAACAATGTAACACCTTGAGGTAATGTTTATGACACCTCATCTATCTGAAAGCAATTCGAAGGATTTTTGTGTCAAATATTTTTATACTCGAATAACTAACCAACTTTTGGCTTGCTATGGTGTGCAATTGTGTTTCTTCAACTATATGTACTTTTGGCCCTGTTAACTACTCTTAAAACCTTTTTTTTTTTTTTACAAGAGAACTGTAATTTTTCTGAAAGTCAAGATCATTTCCACCACATTTCTCAAAATTCTGTGTTGTGTTTAATAGCATTCTGTGGTGTAAATGACATTTTAAAAATGGCCAACTCCTTGTCCTTGGCTAATTTAACAATTAGCATTTTATGTATCTAAAACTTGACAAAATTGAAGACTGTAAATCCTCAACACAAGTAATATTTACCTGATTTTTTTCCCTTCTTTTTTTTTTCTTCATCTCGTCTCATATTTCACCTCTAGCTTTTCAGTGATACTGTTGCCTCCTTGGTAAATAAGTACAATAGATTTTTATAAATAATATTTTTATTATTATTATTATTATTATTATTATTATTATTATTATTATTTATTATGGTGAAAAATAGTTAATTGTGGTGGAAATGATACCACAGCTGTTTTCTTAAAATATAAAAAAATGATAATAAAAATAATTTTATTGATATAAATTACCATTGATATTAAAATGTATATTTGAAAATTGTTTTTGATTATATCTTTGTTTGTATTAGAATCATTTAAATAATATGTAAACATTGTATGTAATAATATTAATAAATATAACTTTAAGTCTGGTTCTGGTTTATTCTGGGACAATGGTAAAATAATAAAATCCATGCATCAGGAGTTTTGAAAAGTAGCAAAAATAAATAATGAATGAATGATAAATATGGAGCCCCAAAAGGGACATGGTGATTGGAAAAAATTATGAGATGGCAGGAAAAAATATATTTCAAAATATATTTAATTTACGTTTTCCAGAGAAACTTTGCGCTTGCCCAAAAAACGTTGTGTTCGCTTGCAAAGAACTCTGGGGAATGCAAAGCATTTGCGTGAGAATGCGAAAGCATTGACATATAATTTTTCCTCATCTCAATTTTTTCTAATCTCAATTTTTTTTTCTCATCACCATGTCCCTTTAGTGGCTTTGTAGAAAAAAAGAAGAAAAAGTTTAGATTAAATAAAAAATAACCCCATGGTCAGAAAAGTGCAAAGTTGAAGAAAAAACAAAAAAGTATTAATGTTTTATAAACAAATCTCGGGAGAAGCACATTCAGAAAATTAAAAATAATTCAACACAAGTGGAGCAGGCCCAGATAATTAAACCTAATTGAGAGGAGCACATTAAACTAATCAGTTAATCAACGATAGGAGGTGTATATAGACAGCCGATTTACCTTCCTGTCGTTGACAGTTTCTTAGCTTCCCCCCACCACCCCTTCTCCTCACTTACTTAATTAAACTCCTATAAGACATCAACACAATCATAAATACATGCAGTCTAGTTCTAGACTATTTCCATCATGGGGGGGATACTCTGGGTTTGGGCCAAAATTCAGAGCGCGGAGCCCTCCCCCGGACAGCACGCCAAATACGCATAATCTTTACTCTATTTAATTTGATGTAAGTGTGAACTTGTGAATTAAATGTAAAAGTTTTGATTCAGATCCTACAGTAGTAAAAATGAGAATAGAGAAGATGTTTGTTTGTTAAGTGTGTTTGTGAATAAAGCGAACAGCCCATACAATAACATCTCCTAAAAGAATATTATAGCCAGACTTTGCTGAATCTGTGTGTTGTGTTAGTAGGATGGTGTAGACCCTCACTGTGCTAATATCCCCATGCTGAGTGAACCTCAGCGAAAACAGACCCCTGACAGAGGAAAACAGGCACTTTGAAGGGTACCACAGGTCCAGTGGGCCCAACACAACAGAAACACGGCCTTGAAGAAAAGCAAAAAAAATGTTCCACTCGAGCTGCGGATAATCAAGACCAGCCTCCAATCACAAAAACCCAAGCTGAGCACGAGTCTCTCTCTCTCTCTCTCTCTCTCTCTCTCTCTCTCTGAGCGATTCTGATTGTTCCAGAAACAACAGATGGAAATTCTGAGCATAAACATGTAAATATTCCAGTCATCAGCGTATATTGACATAGACTGATGTTTCAAACAGCAGGAATACTGAAAAAAAACAGGAGGATAAATAGCATCAACCTATAGAAAACCGAAATATGCTCTACTTAAAACTTGAAAAATCACTTTTCACAAACTCACCAAAGATGATGTAACATAATGCAATGACAGTGAAAATTGAATTAGAACCTGCCCACAGTTTATGATGGTGGATCAGAACATGTGAATTTCAGCAATTGTGTGGAAACGACTTGGCCTCGAGCGATTTGATAAAAAAATTGAATTTGAGCTTCTCACATAGCCGGTCTCTATCTAAACAAAGTGACCCTGCTCGTCAGCCTCATGGGGAGGGTGATTGGCTTAAGGAACCCGTTCTTTGATTGTACGTTGTTAGCAGAGGGGCCTCGCTTGGTGCATTTGAGCTCTGGCTAAAATCAGGCCGTATCCACTGCCCTATTCTGACACCGTCGACTCCCAGGCCAAGCTTCCCCCCTTCTGATTGCTGCAATATGACACAAACCATCATTATAATCACCCACAGTAAATCTCAACAAACCTCATTTAGGCAAATCAGAGATCATGTAGAGAGACTGCAGCATGCCTCTGGAGTTAGCATAGCGCTGCAGGAAAACAAATGCTCGATTCCATTTGGCAAGAGCTTTGCTCGCAAAAAAAAAATAAATCAGATAGTTAATACATCTCTGATCACAGGCTGATTGCGCGTAATTGAAATGCTCACGGCCGTGAAACGCTGCTGGGAAACTGGTTTTTGTACAAATGGCAGTTATATTTCAATGCTAACTGCACTGTTCCCATTATTTCGCCCTCGGGTCTGACACTACAACAGCTGCTTTTTAGCGTCTTTATAGCCAGCCAAGGAATTAACAAACTCGAAAAACTCAAATGCTGTCGGATGGCACGTCCAGGGGCACTAAACACCTATGACTGGAAGTTGCAGAGTAGCTGGGTTTAGCAGCACATGGACTTAAGCCCAGATGGAAAAAGAGAGCGAGAGTGTGTGGCTATGCCCTGTAATTTTCTATTGGCAGGTGGGCGATGGCTCTGATTTAATCTGGGCCTTAGCCTCACCATCCGCATTATTGTTACGGGATTCCCCCAGTCCCTCGCCTCCGGATCTTCTGTCACATTCTGTCATGCCAGCCCTGCGCAGTGCCAGCTGGAGCTGGGGGCACTAGAGACTGCAGATTAAGCATTATCCCCTACCGCCCCCTCCTCTTTCCACATATACACTATCCTGTCTATCATGCCTGTGTAGTGGCTTATGAACGTGAGCTGTTGGAATGAGCTTTAAGTGCTGGAGGGTGTGAGAGTGGCATTACTATTTCATGTTGCAGGGCCTGTGTGGAAAAGTCACATATACTTAAGAACATGTTGTAGAATTTGACTCTGTGGTGCTATCAAAACACTTCTCGTGTTTTACAAGTGTTTTTTGCTAGTTTCAGCCCAATGGAGTTACCATTTTCACGTCCTGCGCCACGTTGTTTAAATAGCAAATACATTTGCGCCCATTTGTGCGCCCATGTTCACTGGTCTGAAAACGAGGTGTGTTGAGGCGCGTTGTTGGCACGTTGCTATTTTGAGGGAACTGAAATAGACTGCGCTATTGACCAACTGAAACCTAAAGTCAATGGCGCAATATTTTGTGTCACCCCCTTGAGTCGCACGTATACTCTGCTTATTACACAAATAGCGACGCGCAGCAGCACGCAAACATTGAAAAATTACAGTATTGAAATGTAAAAGACTATTAGTATGTACATAAATATAAAAATGCCTACATGTCATAATGGATAGTCATTGCATGTATCAGAATTAGCCTACCTATTTGCAGAAATTACAAGCAAGCAGGCGTCAATTGGACGAGCAGATCTGCGTGAGTGCAAATGGCTTTTAAAGGGAATGGGAGATGAGACTCTGATTGTTTTTTTGCACGTTACACACAAAACACACTCATTACTCATTAAGAGAATAGGTACAACCCTTTTTGACCATGAACCCAGGTGCGTTGACCATTTTTCCCGCCATTAAACTAGCAAAAGTGGCTTCGGACACGGCCTACATGATCGCTGTGCGCTTTAGACCATGCGCTTAGATCATTAAAATAGGGCCCTCTGTTTGTTTGAGAATCCCAATCAGGCACACATAGTAACACTGGCTCAACCAATAGTGTGAGATTGCAAGGCTATTTGATTTTGGCTGATCAATGACAAACAAGGGGAGTGTTTGGGGAAACCTGCTTGAAAATAGTCATCACTTGTGCAATTCTGCTTTATGCCACCCAAATTACACACTAATTTCAACACAAAATGTCTTTCAAAATAACAGCTTCCCCAACTATGATAGTAAGACTCTGCTGTGACAATTTAAACCAAATTTCAGACCTGCTCGGCATATGTTAAACATACATCATCATCATCATCATCACCACGGTTGCTTGTACCATAAGCAACATACACAAATTTGTCAATATTATGAAGCATGTTGGAGGCAATGTTATTTGATCGCTGGCTGGTGTCATGGTGTCCTGTGGTTGTCTCCAGACAAATGGGCATCTATTCCTCTATTTCGATTGTTTCATTGTAGAGGCATTAAGCCTTTTGTGCTGTATTTTGCATCTTTATTTAGTGCCTTTATTTAGTATCATTATTTAAATTTAATTTAGAACCTCTTTCTTTTTATATTATTTTTTTATTTCAATTTGTTTTTAAATTGTTATTAATTTGATCAGTATTGCCTAATTCATATTGATGTTTAGTCAATAATTATTGCTGACAAATGACAAATCAGTTTGAAACTTTTTTTTAGATGTGAGATGTTAAACATGAAATATGTTAAAATGTTAAATATATTGCAAAATCAAAAGGAAATATAATATAACATAATGATTAAACCCTTTTACATACCATTTGTTGATGATGGGGTTGGGGGATTCAGGCCCTATTCGTGGAAAAGTGCCATAAACTATGTTTGCAAATGCCTTCCTCAACGTGTGGTGCATTAACATTGATGAGTATTTATTTTTGTTCATAACCACTGTGCTCATGACTCAAGAAAATGTCTTCTCCAAGTTTGTAATGCCAGTACAAATTGTACACAACTCAGTCACTCGCACAGATACTGCAAACCATGAGCAATAAACTCTTCTTGTAAAAGCTAAGTATGAAAGTGCAATAAAACTAAGAAAAGAAAAAGAAAAAATATGCTGCCCCCCAAAAAGTAACAGTTATTTGTTCAGTCATGTTAAGATCCGGAGACAGAGAACATGTAGAGTGGCTTTTATCCGCAGCTTGTGAGTTGAATTGGACTGGTTATGGCTTTGAAGTGAGGCCAGCACATTTTGGACGGGAGTGAGAATAGTGGTGAATGTGCCCTGGGATTCCTGCGTCTTGCCCGGCCTGCTTGTCTCCCGCTGAACCGCATCATTTCTTGTGGCCTTATTACTGAAACTGTGGTGTGAAGACCCTGCCACAGGGTTGAGAGACAGGGAAAAGAGAGAAAGACAGAGGGATTTTCCATTCCTCAGATTCTGTATATTGGAAATGTGGGGTTTCAGATACCCTCCTAATTGTGTGTGCAGCATCAATGCATATGAGACGCAACACATGCCAAAACATACAGCTCTGCAGCAGGGGGCCCGGCCGCTCTCAACACATCTGCCATTTGCAACGCATAACAGCCGTCTACCATGAAAATCATCAAAATCGTGACGCTTTAAGATCATCCCCTACTGACAAACGTAACAAAACATAAGATAAAGTCATTTTAAAAAGAAACAAGTTCTTGTCAAGAACTTGTCCTTGACAAGTTCACATCCTGCAGGATGATGATGTCATTATGAGAAATATGTATTATTATTATTATTATTATTATTATTATTATTATTATTTATTGGCAAAAAAATTCCCATATACATATTTTTCCCCCAATGCCTGAACACTGCAAAAAATGCTCTTCTTACATAGTATTTTTGCCTTGTTTCTAGTCTAAATATCTAAAAATTCTTAAATCAAGATGCATTTACTAGATAGGTAAAATGACAAGATATTTCTTCTTGTTTTCTGGAAAATAAAATAAAAATAAAAGTTTTTGCTTAAAACAAGCTAAATTATCTGCTAATGGGGTAAGAAAAATAATCTTGTTTCTGACTGAAATCTTGTCCCAAACCTATAAGATTATTTTTCGTGTTGGGGCAGGTCATTTTGCTTGTTTTAATCAAAAACTCACTACTTTTCGATTTTTTTACGCCAAAAAACAAGAAAAAATATCTTATGTCATTTGACTAATCTAGTAAATGCATCTTGATTTAAGAATTTTGAGATATTTGGACTGGAAACTTAGTTCCCTTTCGAAAGGGAACTCGCACTGCGTCAGCTTCGACGCTACGGGGAACGCCTCCAGCGTGACCGGTGCCTGAAATCACAATCAAAAAACGTCAATCCTATTGACCGGCGACAGCCTATGATGTCATCAAGGTGCGACCAGGAAGTATATAAGGGAGCCTTGCCAACATGACAGTATCTTTTCGTCTTCAGGGACTGTTTTGCCTGTCTTCACGTGAAACGTCTACAAGAAGGATAACAATGAAGTGTGCTGAGAACGCCACTTCTGCAGGTGTGTTTTGAACATGTACCAGGTAGCTTGCGCCTTTGGATACACACACACTTTGCATTTACTGTCTGGGAGAAGAGCATGCATGAGAGGTTTGCGAACCTCTTGTGGAAAATATTGCGAGCGTTTTCCTCTGGGAACGCTCCGCTCTCGGCTGGACCTCTTCTCGAGGGGAGAGGTTTCAGCATCTGGGAACGGCCCCGTTCGAGCTGAGGCTGAGCGGCGTCTAAACATCAAGTGTGGTTCCCAGATGGATCTGGCTCGTCGCTTGGAGACAGATGTGGTTCTCGAGGACGATCCAGATCGCGAGAGGCGGACTTCGCTCTTCCACTCGAGCAGAGGATGGGTGAGTCAGTTAAAAATGCTGAAGCTTTTCAACCATTCTGTCCCATGTACGGGGAGTTGCTGGAAGTCATGAAACGCGCTGCAGGTAGACTGCAGCTGCCTTGGCGGCACGTGAGGAGAAAGGCTGAGCGTCCAAACAGTTCGGACGATCGGTTTCTCTCCGCCCATGACCTCCCAACTCCTGGGAGTCTTCCATTCCTTCCAGATCTCCATCAGCAGATCTCGAGGGGATGGAAGAAACCATACTCAGCCCCACATCTGTCGACATCGGCGAGCTAAATTTCGCTGATGTCGAATGACTGCCTGGCTGGGTGTGTGTCGGGGCCGCCCGTGGACGAGATGTTATGTTTATCTCGCCTCTGGGCGGCCGGTGACACTGTGGCTCCCACCTTGCCGGTCTAATGCCTGAATGGCAGGGCGTACATGTCAGTGGGTCACGCTGCGGCGGCTTTGCACACCACAGCTGTGTTGCAGACCTGCTGAGGGACCTCGATCAGGGGGAGGGACCCCCTGAGGCGGTAGTCGAGTCGCGCCGGACCGCGGTTTTCGCTCTCCGGGCCACCGTACAGATAGTGCCGATGGCGGCGACGGTGGCCACGGAGAGACATCTGTGGTTAAACCATTTGGACATCGGGGAGAAAGAAGTCCTTTCTCCTGGATGCCCCGGTTTCGCAATCCGAACTTTTCGGCACCTCCGTAGAGGCGGTGGTGGGAAAGTTTGGAGAGGCGAAGGCGCGCTCGGCAGCATTTAGAACATGCATCCCGCTGAGGTCCGGGACCGCACCCAGGCAGTCGGGTGT
This sequence comes from Romanogobio albipinnatus, assembly GCA_023566225.1. Lineage (NCBI taxonomy): Eukaryota > Metazoa > Chordata > Actinopteri > Cypriniformes > Gobionidae > Romanogobio > Romanogobio albipinnatus. The sequence goes on along the minus strand of CM042260.1, from coordinate 20,124,660 downwards.
CCCCGGCCCGTCCCAGTCTGAGGGCTGGAGACGGGAACAGCAAGCCAGCGTCGCCTCTCGAGCGCCCCCGCCGACGGAGGACTGGGGCGCAGGGGAGGCAGGACACCCGCAACAGGAAGAGGAAGGAAGCCGGGGCTGGTAACCGGACCAGCGCAGGCAGCGGACTCCGCCCCGCGAGGACGCGGAGATGAACGCTGCCTTTTTCCCTTCCTCTGGCTTTCCCCCGGGCACTTTACATCAGGCCGGTGGGCCTATGGTGAGCAGAAAATGTAAGATTCTGCCGGCCCGCCTGGTTTGTTTGTTAAAAGCGCCCCCCTCAGGATGGCGGGCAGATACTAGCTCGATGGCTGGGTTGAAGCACCGCGAGGAGCGATTGGTGAGTCCCCTTCTATGAGGGCGAAACATTTTCAAAACCATGTTTTGTACCGTCGCTCCCCTGAGGGGTTACTTGGGGAAATTTTGGATCATCGAGGTATTTCGCAGGGCCTGCAGCTCCCCGTGAGTAAGCTAAGAACGATTTTCTTTGCAACATTGTGTGGTTGTGTGTGAATGCCTCACTTTTGCTAGTAGAGTTTTGCTGCCTCTCCGTGTTATGTTTTCCCCACTGAGGTGGGTGACTGAATTGCGCTCTTGCCCAAGGGCTTGTAGTGTAGGGGGCGAGCTGTGTTTTTCCTAGCGTAAAAGTGTGAAGTAGCTGAAGACCGGGTATGCACTTATGCATGAGCTGTAGTGAGATCTGCGCCCAGCTCTGCGGGGCTTTGGGAAAAGGGTTTTCGGGGCCTCATTGTGTAATATTAGAGGTGATAATATTTCTTTCCCGAGCCCTGAGTAGATCTAGTGCGGACTTACGTCGCACCACTTGGCCTAGGTTACGTCAAGGATGGGGGCGTTTCCTTCTAAGGAAGGTCGTTCGCCCCTGGCCTGTCGTTGGTATATAAACAGGGCTTGTTATGCATCCTTGACCTAACCTCCTCTTGTTACAGAGTTGTCCGGCCAAGGCCCGCCCCCTTCTCTGCGTTCTGGGGTTACGAGTAACGCAGTCGAGGTGTTGCAGGAGACAGCGACTTTGCCAGTGGTCGTGGGGCGGAATGAAGCGTCTTTCGCCGGTTTGTGAGTAGACTTTATCTGCTGTTTCCACCTTTCAGAGCTTGGTGGCCGCCATCTTTTGGCAGCCCCCGGCCTCTTCCTGGAGGATGGTTTCGGCCGGTGGGTTCTATATTTTCTAAGAAAAGGTATTGTTTCACCCTTGCTCTATGTCTCTGCTCCACCTCCTTTAGGGCTCGGGTTGAGCTGAACATCGGATAAACCTCTGTTTGCGGTTCTGGTCGGATGCTCCCCTGAGGCCCGAGCATTGCCAATGGCTGACGCCCTCGCTATCAAGGTTGGCCGCTACATGGAAAGTAAGACAGCCGCCCCGATGCAGGTGACGTAAGTTGTACTCCCCTCGCTTTAGAGGGTCTTTGTTTAAGCACTTTCGCTGAGTACACTGCTGTTGGCAATGTGATTAGGTCCATGTTTGTAGGCACTGCCCGAGAGACTGCGCCGTCCTGGGGGCCCTAGGACACGGCAAAGCAGTTGTCCCTAGCTGGCCTTCGTCAGCAGCAGACAGCTGCCGTCAGCCCAGAACGCACCAGCCAGCCTTCTTAAAGTCACGGCAGGGTCCTTGGAATCTGCAGACCTCCTATTTGGGGGTAGGCCCTGCTAGGCCTCCCTGAGGGGTAGGCTCCCGGTCTGGGTTACCTTCGCTCAGGCGTTAGGCCCTGTCTGGCCTCCCTGAGAGCCTGCTGTGGTCAGCAGGCACTGCCTGGTTTCCCCTGAGGGGGCATTACCGGCATTAAGTCCCTCGACGGCTGGTACGAGCTGCTTAATAGGTGGTAGGCGCTACCGGGCCTCCCTATGGGCCTGCTGTGGGGTAGGCGGGCCCACTTGACCTCCTCTGTGGAGGGCGGTCCTGGGCTCCAGTCACTGGATGACTAGCACGAGTGCTAGTAGGTGCGTTCTGGGACGGCATGTTCTGCTATCAGGTGGAGGCATTGCGCCTCCCTGGAATCATTCCCCGGTCCCCAGTTTCGGTAACGGATCATAGCATGGGCTGCTATCAGGCAAGCTGCACGGGGCTTCCCTGGGGGATTCGCTTTGAGTAGTAGGCCCACGTGGCCTCCTCTGAGGGCTCGCTCTGGTCTTGTGGTTTCTGGATGAGTCCAGCCACTGAGCATAGGGCTGTGGTGGATGCCCTACCTTCTGTACAGTTGGCAGGCCCGTTTTTGGCCTCCCTGATGAAGCGAGTCCCTGGTCTTCCTGGTCCGGCTAGTGGATGACACTGCCTGTCTTGCAGCACCCTAGCGGGATGTCTCGGAGGCGAGTACCAGAGGCTCTGTACTGTACAGACAGGGTTGACCGTATTCCGTGTCCCATAGCAGACTGGGTCACCAGGTCAGGTCTCCCTGGTGGCATTCGGTGAGAACCTCCCGAATAGTGACTGGCATAGGGTTCCCTCGTTTGTTCCCTTGCCACGTTCCCTTAAAGGAACCCCTTCTAAGTCGAATGGGTTGGTTCCAGGCCTTCGAGCAAGGCCTGGGAAGGACCTCGTGTGTGAAGGTTTCCTTCTCAGGCGATAGCTTGGGCTATGACCGTAGGGAGCGCTGTCACTGACAGCCTAATGTGACCAGAAGGGGAGTGGTTCAGGCATTTCAGCAGAATTTGCTTGTCTTGACAGTTGTCACTGCCAGTGGGCATGCACTCCTGTCGGCATGGCGGCGTGGGTATATCGTTCCCCGTAGTGTCGAAGCTGACGCAGTGCGAGTTCCCTTTCGAAAGGGAACGTCTCAGGTTACAAATGTAACCTTTGTTCCCTGAGAACAGGGAACGAGACACTGTGTCGCTTTGCCATGCCGCAGGGCCTGCCTGCCGAAAACAGTCCCTTCAGACGATTAGATACTGTCATGTTGGCAAGGCTCCCTTATATAGTCAAGTCAAGTCAAGTCAACTTTATTTATATAGCGCTTTACAGTGTTAAACAGGAAAATAATGCAGCATAATTTTATTAAGCTGTATAGTCATTTGATGTCATCAGTTTAAATTTCCATACGGTGACAGTGTGGGCTTTAGATCAATAATTAGATCAGTAATATATGGTTCATTATTATATGGTTCATTTAGTTTATTAATTAGATTTATTTCGATGTTTAGTTGAAACATTTTTGTGTCCCCAACTGAGCACGCCAAGCCAGAGGCAACAGTGGCAAGGAAACCAAAACCCCATTAGGTGACCTAATGGAGAAAAATAAACCTTGGGAGAAACCAGGCTCAGTCGGGGTGCCAGTTCTCCTCTGGCCAATTAACAAACAGCGTATTATTATTATTATTCTGGCAGCTTTACAGGTCAGAGGTCATAATAGATCGGAATATTCGAAGGACCGGAGGCAACACGCTGGAGACGGGTTTATTGTGGATGACATATCGATTTAAGTATTATTTAATTGTAATATTTGAACAATCGGAGTCAACACGCTGGAGACGGGTTTATTGTGGATGACATATCGATTTAAGTATTATTTAATTGTAATATTTGAACAATCGGAGTCAACACGCTGAAGACGGGTTTATTGCGGATGACATATCGATTTAAGTATTATTTAATTGTAATATTCGAACAATCGGACTCATCACACTGGAGACAGGTTTATTAAGATGCCGTGTCGATGAGGCAGTTGCAGGGGGAGACTAATTGACACGGTCTCTGCGGACACTTCGGGGTCCTGTGTTGGTCTTCTCTGGGCGCAGGTCCATCATCTGATCAGGATATGGCCCGGATCCGGCTGACTGCAGTAAACCTCGGGATAAAACAGAGAGACTATCATTAGCGTAGATGCCATTCTTCTGATGATGTAACGAGTACATCAGGTGTTATGGGAAGTGTTCCCGGTTCCGGCTGACCTAGTTAATGCAGCCTAACAATAATTTCAAAGAAAAAGTGTTTTATGTGTATGCCACAGAAAAGAGATGTGTTTTTAGTCTACATTTAAACTGACAGAGTGTGTCTGCTTCCCGAACAATGTTAGGAAGACTGTTCCAGAGTTTAGGAGCTAAATAGGAAAAGGATCGACCGCCTGCAGTTGATTTGGATATCGGTATGATCAACTGGCCAGAATTTAGAGATCGCAGTAGACGTGATGGAGTATAATATGTTAAGAGCTCGCTCAAGTATTGGGGAGCTAAACCATTTAGTGCTTTGTAAGTAATAAGCAAGATTTTAAAATGTATGCGATGTTTAATAGGGAGCCAGTGCAATGTTGACAGAACTGGGCTAATATGGTCATACTTCCTGGTTCTAGTAAGAACTCGAGCTGCTGCGTTTTGGACCAGCTGGAGCTTATTTATTAAGCGAGCAGGGCCACCACCCAGTAGAGCATTACAATAATCTAGCCTTGAGGTCATGAACGCATGAACTAACTGTTCAGCATTTTGCATTGAGAGCATGTGCCGTAATTTAGATATATTTTTAATATGGTAGAATGCAGTTTTACAGATGCTCGAAACGTGGCTTTCAAATGAATATATATACTTCCTGGTCGCACCTTGATGACATCATAGGCTGTCGCCGGTCAATAGGATTGACGTTTTTTGATTGTGATTTCAGGCACCGGTCACGCTGGAGGCGTTCCCCGTAGCGTCGAAGCTGACGCAGTGTCTCGTTGCCTGTTCTCAGGGAACAAAGGTTACATTTGTAACCTGAGACGTTTTAAATGCCGGGGTGTGGACATACACAGTTTCTTGGTTTATACAAACTGTAATGAGCACAATGTCCATAAATGCATTATCAGAATAATAATAATAATTTAAAACAGACGATCAACACAGGATAATGCCTAAATGTCACTCATATCCCAGCAGGCTGTATAAGATGTTGATATTTGGTTACATTTTGGTTGCAACGTCAGGTGACCAAAATTCAACGTCAGCTCAACGTCTAATGCCAACGTTAATTTGACGTCCAATACCAACGTCTGCTGATGTTGATATTTAGTTGTTTTTAGGTTGTGTTGTAAAGTAACCAAGATCTAACGTTGAGCCAACGTCTCAAGCCAACATCATATTGACATCAGATTCTAATATCATTATCCTTTGTTGGTTTTAGGTTGTGGTATTAACTAACCAAAATCTAACGTTGAGCCGTCTCAAGCCAACATAATATTGAAGTCAGATTCTAACCATAATCATTATACGTTGATATTTTATTAGTTTTAGGTTGTGAAACTCTAGCATGTAACAGGAAACTCTAACATCATTAGACACTGATATTTGTCCCCCCCACAAAAAAAGTAATAAATAAAATAAAATAAAATAAAATAAGCCCAGTATTTTTTTTTTTTTTTGATCCATGTAACCTTAATAAATAAGTTTATGACTCCAAAAACTACTAGCCTAACTAGTAATAAAATAAGAACAAATAATCAAATTACGAGCAACAGCACAAATCAATACAGCAGAACAAACATACAAATGATGTAGGCTAATATAGGTCTAATACTGGTTGAAAATGAAAATCGGTTGACGTCAGAACCCAACGTCAATTTGACGTCAACATCCAACATTGGACAGACGTTGCATTTTGGTTGAAAATGAAAATCGGGTTGACGTCAGAACCCAACGTCAATCTGATGTTGTGTTCTGACATCAACCTGATTTTCAATATGACGTCTGGTGCCTGCTGGGATATGAGCTAGTTTGGTGCCAAACAATGTTCAGAAGCAAATACCACACCAGAAAAACCAGACAAACGTCTCTACATGACTGGCTAAAAATAACAGTGGTGGTTTGCATGCTGTATTTGCCAGCTCTAACACATAATAACAGAAAAACCTCAAGCCAAGTCAAGGTACTACTGTTAAACTTCATGATGATACACTACTAATATTGTCTACTTGAATGGAAACCAGGTTTCTATTGTACAAAATCAATCAACTTCTACGGTCACTTAAATCAAAAGTGGTCACATGAACTATAACAGCCAAAGAAATTCTCTGAGTTTAGCTTTACCCTGCACCCAGATAATTTCCAACAGCCTGAAATTAATCCAAATTCATCAACAATCAAATTCCTGATTTATTTAATTCACAAAATCTCCCAACTGATGTTCTTTTATGTGCGGTTCACACAAATCTCTGGTGGATGAGGGCTGACTCTCCCTACAGCATAACCACATTAAAAGAGCCCTCTGTTATTTCTCCTTGCACGCTGGTAGACGCATCACTTATCTTCCCTAGACTCCGAAATGTCTGCTTTACCTTTCCCCCAATGTTTGTTTAAAGAAATATCCTACTCTGGGGCGAGGATCCAACAAGGGGCGTGACTGACAGTAATGTACAAATTCCTCTTTTACGTCCAAGCCATCTGACAAGAAAAAATGCTGTATGAACTGCCACCTTACGCTCTTCCGGACGGACGGCCAATAGCAGACTGGCAATAACATTAAATCCAATCGCCCTCCTTGCTGCAAACCATCTTTGCAGATGTTCAATGTAATATGAAAGCCGCTCACCCACTCGCCCTGGCTAAGTCCATTACTTCACTGCCTCGTGCTTTTCTTTATAGTTTCAACAGGTATTAAGAAGAAGAAAAGCTATTTGTTTTTTTTCTGTGTCCTGGGGAGCAAGTCCAACTACTAAGGCCAAAATTCTTTTCAATTAAGGATTTATCCAGGCAGATGGTATTGGCATTAAGATTGAGGATGAAAAATAGCCCAGACTCTCAATAAACAGCCCCTTCTTTCTTTATGCAGAGGATATATGTAACTTATATGTAAATCGCTCATGCTCACTACAGCTGCAGTTAAATTATACAGTTATGCAGTTATTATAAGATTAAAATAGCTTTTATTTGAGACAGAAATCTTGATACATTTAATGCATCTCTGCTGAATAAAAATACACATTTATTAATTTATTTATAAAAAATAAAAAAAACGTTTTACTCATAGCAAACTTTTGTTCAAAGATTTGGGGTCTTTTTAAAATACAAATCATGAAGAAAATGGTTTATTAAAATAGTTTACACAAAAATATTAAGCAGAACATTGATAATAAGAAGAAATTATTCTTGAGCAGCTAATCAGTATATTAGAATGATTTCTGAAGGATTATGTGACACTGCTGAAAATATATCCTGTGATAGCTGCTGAAAATTCTTTGTCATCACTGTAAAATATTGTCACTGTAGAAAGTGCACAACACAGGAGAATATAACAAAAACAGACTTTAATAAATCCAAAAGATAAATAATATAGTACACAACCACATAAACCAAAACACAGAAAGAACAAGTGAGGAACTTATGAGTAAGTATGGAAACTCATTATGAGTACAGGCAAAACAGGAACAGGGAAAATAAAGCCAAAACACAATAAAAACTAAATGGATTTAAACATCATATTAGGGTTAGAGGGACGAAGTGCAGCTGAAGTCCTGGAATTCCGTGGCGTAGGCAGAGCGACGACTTACCAAGGTGGAGACGGAGGGATGAGGGAGCTGTAAGGATGACCGCCACAGGTGGAGCTGACTAGTCAATGAGCTGAGGTGGTGTGGCAGGCTCGGCAGCTGGAGGTGGAGCCAGGGGATCCCCTTGCCAAGGTGGAGCTGGAGAGTGGAAGATCCGAGAAGCACCCGAGCAGCATAGTGGAGGAAAAAGAGGAGGAGCAGAGGAACTAAAGGGAACCAGTGGGGCCGAGAAACTGGCTGGCTTCGGTAGAGGAGGCTGGGTGGGAACATTGGAGACACAGGAAACATGGAGATGGATGGGACCAGTGGAGACACAGGAGACTTGGAGCTGGGCTGGACCAGAGGAGACACAGAAGACTTGGAGCTGGGCTGGACCAGCGGATATGAGGGAGATTTGGGTGCTGGGCAGGACCAGCGGGGGCAGGAGGCCACAGTAATTATCCTCTTCCAAATCCTCATAACATCTCCCAGAGGGCATATGCAGTTCTCCCTCAATGGCGGGAGCATGGGCGTGCTCCATTCTATACCCTAGTATTCCACTAGCACACCAACTGGGGTGGACGGTGTTGCCGGATCACGCACCTGGTCAGACTTTTCGTTGGGGCCGGGCTCCAGGCCGATGGTATGCTCTGGGGTCAGCTCTGACGTAGGCATCGCGGCAGGCTCGGGCTCCTTGTCGGCTGTGGGCTCTGGCATAGGCTCTGTGCAGGGTGTGGGAGCTGGCTGGCTGGGCTCTGGGTCCAGATTGTGGCTGGTGATGTCCTCCTCATTGGGGCAGATGAACCCCGATCCATTGTTTTTAGTGTATTTACTAGTTGCCATATCAACATTATTTAGAGAAAAAACAGTGCCAAAATTAACAAAAGATATTACTGAACATGTATTTAACCATAGCAAAAGTACATATCTTACTTAAGTTTAGTTTTCATCTCTGTTTTTTGTGTTTATTTAAAATAAGACAAATCCGATATTATTTTAATCTTATATCTGTTAACAGTTGAGATCGTTCTTTAATGTTGATCTAACCAGCAGAAGACACGAGCCGCGATTTAAATCCCAGTTGCGCAGGTGGGGTGGGTTGTAACACTGCGTTACAATGAGCCCCTATTAGAAATATGCCATTATATTCTATCCTTTTATGAATTATCTTGCGAAACCATGAGAAAAGGGTGAATAATGACTGAGAGTTAAGGTTCAGAAATTATTAAATATTATTATTATTATTATTATTTTGAACTATGCTGTATAGCTGTATTTAGCGATGTGTTTGTAGTCAAACTCAAAAATGCGAATATTTTTAATTATAATAATAATTAATTAATAATTGTATTTTGTTGACAAAATATTTTAGTTTGTCTTTGATTCTATTATATAATCGAAGATATTATAAATTATATTATATAATCAAAGATATTATAAATATATATTATATAATTTTTTTTTTTTTTTGATTATATCAGGTAACATTTTAAGCTGTTATTTGGTCACGTTACATTGTGCCCCACCACATGTTACAATGTACCCCACCTATGGGGCATGTTGTCACATTTCACTTCCATTCTTTCAGGGTAAATAAAAAAAAAGTATACAAAAAAGAAATACTCTGAATCCCAAGTGGATTTACACAAACTGAGAAAGTCAAAAAGTGTTAGGTTGTGGCCCGCTCTCCCCTAACTATGGAAACTAACAATGACCAGGAACACGGGCAAAACGGGAACAAGGAAAACAAAACACAATGAAACTAAACATACTTAAACATAAGCCATGCAATCACATGAATACATTCCATTTTAAAGTATATTAAAATAAAAAACTGTTATTTTTTATTTGTAACAATATTTTACAATATTACTGTTTTTACTGTATTTTTTTCAAATAAACACAGCAGTGTTGAGTATAGTCTGTATGGCATATAAAGTTTAAATGTTAAGGCTTTATAAACTTTTAAAAACTTTCAAACAATGGCTTGACACATTTTTTCCCAAATTGTCAAAAAAAGAACTAATTTTAATTCTACTTCTGCACATTTAAATTTGAATTGCATCCTGATTGCTTCATTTAAAATTCAATTAAATATTTGGAATTCAATTATGAATGATGCAAAACCCTGCCCAGTCTTACACACGCCCAGCGCAGTCGCATGCAAGTACGTCAAATTGTCCGCGGAGGAGTCAATCAATTAAAAGGATTGTGGGTTGGTTTTGTGGGGGGTGGAGAGGAGAAACTTGAAAATGGATGTCCTCCAAGAAAGCCAAGCAGAGTGCGTTTAAAGCGTGAATAATTTATCCCGAAACTCTATCACGCTGTTGTATCGGTTTCCATCATAAAACCTGGCAACAGGAGAGGGAAAATACATCAGCATCTGTGTGACAAGCCTCCGGTGAAGAGGAGAAGGCCTTTTAGGTAGCGGTGGCACAGTGAAAAAACTTCTAATAAATTAATTCAGCGTCAAGGCTGAGGGACACTGAGGAATGACAGCATATGGCGAGGACCTGTGTGTCACCTCTGGCTGCACGGGGAGCAGACAGCACATGTTCCTGTGCTGCCACACACACACACACACACTGTCTGGGCTTCTGATCCAGGCCTCTGCTTTTTTTGCCAGCAAGGCGAAGAATGGAAGAAAAATAGGAGAAAGACAGTGCGAGGAGTCTGGCACACTCTCCCAACATTACATAGCCTCCAGCGACAATTTTAAAACATCATTTCAGATTTGGGAGTGAATCTACTATGAAGCAATGTCTCAGCCCATAATGTGTGTTACAGGCTCTGATTGCTTATCAAAGGCAAACGGCTAGCGCGTAGGAGTTTCTCATCACTACCGAGTGAGACCGGGCCTCTTTTTTTGAAATATGAGAGTATATGAGAGAGTCGTGGCCCAGACAGAGAAACTAGGGAATGTGTAGAATCGCTGGAGAATGAGAGAGAACAAAAAACAACAAATACAAAACAAAAACGTTTTAGTTTCCTCTCTACCTCTCTGTTTCTATGGTCTGAAAAAAAAAAACACCCTCTGAGAAAAAGAGTAATCTATTATGACAGTGGGGGGAAGAAGATGCTGAAAGATTTTCTTTCCTGTTCCTGTACTCCTGATTTTATGCTAATGAATCTCAGATGCCGACTGTTGTGTAAACACTACCTCACAGTGTTTTGAGAGCGGGTGGATTTGATATTTTAATCAGTGAATTCATCATCTGCCAAAATACATCTTTATGCTTCGGTTCAGTTCAAGTGCAAAACCACCTAAATACTGAAAAATGTTTTGGAGATTGTAGTTTGTTGTTGTAGAAATCACAGATTCATGCAATATTCCCATGCATCATAAAACACATTTTTTCATACTTAACAAAGAATATTCATATTTTACTCACCTTTATGTCGTTCCAAACCCATACAACTTTCCGCTGATCTGCACTGTTAAGCAAAATTCAGAATGAAATTGCAGAATTGCCCCCCTTTGATTCATGAGTTGGAGTTTGAGTTGAATTGGTCATGCCCCACGGGAAATTGAATTTGAATGACAGGAAATGGAATTTACTGGATCACAATTCATACAATTTCTTTAACCCTGGTCTGTTAATGTGTTAAATATGACAAAGTATACATAAAATAAGTACAAATTTCTATAGGTGACTTTTTAAACAGATCGCTCAAAGATACCTTAAAGACTTCAAAATGACCCCCTTTTTCGTAAAAACAAACAAACAAACAAAAAACATGTATTGCAATGTTAAAATTGCATTTTACTTAAATTGCAATTCTGCATTTGTTTGCTACCTCAATACAAACTGAAGTGAAATTTTCTCAATTAATATTCTCAAATTCTCATAACCTGTGCTGGTCACTATGTTCGTGTATTTACAATGAATGAGGTTGACATCAAAAGCATCATAATAGCATCTAAAAAGTTGTCCATATAATTAATATGCTATATTCCAAGTCTTCTGAAGCATCCAATAAAATAAAAAAATAGATTAAAATTGAAGTAATTATTCACTGATAATCTTTCCCTCCAGTGAGCTGTTAAATAATTGACTAAATAATTGAATCAGTGAGTTGTGCTTGAGAACTGGATCAGTTTGATTCAGGGGTGAATCATTTAGACAGGATCTGTGAACCGAATCAACCAACTCATTAAAAAGATCTGCAATGAATTGCATGAAAATATGCAACGGATGCAGCTTACAAAATGTCTTTTGTGTCCCACAAATAATAAAAAAAAGGTTTGGGATGAGGGTAAATACTTGATGACAGAATTTTTACTTTTTGGGTCAACTATCCCTTTAATTACTACACTGTTTAGCCAAGCTGTGTGCAGGGTGATGTGGCTCAGAAAACTAAATCATACATGATTTACATTCTTTTCATTCAGCAGCCTTGAGCACGGGTAAAATCAGAGGGCTACATTTACATTTGTGTATGTTTCCAAACTACATAAAAATTACAGAGTATGCATGGCCTACATGACTTCTGCATGCCAATGTTTGCCTTTTTTCCTCCAGACACTCTCTTGAGGGCTTGTTGGGGGGGGGGGGGGGGTGAGGGAGGTTTCTAACGTGAAGACTTCCATCTGTTGGTGGCTAATTGTGTCTGAGTTCAGTCTGTAGCCATAATCACAGCACCATCATTTCCATCTGCTGAGAGAGCGAACTCGGCTACCGCACGCTCGCCGTCGCACTTTAAAGTCGGCTGCCAAAGGCCGAGCCTCCCAAAGGAAGGTGCGATTTTCTTCAGAGTGAATGTCCTGTTTCAGCTCCAAAATTAAAAATACCAGATTGTTAGACCATTTCTCCTGTGGCCTGGGAATCTGAAGGACGGTAGAGGAAATCTAGCATAATTAGAGCTGAGCCTTAAAGAATTCAGCCGGTCAGGGACTGGATTCATCTAATGTGCTCAAGACAGGAACAAAGATAACCTGTGCTGCTCAGCCCCAGTTAAGTCTTTATGGGTGGACCCATGTGTTAATGGGAAGTTTTTATAGGCTTTCATCGACTCCCATTCTACATTTTTTTACATTGCGTATATTATAAATGACAGCTGCCTCAAACTGTTTTGACCTGTTTCTACCTCACTGTACTGCTGCCAGTAATGGACATTTTATTGTATTTTAGCCTGACATAGAGCAGCAACTGCTGTAGGGGAGACCGGGGCTAGTTGTCACAATAGCATTGGTTGTGTATATTTGTTAAAAAAAAAATAAAAAAAAATATATATATATATAGAGAGTTTGTGGAAAAGAATCCGACGGGACTCAGGCAGAAATCATATTCATGGATGAGCTTATGTATTAAAGATTTATTAGCGTTACTGTATAGTATGAAGCAGGGCGTGGCTAAAAGCTTTGGAGTAAGCTGCAGTAAGATCGATACTAAGCATGGTAAAACATGGTACTCGTGGTAAATCTAGAAAACGAGATTTAAACAATTATACTAACTGTGTTGAGCTATAACAATGATTTGTTTTCTGTCGATGAATGTATCCAAAAAGTTGCTTATCTGCCTAATAAAACACATCATATTTTAAAGCATCTTTGGTGTTTCCATGGTTTCTACAAAATAAAACCGGAAATCGAGGGTAACGTGGGTATGACGTCATCGATAGGCGACGTACAAACACGGTCCTGGTCCTGAATAAACATTCTTGGAACATTTGGGATAATGTAAGGACACAAGTCAACAAAATCTATAACACTGTTCTAGTGGTTTTGGGATATTTTAATCCAAATATCTTCAATATTGTGCCTTTAAATAAAGGGCAAGGTCCCTTTGTGAAAACCCCATAATATTCATTAAATAAAAAGCGTGACAGCTAGCCTGGTCGCTCTTTTGTGAATTGAGTAAACCAACACCTAAATTTACCTCAGGAGTGTCCTAATTAGTCTCTGGGGGGAAACCCAGAAAGCACGTTTGACACTATTTTGTCTTGAAAAGTAAACCTGAAGACACTTCTCTGCTCACCAGCTCTATATAACCCATGGATTCTAACAGAGTGTCCAATTCCTTTGCATCTATAAATAGAGAACTTCAGTGTTTCCTTTGTGGAGGTGCACACAGATCATATTTGCCTTGTTAAGGAGGTGCTAATCTGCCGCTGGCTAACATTGCCTCAAACAATACATGTTACAGTGAGGACAAAAAAACAGCCTGCAAAATTAGATCAGGACTGCACCTATTACACGTAGCAGCGCTGCAGCTGTGTACACTGTGCTGGTTAGAGTTATGTTTCACAAAGTGAAGAAATGAACACGTATTATTCTCTTGTGTCTGCACTAACTCAAATTATATCACATATCACATATAGTGGTTTATTTTATTTAAATGCTGTGTTAGTCCAAACTTGTAATCTTTTTATATATATATATTAATAGCAACCAGGGTGTATAAACAATTGCCTTTATTCGTCATGTTTTTTTTTAAATGAGCTGCTCCACAGAATAAAAAAAAATTGGTAACACGTATGAAGCTTATTTTTAGTATTAGTATTTTTTTTCACTGTAATTGTTTTTATTTAAACTTAAAAAAGTAAGTGTTTGTGCTACATGAAAATTTTAAGTTTAGTCAACTCAAATATCCAAGTTGTCACAGTTGAACTTCAAGTTGAACTTCAACTTCAAATTTTTTGGGGGGGAATTTTATTTTACAGTGTATAAAGCATTATGAATAATAATTGATTGATTTTAAATAGAGTCATCAAAGTGTTACAAAAAAAATACATACTGTAAATGAGAAGATACACTTTTTTACAGGTGAATTTGTACCACATGAAAAACTTCATTCATCAACGTGATACTTTTTCTTTTTACCTTGTTCTGGGACATTTTACCTCACTACATGACTCACGGCTCCCTCATCGGTGCAGACCACCTGTACGGATGACTCAGCGCTGGCCTCACCTTTACCTGTATCAAAAGAGCAAAACCTGTGTAAACCAGAGCACTTCCTCAGGCCTTAAACAACCCGCCTGAGATACCGCTAACAGGTCGGGCTTCCTTCCGAAACACCTACCTCCACCCAGTAAAAAAGTCCTAGTCTGGTGCCAACAACATAAAGAAGATGAGACAACTAATATTGTCTTGGCTACCTCTGCATAGCCTGCAGTCACAAGTCCATTGTTGCCATGCTCTTTTGAAGCCTGGGAAAAATATCAAAGTGTTACGGCTTGACAGAGCTTTGAACACTTAGGTACTGGCCCGATGACAAAAAAAACCTTAGACAACAGAGAGAAAGAGTGAGGGAGAGGAGAGCGAGAGACATTTCTTTTCCCTCCAGTCCTTTATTTTCCCCACGTCACACTGGCCCATAGCATTTCTCCAGTTTCAAGCCCTGACTTGATTGTTTCAGGGTTATGTGAATGGCCTGCTCTTAGCAGAGAGACGCTGGCTCGGCAGCCCCAGGTAAGGCTCTCCTGCAACATGACAGCTTGACAAGTGATCTTCCATTTACTCTCTCTCAGGAAGTGAGGGCCAGAGTAGCGCACAAGTTCTGGCACATTAAGACTGGACTCTCTCCTTTCTCATCCCTCTCTCTCTCTCTCTCTCTCTCTCTCTCTCTCTCTCTCTCTCCAGTATGTCTATCCTCCGTCACACACACACACACACATCCATATAGGATACAGATTTTTGTTGTTGTTGTCAAATGATGGTGTCTCTCACTCTACAGCACAAAGAAACGGGGGAATGCCAAATTCTTCCAATCATGCCATTTCCACATGGAATGAGCCTGTCAAATTGGTATCTTCCATCTGACAAGCTAACAAGCAATGAGAGGAAAAGAGAAAAAGTGAAGGAGAGAGAGAGAAAAAGAAAAAAATTAAGAAATAGGATCACATGAGAATATGCTGTCTAACTCCTTGATGTGCTTCTTAAAGGGATAGTAATCATTCGCTCTTAACCTGTATGACTTTCTTCTTAAAAGAAGACATTTTAACAAATATAGTGGTTGCTTTTTTACATATAATTTGACACAATTACATCTTCAAAAACGATACAAAACACCGAAAAGTATAATAATCACTACTTGTATGCACTATATTCCAACATTAGTTTTGTTTGAGAAACACACAAATACAATTTAATCGCTGATCATTTTCCCCTCCAGTGAGTTGTAATGATTGCAACCAAATCAAGTCAGAGTCGAACTCAAGAACTGTATCAGTATGATTTGTGAGTGAATCATTCAGACTAATTTGCAGGATTGATTAAGATCCATTTCAAAAGAACAATCTATTTACAAATCAAACATTGCTACTTCTCTCATGAACTCCCACAATTGTCCCCTCCATTGAGATGTTACCACTGTCTGTGACTGGATCACTGGAGTCATTTGAGAAACAAATTGAAAATCGCTAATTTTTCATAAAACCGAAAAGATGTGAAGACTTTCAGTGAGTTACGCCCTCAATTTTTTCCACATTAAATTATCATGTAGCTTCAAAAGACTTGGAGTATAGCCAGGAACCGTATAAACCACTTTTATGGTGAAGCTGGAAGCTTTGTGAAGCTTGAAAATTTCAGTCCTTATTGTCAGTGACAATTTCAATCTTCTAATTTTTTTTGCATTTCATGGAAGAAAGAAAGTCATGTATGGAACAACATGAGTGAGTAAATGACAACATTGTTTTTTTTTTTTTTGTGTAACTAATCCTTTAATAGTGTTGGCCAGAGCCAACATGGAGTATAAGCAATGATTTATTCCTTTCTCAATAAATAAATGGTAGATGGAAAAATACAAAATATAATTTTAAAACATTACTGTCAAGAGTCGTTAAACTCTCTTTAATCTCTTATGGCTTCTGACAGGTTTTTGCAAGTATTTTTGCAGTCAGCTTTTATTTAACCATGAACTCATGGATTTACAGTTACATCAGACATTCTTTGAGGTTTGAGTAATTGTATTGACTGCACGTGCAATCTCTTTCACAGAATTAAGTAGCAAACTGTGAAATGACTGATTCACTCAATAAACAAGATATGAAATGATGATACATCATCTGAAAAGCATTTAGCGATCCATATTCGCTATAAAAGGCTGAGAAGAGGCTGAGAACTTGGAGGAGTTGTTTAAAGAGCATTATTTTGCTACAGCAGGGGTCCCCTCTGTAATATTGGAGCTTGATTATGTTTGGCTGTGTTCCATCTTCCTTACAGTGAGCCAAACAATATCAGCATATTCATAAACTAAGCTTCATTTGAACATTTTGAGGGGAATTCCACCCAAATACCACCTTCTGGTGAGTCCAAAAGCTGTCTGTCTGTTGTTTGGGTAAAACGGCCCCTTTTGTTGTTCATTTTCTTGACATTTACAGACGTCCTTTTGTATACGAGCCTGTATCGGCAGTTAGACTAATGTTCCCATAAATCTCCAGTCGGTTCAAAACACAGGGTACAATATAACGCATGAGAATATAAACCTACGCTTGGCGTAGGTTGTATTTAGCGCTCTCTATCAGAGTCAGAGTAATCACGCCACATGGTTTGGTACCCCACTGTTTTAAAAGTCTAATAACAAACACCGTGTTTTACACCCTGGCAACGAATCAAACACGTTTATATTAAAAACACCCCGAAACCACATCCAGTAATTATATGAAAATGCGTGGCTCCTCCATGACCTGGAAATGTCGAATTTTTACCTTGTAATCCAAGTTATGGCTTTTGACACGTAATGGAGGGGCTCTAACTTTCCAATCAGTTTTAGAGTAAAGTGGGTTTTTGGTCTCTCTTCCTCGCCTTTCTTTTCTAAAGAGCCTGAAATCTCATAAAGCCATATGAAGTGCTGAAGGTGATGTAATGTGCTCTTAACATCAGCAAGAGGGGCGGACTGGTGATTTACTGAGCGGAGAGGGAAGACATGACAGAGACTAATTGCTCTCATTTATCACGTTTGTGCGCATATTCTCAGTGTAAACTAATTGAAATCCTCTTACCTGACAGGCAGCCAGGCGGTGTGGAGGAGTGTTGGAGTATGGGTGGATAAAGGATGGAGGAAGAGAGAAAGTGAAGGTCCAGACAGGAAATGAAGCTTTAACTCCAAATAAACCATGTCTTTGTCTAGACAAATCTCCCTGAGAATGGTAATGCCCTCTGAAAACGTGTTAATGTCATGTAAAGTCTTTCAGTGGAGGCAGACTCATGGCTAAAGCCCAGCACAAATGTGGCTCATGAAGAAAGGCTCTTTTCCGGCATAAAACACCAAATCAAATTATTCAGGCTTGCAACAGCTGCCACTGCCATCTGAGGGAGGCACATTTGTACTCTAAAACCCCTGTGTGACAGGAACCATTAAAAAGCCTTAACCAGAGAAACAGAGACATCAACATCACCACAGACAATACTGACACTTTAGCAAAAATACTGAGGGCTGTATTCACTAAACAGTATTTTATGTGCAGTATTTGTAATCCCTAATCACTCACAATATAGTTTAATCAGACTCTAACACTGCTTTTTATATAAATTAAATAAACAAATACATAATCGATTCCATGTAAATAAGACATGAATTGTTCACAAACCTTTTTGTCTGACACAATTAACATCATGATAAATAGTATGCAGAATATTTGTGATGGGGAATTGCAGTTACCTGATTTCAAACAGGTTTCTTAAACCTCCCCCACATGCCATTTGTTAAAACAAACAGATAGCCCCGCCCCACACTCACAGCATTGGTTGAGCAGTTGCTGGACTGATCGGAACACTTTCCTTATGACTGTTTTCGAACAGGTTTCTTAACAAACAGATAGTCCCGCCCCAAAGTTATACTATCGGTTGAGGTGTTGCTATGCTGGGCTGGTTGTAATCAGGGGGGAACCTCCCCCAGTTTCTCTTGAAGCCAATACGGAAGTGACTTAAACTGCAATTCATCAACTGGCTGCTAGGGACAGGCTCCAGATGGGAGCAGAATCTCATTGAGCCCCACGTTAAAATGCCCAACTTCACAGCAGAATAAAACATGTTTACAGCCTGGTACAAATTGTGGTTTTGGTCTATACAGCTAATTTTGCCCTTCATGACAACTGTGAGGGGGTGCATTTTTTGTTTAACTCATTTGTTTAAATTATATTAAGGCTTAAAGTTCTGCATAATTAAGAGCGTGGTCACTTGAGTGACATATGGATTGTTCCTGCTGTCACTACTAGCCATTTGTCTGCTGTCTGTTAGCTCCACCCACTCCACCTGTTAGCTCCTCTTTGTCCATTTTCAGTTATCGGGGAGTGACACGCGGTGACGCGCTGCCAAGATGGCAACGGCCGCACTTTAGGCTTCAGAAACGCTCTTCAGAAACCTATGGGTGACGTCACAGACACTACATCCATGTTTTTTTACAGTCTATGGTTGTAATGCTTTCCTCATTTCTTAAACCCTCGCCGAAGGCTATTTGTTAAAATAAACAGATAGCCCCATCCCAAACTCCCAGCATTTGTTGAGCAGTTGCTATGCTGGGCTGGTCGGAATGCTTTCCTCATGACTGTTTTCAAACAGGTTTCTTAAACCCTCGCCTGTACGCCATTTGTTAAAACAAACAGATAGCCCTGCCCCAAAGTTACACTATTGGCTAAGGTGTTGCTATGCTGGGATGCCTGAAATGCTCAGACAGCTATGTTTTGAAAGTGCCACAGAGGCAAAGCGTTTTCTTGCATAAATAAACCTGCAAATACATTTGTAAAATTTGTCTTTGCACATTAAGCTGGGATAGACAGTATTTTAATAATAATAAAAAAAAAAAAAAAACTACAGACATCAGCCTGAGGCCATGATTATGATTCAGCATTATCAAACGACCCCTGTGCCAACTGACCGTGATTTAATAGCTTTTCACTGGGCTGTTTTAGGTCTACACCCCCTTCTGTTGTTGTAAAAAGGGGAAGAGAGGATCGGAAGGAGCTTTTATGCCAGTTAAAGACTAGTGCTTAAAGGAAAGGTGCCGAGGAAAAGCGTAAAAATTTTAATCCCATTCCACCCTCTCCGTCATCCATCAAAAATGTCTTTTGTTTTCTGTCCAGGGCTGTAATTACCCAAAATCGGTAGGTGTACACGAGAATGAAAGACAGGGGAGGAGGACAAGCACAGAAAAGAGAGAGAAAATGGAAGAAAAAAGGAGAAAATAACTCACGAGCAGTGGGATTTACCTTCCCTTAAAAAAAAAAAATCCTCGCACAAACAACGTTGTTTGGAGGGTAAATTAAAAGGTTAGGTCATTTGTTTTGCCAAGCTCACAGTGCACGCCCGTGGCCCGACGAGGCATTCAGGAGATGCAGGGGACAAATTCAAAAGTGATTGCCGTGTGAAAAGAAATCCTCCTGCCTTGAGAGCGCAGATCAAATTTCGAGGTCAGAGACAATTAGAGAGAGAGGATGGGACCTGGCCTCCGTTGTCATGGAACCCGGCCCGCTGCAGCTCAACACGCTCGCATGCAGTCAGCCAGCCAAGAAGCCGCTAAGTCACCCATCCTACACGCACATAAAAAAACACAGACGTTTGTGATCCACCCTCCCGTGACCTCTCCTGCAGAGTTGAACTGGCCTGGGGCTACAGGGTGAATGTGTAATTCAAGGTGCAGATATTAATAAATTCCCCCTTGACAAATATTATCTGTTGATCTGGCAAGTGTTAGTCGCTTCCTGAACATCACTTGTCATTAGTGTGGTGAAAGACTGACTTTAGATGTTATCGCAGGTTTAATCTTATTGGGTTACAGCAATTTTTTAAATGCAGTATTCCAGAAGACGAGACTGTGTTCACAACAAACCTTTTATTATCTTTTGTTTCACTCTCTCATTGTCAATGCTATGTCTAAGAGTCTGGATGAGTAGATAGTGCTTCAACACATATGTTATGTCTATGGACACCAAACCCACACACACAAAACAAGAGTTATATAATAAGGTTTTAATTCTTTTGCACAAATGACAAAAAGGCTGTGAAGGATAAATGTACAGTTCATTTAATAGGTTATTCTGTCTTCAAAGTAAAATCTGTATACTTTTTACCTCAAATATTTCACAGAGTGTAAAATCTGATAACATTAAGAAGACATTGGATTGTTGACTAGCAATAGTATAGGGATAAGGCACATGGCATTTTGACACAAATCGACAAGTTTGAATGTGCCTTTTGCCGAACTCGCTCTACTCCCTTTTCCCATCACATATCCGTTTGGACATTTATTTATTTATTTTTTAAATAAAAATGAAGAAAATATTTGAAAAGTGGAAATAAAGTGTCTAACCTGTGGTTAATAATAAAGAGTTTATTGGTTAGAGGTAAGTGTAGGGAGGGCTTTATTGTCCCAATAAGGCAGCATCCATTTAATAATTTTAATACAAACATTTACACTCTAAATGTTGCATAGAGTTTAATGTACAACAACACTGAGGTGCAAATCTACCACTATTTATTTAAATATGAATAGCATCTAAATACTATTTTCACTTAGCCTATTGCAAAGAAAAATATTGGCCCCACTTTATATTAGGTGGCTTTAAGTACTATGTACTTACATAAAAAAAAAAAGTACAATGTACTTATACTGTGTTCAAATTGTATTGCAAAACACTTTTTCTGATATTAAGGTGGGATACAGGTAGGGTTAGGGACAGGTGTGGTGGTATGGGTAAGTTTAAGGGTAGGGTTAGGTGTAAGGGAAGTGTCAACTGTGTAATTTCAAATACAGAAATTAATTACAGATGTAATTACATGAAGGTATTTTTTAAAAGGTAAGTACAATGTAAAAACATATATGTACACAATAAGTGCATTGTATCAAATTATTAATTAAAATGTTAGTACATAGTAGTTAAGGCCACCTAATATAAAGTGGGTCCAAAATATTTTATGTATTTTTACACTTTAAAGCTACACTGTGTAACTTTTTTAGTTTATTCTTAGCTAAAAACACATAGTTCTTTAAAATATATATGTGCTCATTAATGTATATTTACTTCTTTCAAGTAATAAAGTATTCTCGTAAGTTTATAATATGCCATTGAAAATACATACGGGTAAGGGGTTCGAATGGGGGTCGCCATGTTGCCGCTCCATCTTGAAAGTACATTAGCCAAAGAGGGACATACCCGTAAATTCAAGCTTCGCCTTTCGCGTTTTAACACTCGATGGCACCGTGTCGAATGTGAAGAGGGGGAATGCTGGATTGAACTGGAAGCCATGTTAATTTTGGACTAAATCGGCCACCGTAGGAGTTAAAACGAAATCAGAATTGGGAGGAACAGAAACTAATATTTAATGAATGGTCATATACCTTTTCACCGCTAGATGGGGGAAAATCTCACACAGTGTAGCTTTAAATATATCTATCTAGCCAGGATGCCAGCCGAACTTAGCCCCGCCCACAACATTTGAGGTCGGGAAGTTCGGTCTTGACGTGATCTGTTGTGAGCAACTATGCTCGAACCAGAGCTGTTCGGACCAATCAAATTGTCAGGGCAGGGTTTATACGATGATGGACAGATAATCAACAGTAACATAACCATCCACGTCATCAAAGAGCGCTTGGGTTGAATTTGTTCTAATCCTAAACGGAGAACTTGTTCGTGTATGCATTCACCTTTACTACTTCTACCAAAAATGATGATCGTGTTGGTAAGTACTCTGTGTATCCTTAAATTCTTTTTACAACACCGGGAAAGGTTGTTTACACTCATCTTCTACTTCTTCCAGCGTGAGTGCAGTTGAGTTCTGTTGATAACTATGCATTGCTCAACACGTCACTCCGTTGCTCTGGTTGGTTGTAGGTCTATCCAACTGAGTGCAGAGGCATTTTCTTTCCTGGTTCGGTTGAAACATGCCCCATAATCACAGCCCAATGGAGCAGTATCAGACTCATATTCTGACTAGAATCAGAGTATGACGGCGTCAGGCTAGAATCTATCACTATTTTCTGTAAATAGCAGCTATCGCTAAGAAAATATGCTATTTTCACTTAGTGTAAATGCTATCGCTAAGAAAATATGCTATTTTCACTTGTGTAAATAGTCGCTGCCAATATTTTACTTTTAATTTTATTTTTAATAATACTCAATAAAAAATCATGTCCATTCCTATGAGATGAAGGCTGTTTTATGTTACCAGGAAGCGGGTCGCCTCATGGAGGCAGCCATGTTGAAGTCACATGACCTGCCTGAATATTAGTCCGTTTCTCAATGCCAAGTATGTGAACTTCTGACTTGTGTCCTTGGTAGTTCAGACTTGCCAAGTTCGACTCGGGAGAATGAACTCCCGAAGACGAGAGGACACAAGTCCAGTAATTCTGCTAATAGTACAGCAGCGTTCTTGATAACATCACTCAGCTTGCTCTCACTCCGGTTATCTCTGTATTTATACTACGGGGCCGTTGAATGCTTGAATCTGATTGGCTGATGAACGTTCTAAGGTGTGCAATTATTTTCTGGGAGATGCACAGCGAACGTAGTTCCAGGCAGCTCTTGACCGGATTACTGTTCGATATCACTTCGCATAGTTAACTGTAACAACGGACATTACAGGACTAAAAAACAACATGACAGACGATTTTCCTAAAGTAAATCTTAATATTTACGGTGAATATAAAACGTTCAACAACTGGGCGGCAGCAGTATTAGACAGTCCAGATGAAAACCAACAAACGGAGGCGGACATCAAAGGCAAGCCTTTCTGTCTCATTACTGAAATCACACGCACTACAGTTTGCACTAAAGGTGTCAGCGCTGCCCTGACGATTTGATCAGTTAGCCTATATAGTGGAGCAACTTAAAGGCTACACGTGATATTTTTTCACTAGTGAGGTAATAACAGCGCTGTTTAGAGACGCACAGAGGTAGCCTAATTCACACAAGCACTGTCTCTCTCTCTCTCTCTCTCTCTCTCTCTCTCTCTCTCTCTCTCTCTCTCTCTCTCTCTCTGTCTAATAACTTTATTAATAACTGCAGTAGAATGCTATCAACGGCTCAAGCCTTCGTTAACAGTTTTAAAATGACGTTTCAGAACTAACAAAAGAGCCGTTGGATGAGACGCGGAAGAAATAGTCCTACTCACAATAGCGATTTAAGTACAAAAACCGGACGAATCCCTTTAAATATATCTTCGGATCGATGTCTTGAGGTGTGGTAACCGTAGTATAAGCGGAATAATTGACTCCGGGGCGTTCAATTATTAAGTCAAGTCAAGTCAACTTTATTTATATAGCGCTTTTAACAATGTAGATTGTTTCAAAGCAGCTTTACAGTGTTAAACAGCAAAATAATGCAGCCTAATTTTATTCAGCTGTATAACCATTTGATGTCATCAGTTCATTTCAATTTCCATACGGTGACAGTGTGGGCTTTAGATCAATAATTAGATCAGTAATTTAGTTTACATGGTTAAATTAGTTTATTAATTAGATTTATTTCGATGTTTAGTTGAAAAATATAGTGTCCCCAACTGAGCACGCCAAGCCAGAGGCAACAGTGGCAAGGAAACCAAAACCCCATTAGGTGACCTAATGGAGAAAAATAAACCTTGGGAGAAACCAGGCTCAGTCGGGGTGCCAGTTCTCCTCTGGCCAATTTACAAACAACGTATTATTATTATTATTCTGGCTGCTTTACAGGTCAGAGGTCATAATAGATCGGAATATTCAAAGGACCGGAGGCAACACGCTGGAGACGGGTTTATTGAGGATGATGTTGATTAAATAATTATTAAAGTGCAATATTCGAATGATCGGAGGCAACACGCTGGAGACGGGTTTATTGCGGATGACATATCGATTTAAGTATTATTTAATGATAATATTCGAACAATCGGAGTCATCACACTGGTGACGGGTTTATTTAGATGCCGTGTCGATGAGGCAGTTGCAGGGGGAGGATAATTGACACGGTCTCTGCAGACACTTCGGGGTCCTGTGTTGGTCTTCTCTGGTCCACCATCTGATTAGGATACGGCCCAGATCTGGCTGACTGCAGTAAACCTCGGGATAAAACAGAGAGAATATCATTAGCGTAGATGCCATTCTTCTGATGATGTAACGAGTACATCAGGTGTTATGGGAAGTGTTCCCGGTTCCGGCTGACCTAGTTAATGCAGCCTAACAATCAATTAATTGATAAAGTGTTTTATGTGTATGCCACAGTAAAGAGATGTGTTTTTAGTCTAGATTTAAACTGACAGAGTGTGTCTGCTTCCCGAACAGTGCTAGGAAGACTGTTCCAGAGTTTAGGAGCTAAATAGGAAAAGGATCGACCGCCTGCAGTTGATTTGGATATTCTCGGTATTAACAACTGGCCAGAATTTAGAGATCGCAGTAGACGTGATGGAGTATAATATGTTAAGAGCTCGCTCAAGTATTGGGGAGCTAAACCATTTAGTGCTTTGTAAGTAATAAGCAAGATTTTAAAATGTATGCGATGTTTAATAGGTAGCCAGTGCAATGTTGACAGAACTGGGCTAATATGGTCATACTTCCTGGTTCTAGTAAGTACTCGAGCTGCTGCGTTTTGGACCAGCTGGAGTTTATTTATTAAGCGAGCAGGGCAACCACCCAATAGAGCATTACAATAATCTAGCCTTGAGGTCATGAACGCATGAACTAACTGTTCAGCATTTTGCATTGAGAGCATGTGCCGTAATTTTGATATATTTTTAAGATGGTAGAAAGCAGTTTTACAGATGCTAGAAACGTGGCTTTCAAACGAAAGATTGGTATCAAAGAGCACACCCAGGTTCCTCACTGATGACGAAGACTTGACAGAGCAGCCATCAAGTGTTAGACAGTATTCTAGGTTACTACTTGTGGAGCTTTTTTGTCCAATAATTAAAAATTCAGTTTTTTCTGAATTGAGTTGCAGGAAATTACCAGTCATCCAATGTTTTATGGCGGCTATGCATTCCGTTAATCCGCTTCGCGTCGTGACCGCATCACCACCTCGGGTGTGCATTATTGTTCTAATAATTGAACGGCCCGTCGTCAATTATTCCTTACGTATACTTTAGTCTACAATAAAACAAAATATGGCATAAAACACCACTCTGCCTCTTTTCATTTTTAAAAAATCTTAAATTAATAGCCAGACACAAATGTGGTTCAGGCAACGCATACCTTGATTATCTGAACTTCATGTATATTTATAACAAGATGAAATATAAAACACAACTCTGCTTCTTTTCGTTTACATTTAAAAATGATTTTTTAAACTTATAATATGTGGTTCAGACAAGTGTGCATATATGATTATCACTGTAATAAAATTAAATATGCATAAAAACACAACACATTTTCTTTTTTGTTAAATATCAGTTTATCTATGATGAATAATAGCCATTATAAAAGTATAAGTAAAAGGTATACAATAAATAAAGCAAACAATTCAGTCAAACATACAAAGTCAGCGCTCTAGTAGGCTACACCTGTAAAGA
The DNA here is from genome assembly GCA_023566225.1 of Romanogobio albipinnatus. Taxonomy (NCBI): domain Eukaryota; kingdom Metazoa; phylum Chordata; class Actinopteri; order Cypriniformes; family Gobionidae; genus Romanogobio; species Romanogobio albipinnatus. The sequence goes on along the minus strand of CM042260.1, from coordinate 20,098,770 downwards.
TAAATAGCCTAAAAATATAAAGTTATGAAACTTCACTTTGCCCTCAGCCAAAACGATTTGCCAGGAAACAAATTATATATTCATGAGACCAAAGATTGCCCGTTAGATCTACACAAGATGAATTATATCCCATGTTTAACCACTACAGAGACAGAGACATCAGAGCCAGCGGCAAACATCAGAAGGACTAGCCGAGGAAAGGCTGCTCTCGGCGGGGTTAACGAGTGCTGAGCGCCGCTGATCGACTGGATCTCACAACTCAGAAAACGGCGCTATCTTTATAAATAAACCACAGATTTGAGCTTTAAACAAGTGAATTCCTGCCTGAAAAAGTCTGAAAACTACATTTCGCGACACATTAACAGTAGTATTGTTAAATTACACTTACTGGTTGGTGCAAGATGCATTCTGGGATACCTGGCTGTCTCAAGTCCACACAAGTCACCTCTCGATGCATCCTCGATAAAAAGGGGAGTATCAAGGACACATCTGGGGATTTGAACTGTACTTGGCTAGATGTGCACTTTGAAATGGAACAGTAACTTGGATAGCGACTGATGACGTTTCACAAGTCCACAAGTACAGACAAGAACGCATATTGAGAAACGGCCCTACTCACATAATCTGAGGGTGTTCAAGTCATCTTGAAAATATCATATTAACAAGTTAAATGCACATGAACCCCACAATAAAGTTTTAATTACGAGTAAGTTTGTGAGTTATGGGCAAATCAGTGATAAATTATATGGGACACAATGGGTGGTCTGTTTTGATGGTAAACCTATTGAAAACCTTTGTAGAAAAGGTATCGCCATCTTTCTTTTCGACCAGTGATTTTTGAACATACCTGAAGTGGTAATTATAACCTTCCAATTCATAAATACAAACTTTCTATGAGTACTCAAACGCAATATGTGTCCTTTTATCAGAGATTTTTGCATGTTGAATTAATTTATCATGGCTGACAGTGAATAGCGCATTTCTACAATGTCGTCTGTAATTGAAAACTATTGCTACCACTAGGTGTCTGTATAAATCTGTATAAGTCGACAATGTCCGAAACAAACAAATAATTTGAGTGCAGATTTTATTAAAACTGTATTGGACCGATATAGTGTCTACCCTGATTAAAATCCATGAACAGTCTGTTGTTATGTTGGAAGACACCAACATGGAATTCGATCTGCCAAACACAGAGGCAAATAATCTACCTTCCATGATTAAAAAAAAAATAAAAAATCATATTCAGTTTACAATTTTAAAATTCCTAATTATTCATAATCATGGCAATTATGCATAGCAAGACAAACTGGACTTGACAATGGGAGAGTGTTTCTGTTAAAAATGTGGAGTTTAAATAGCCAGGGAGGGTTCGTATAGACCGAGGGACACTGAGAAATCCACAGAGAGTTGCTGGTTGCCCAGAGTCAGGGTGAGCGAGGGATGCAGGCAGTGTTTCTTTAGCAGAAGTGAGTTTGTGGTTTTAGGACACATTTACACAGACATGTAAACTCTTACCTGCTTAAGGAGAGAGAGAGGGAGGGAGAACTGAAAGGGGAGGAAGTACAATGAGAAGGTCCTAGACAAATGTTTACAGGAGGAGTACAATTAGGTTTCAAACAGAGCAGTGCGAATAATTAAGGTGTATATTGTTGTTACACGACTATGAATCACTGTTGACGGCAATTTCAAGTTACACAAGTAATATTGTAAACAGGACCAAGAATTAAATGTGTCTTTGTTTTTGTCATTGCCAGCACATTTAAACCTCTGAAGATCTGTGACTGTAGAACGATCCAATTGAGTAAATATTTTGGAAACATGTCAGACACAGATGTGTAAAATGACTTCTTCAGCTCTGTCTTAAAGTCAGCATGAAATCAAAATAGACCCTATATATATGTGTATATATATATATATGCAGATTTTGTACAAAATAAAATAAAATAAATGTTATAAATTTCCCACATTAATAAACATTGGAATAAAGACATCATACATGCCTTCTTTATTTTTTAAAGTAAACTTAAATGGAAAATATGTTTTTTTACAAGTATAACAGAGAATAAATAAATTAAATGCCTGTGCCATGGATAAAAAACCCTTTCGTGCTCTGATTAAACAGTTTATTTGTGTTTAACACTAGGTAAACCAACTAGAAATAATGACCTTTTGGCTATAAATGATCAACTTAAATATATTTTTTACTTGTCGGATTGATACTAATAACATTAAAAAGTCACATTTATTGCCAGAAATGTATTGCTTCTTCGTTACGCATTTGAATATCTTGTTTCACTTTAAATTGCTATATTAAGGAAGAAAATGGCAATTAATGTTGACTTTAAACATGTCTGTGATAACTCTGTACTCTTAATGGAACAAATAACCCCAACCCAGAAGCAGATGCTCCTTCGCACAGCTGAGAGGGTATTCATTTCTACTGTGAGCGCTTTTAATGCTTTAAGGTGATGGCTTGGTCAGTGGAGAGATAGAGCGTATGAATTATTGAACAAGGGCAATGGATGGTCCCCGTGTAGACCAGAGGGATTATAGCGCTCATCCTGGTCTCATTAGAAAATAATGCAGGCGCATTTTAACACTGGATATTTCTGTGAAATTAATAGATGCGTATAATGTTACTAGTCAAATGATCTTCGAGTTGGATATTGAATGTATTGACTTTCTATATCTTTGTATAGCACTTGAATTGATTAGTTTGTGCCTGTTTTTGAATTTAAACAGGCATGGTTAGAGGACTGACTGATGTAAAGGAAGTCATTACTAACTTAAAGCCTTCTCGCTAATTGTACTGAATTATAAAATACGTCTGGGTGCTCTCTAACCTGTCTGTGATTAAATATGCATGAGCGAGTCATTGTGTGCCCTTGTCCCGAGCGAACCCTGACCCGGCAGTGACTCTGCCAGCTTCCTGTGTCTTGGGGCTGGCTAAGTGGCGGGCAGGGGCCGCTGGCGCAGAATGCCATACTGTATGCGCTCTCTGTTGTAGGGCCTTAGGGATGGAGGGATGAAGGTGGGGGGAAAGGCTGTGGTTTCCTGCTCTCTGAATGCTTAGCTCCTGTCTGTACGCAGGTATACAAAGCCTTCCTTCAGCTTACCGGAGGAGCAGCGGTCAGATGAAAAGGACTCGCTGATGGCTAACAGATCTGTCCCCCAAGATTCCCTCCCCCACCCTCACAACACCGTGTTTGTTTACACTCTCCCAGAGCCTTTTTAGCATTTTCAGGCCTGGCCCGGGACTTGGCGGCCCTCCATACTGCTGATTGCCATATTCCCAGACCAGAAATGTCACTTACCACTTTGCTTTCCTTCATCCGCCGGCTTAAAGCCTTTGTAATCCCCTGGCCGAGGGGAGTCACAGAGGAAATCAAATATTTTTGCCTTTTTTTGGTCCGTGATGGCAAATGAAGGGTCAAAAAAAAAAATTTGTCCAACATTAACATTCCTTTAGAAGTGAAAAACTTCAGTGAAAAACACATTGTGGGCACACTGATTATTAACTTATTGAAGAGGATAGATTTGCTTTAGAGAATTAAAAAAGCCATATTAAATAAATATTACATTTGAATTCTTCCTGAAAACAGGTTGTATAGCATATACAGTGAGGAAAATAAGTATTTGAACACCCTGCTATTTTGCAAGTTCTCCCACTTAGAAATCATGGAGGGATCTGAAATGGCCATCGTAGGTGCATGTCCACTGTGAGAGACATAATCTAAAAAAAAATCCAGAAATCACAATGTATGATTTTTTTAAACTATTTATTTGTATGATACAGCTGCAAATAAGTATTTGAACACCTGAGAAAATCAATGTTAATATTTGGTACAGTAGCCTTTGTTTGCAATTACAGAGGTCAAACGTTTCCTGTAGTTTTTCAGCAGGTTTGCACACACTGCAGGAGGGATTGTGGCCCACTCCTCCACACAGATCTTCTCTAGATCAGTCAGGTTTCTGGCCTGTCGCTGAGAAACACAGAGTTTGAGCTCCCTCCAAAGATTCTCTATTGGGTTTAGGTCTGGAGACTGGCTAGGCCACGCCAGAACCTTGATATGCTTCTTACAGAGCCACTCCTTGGTTATCCTGGCTGTGTGCTTCGGGTCATTGTCATGTTGGAAGACCCAGCCTCGACCCATCTTCAATGCTCTAACTGAGGGAAGGAGGTTGTTCCCCAAAATCTGGCAATACATGGCCCTGGTCATCCTCTCCTTAATACAGTGCAGTCGCCCTGTCCCATGTGCAGAAAAACACCCCCAAAGCATGATGCTACCACCCCCATGCTTCACAGTAGGGATGCTGTTCTTGGGATGGTACTCATCATTCTTCTTCCTCCAAACACGTTTAGTGGAATTATGACCAAAAAGTTATATTTTGGTCTCATCTGACCACATGACTTTCTCCCATGACTCCTCTGGGTCATTGGCAAACTTAAGATGGGCCTTGACATGTGCTGGTTTAAGCAGGGGAACCTTCCGTGCCATGCATGATTTCAAACCATGACGTACCAACAGTAACCTTGGAAACGGTGGTCCCAGCTCTTTTCAGGTCATTGACCAGCTCCTCCCTTGTAGTTCTGGGCTGATTTCTCACCTTTCTTAGGATCATTGAGACCCCACGAGGAGAGATCTTGCATGGAGCCCCAGTCCGAGGGAGATTGACAGTCATGTTTAGCTTCTTCCATTTTCTAATGATTGCTCCAACAGTGGACCTTTTTTCACCAAGCTGCTTGGCAATTTCCCCATAGCCCTTTCCAGCCTTGTGAAGGTGTACAATTTTGTCTCTAGTATCTTTGGACAGCTCTTTGGTCTTGGCCATGTTAGTAGTTGGATTCTTACTGATTGTATGGGGTGGACAGGTGTCTTTATGCAGCTAACGACCTCAAACAGGTGCATCTAATTTAGGATAATAAATGGAGTGGAGGTGGACATTTTAAAGGCAGACTAACAGGTCTTTGAGGGTCAGAATTCTAGCTGATAGACAGGTGTTCAAATACTTATTTGCAGCTGTATCATACAAATAAATAGTTAAAAAATCATATATTGTGATTTCTGGATTTTTTTTTTTTAGATTATGTCTCTCACAGTGGACATGCACCTACGATGACAATTTCAGACCCCTCCATGATTTCTAAGTGGGAGAACTTGCAAAATAGCAGGGTGTTCAAATACTTATTTTCCTCAATGTATTTACAAATATAGTGTGAAAAAGAGTAAATTACACAAATTAATCTGTTCAAAAGTTTAGATACCTAGGTTCTCAATTTGCCAAAGCTGGATTCCAACATCATTGGAATATCATAGTTGAATATAGTGAATAACTCAAACGAGCAGAGGAAGCTGGGAAACAAACAGGAACACAATGGTTAAAAGGACACAAACAATTAAATAAAAAACAAACAAAAGGTGTATACATTTATGAACTGGAAAATATATGTAAATTCCATTGTTATCATGCCTTGTAGAATATATTATAATTTTTTTTTTCATAAATCATTACTATTGGTCACCCTTTACAACTGCCTGTGGGTTTTGCAAATATTTAACTAATGAAAATTATAAAAAATAAAATAAGAAGCTTGTGACTAAACCTAGTAACTCTATTGGATCCTCAAACCTTATAACTCCACCTCTCCTCTATTGTGAATGAAGTGCTGCATACAGTTTGGACCCTCTAGCCTCAGACGTCACGCCCACGGATCGTTGGCTGAACGTCTGACGCATATGGCACACTTTTCTGGAAACACTTCAGGAGTTTTGAAGTCGTCATCTGATTGGTTGAATTCTACAAAATGTCTGCAAGACGTGTGTGTTGCGTTCTTTAACAGTCCGCCTAGAAACAAATGCCGTGATGCCAAGCTCCCTCATGGAAGAAGAACGGCATCGTGTTTACAACTGAGACAATGAACGCTTACCAGGATCAACTAAACGCTGTATTTTCAAAAGTATGTGTAGTTCGCGGCCCAATTGTTGCAGTAAACTTGCACAGCATTCTCGAACAAATAATTTATAGACGCATGCCAGTCTGTTAACAGAAGGACATCGACTTTACATTTTCACGCCTCTAAACATGACGCGGAACAAAACAAACTGTGATTGGTTGCATTACATGTCAGTCAATTGTCCTCTTGGGCGGTCCATGACCAATGAAAGCTGCGATAGAGTCCAGACCTTCAGCCAGTCAGTCTGAAGGTCTGGCTACGCGAGACTAGGACCTTCCAGCTCTCTGCCTCTCTGTCTCTGCTTGTTTGCAATGCATGCAATGCAATAAATAAAGAAGTGGATGTTTGAATAAGTACAGTGTTTTATTTACTCAAGAAACACTATAAATGTTGTTTCATGAATCTGAGTAATGGAGAAGAATGTCTCACGCCCGTTTCACACATACTCCGTCTGCAGTGCGTATGCGGTGCGTGTTGCGGTGCGTATGCGGTGCAGGAGCAGCACGCGCTGTGGTTCTTTCATATATGCTGCGTTTGCAGCGCGCAACTGATCCGCGGTTATATACCACAAACACAGCATTTATTCATTATTATTTTTATTTCAAATCCAAAAGTTGTTACTGAACATGGCTTGTCAGAATTGCAATTCTCTTTGTTTACACTTTCATAGATGTCACGTTTTAACGTAGTACATTTAAACAACGTTTTATTCAATTCATTACTTTATATTTATATAGCCTAGCCTATATAACTTTATATAGCCTATACTTTAGCTCATACAAGTGGCAAAACATTGAAATATAACTTATAGCCTATAAACATTTTAAATTAGAAACTTATAATAGAAACAGCCGACTCTCGTCTTTTCTTTCGTTTTTAAACCCTTTTAAAAGCAGGTCATAAAGACCTTTGTTTTTCCACCTCCAGGAACGTAACGTTACGTGCTCTCCATTATTTCAATTTTTAACCTAAATGCCAGGTAAGGTGTTGTTTCCTTGCTTTACCCGAGAAAAAAAGCCATGTGTTGACTTTGAAACAGAGTATATTTTAAATTACATACATCTGTGGTAAAATTACTAGATTTTCGTGTCAGTACATGTTTATTTTAATGCGAACAATGTGCTGTCACTTTAATTCCGCAGTGCAGCACAGCAAAAAATAGACTCCGGAAACGATCGCCGGACTGCTGCAGACGCACCGCACCTGGAACGGACTGACGGACAGCATCCGCGCGCAGTGTGAAAGCTGTAATCCGTTAACATGGGTACGGAAAAAAATACGCACCGCATACGCACTGCAGACGGAGTATGTGTGAAACGGGCGTAACGCCCGTTTCACACATACTCCGTCTGCAGTGCGTATGCGGTGCGTGTTGCGGTGCGTATGCGGTGCAGGAGCAGCACGCGCTGTTGTTCTTTCATATATGCTGCGTTTGCAGCGCGCAACTGATCCGCGGTTGTATACCACAAACACAGCATTTATTCATTATTATTTTTATTTCAAATCCAAAAGTTGTTACTGAACATGGCTTGTCAGAATTGCAATTCTCTTTGTTTACACTTTCATAGATGTCACGTTTTAACGTAGTACATTTAAACAACGTTTTATTCAATTCATTACTTTATATTTATATAGCCTATATAACTTTATATAGCCTATATTAGCTCACACAAGTGGCAAAACATTGAAATATAACTTATAGCCTATAAACATTTTAAATTAGAAACTTACAATAGAAACAGCCGACTCTCGTCTTTTCTTTCGTTTTTAAACCCTTTTAAAAGCAGGTCATAAAGACCTTTGTTTTTCCACCTCCAGGAACGTAACGTTACGTGCTCTCCATTATTTCAATTTTTTAACCTAAATGCCAGGTAAGGTGTTGTTTCCTTGCTTTACCCGAGAAAAAAATGCCATGTGTTGACTTTGAAACAGAGTATATTTTAAATTACATACATCTGTGGTAAAATTACTAGATTTCCGTGTCAGTACATGTTTATTTTAAAGCGAACAATGTGCTGTCACTTTAATTCCGCAGTGCAGCACAGCAAAAAATAGACTCGGTACGGAAACGATCGCCGGACTGCTGCAGACGCACCGCACCTGGAACGGACTGACAGCATCCGCGCGCAGTGTGAAAGCTGTAATCCGTTAACATGGGTATGGAAAAAAATACGCACCGCATACGCACTGCAGACGGAGTATGTGTGAAACGGGCGTCAGTCTAGCATTTGTCATCACGTCATAGACAATACTGTCTTAAATAGTCTTGACATTGCACTTCATCCATTATAAGCAGGGGTGCACACAAGTGGTGCACCTGTGACCAAATTAAAAAATGCGCAGGGTAAATAGGTTCAGACCACTCATTTGCATACTGACATGGTTGACAGCTGTTAATGCACAATCAGCGTTTTAGATCGACTAACTGTAATACTGTTTAAGTTTCCACTTGAAATGAAAGCATAATAAATCTGCCAGTTTCAGGGCACAGTGACATTAACTGACGCGCGTCACTCGGCAGTGCATATACGTACTTCCTGGCAACCCGCCAAAACAAAAGCTTGCTGATTTTAGGTTTGAAAATGTTGAAAATTCATATTAAAAAAATGATTATATTTTTAAGCGTACTATAAATAATTGTATTTTTTCTTTAATACTCACTTTTTATTTTTAAATATAATAGTATTATTACACTGGGGCAGTCGTGGCCCTATTGTTAGAGAGTCAGACTTGTAACCTGCTCTGTGTGTGTACACTTGGATGAGTTAAATGCAGAGCACAAATTCCAAGTATGGGTCACCATACTTGGCCTCACTTAACTTTCACACTTTATTATACTAAATAAGTTGCAATAATGCTATGATTAATTATTTCATTTTATATAATTATATTTAATGGGTCACACTATGTGCAGTGTGAGCACCAAACCGAATCTTCAGGTGCTCTCATGAGAACCAGACGGAAAAACGTATGTGCACCACTGATTATAACAGAAGATTTTGCCAAATAACAGAAACAACTGAGCACCCACAAAGCTATAATAAACTTGAATACCTGTAAGTTGATGAAAACATAATGCAGACACATACTGCCTCAGTGGCCATTCTAATGACAGACAAAACACATATGTCCAAAATTCTCAGGTCAAAATCCTGTAACTCCATTTGAGCTTGATTTTGGTAAAGTGTTAATAATATAATGACACATGCAAGTGTCTGGTCATATATAAAGCCACAATATCAACTCTGACAACAAAATGTTTAATATTTTTTTTTTAAATAACGTAATCAGAATCAGAGACCTTTTAACATTCAGAAATCAATGTTAAGTGGTCTATAAATTATTTCCAGAGCTGTATGTTATATTAATACATGTCAAAATATGTTTGTTTTTTCCATTTCCTGAAAAGTCATTGTTTTGGACATACAAGGTTTCCACTCGACAGCGACAAAATTTAAATATCTTATAAAGCTTCATCAGGATAGTGCTTTTTTTATATATATATATATTTTTTTAACGACATGGACATGGGGTGTATACGACATGGAAAACCATCGCTGACTCCTTAAAGAGCGCATTACCTCAGCCGAAGCCAGAGTAAGTGTGGTGTATCTGTCAACTACCCGTCAATGACATCAGTCTACATTCACCAGTAGAAGAGAGTCAGAACTGCTCAAACATCAATCAACAAACCCAGACAGAAGAGAAAGAAAACTGCCCTCCCACTTCACTGGAATCCAAGAAGAAAAGGAAGTGTTTTACGAATGTAAAGTTGACTTACTGTAATGCTTTACTGTGGGACACAATGAGCATGGCACAATAGAAGAATCAGGCAGTAGGAGGAGATAAATTTTTATAGAGAGAGTAAAAGATCCATGATTCACTTCACATGGAGAGTCTTTCAGCCTCCAAAGCATTTCTCTGAAATCGCCCGCGGAGAGAGACAGAGTGCGAGAGACAGAAAAGGAGAGAGGAAAAATCCCATGACTTATCGAGGAAAAACAAGCCAAGGCGGGACACAATGCTGTTTTATTAACCGGACGACATAAAGTTTATTAAACTCACAGAGAGGTTGGAACACGGGCCAGCCGAGAAAGGGCTTGGAGCAAATCCGAGCCATAACGGGAGAAAGTCTGACCAATTAACACCAGACCGGGAGGTCTGAGTGCAGCTCGCTGGCCAAATTAAGTCCCGGGAGATGCAGAAGCTCACATCTCAAAGCAGGGGAAGCCGGAGTCATCGACTCTGTGCTGCCAAAACGAGCCCTGAGCCGTCCATATAACTCACTGCCACTCACTGCTTGGTGGGCCTACAAAAGAGCACTGAGCATGCAGTTTGACCGCAAGTGCAGGTGGAGGTTGCGAACGGGAGAACGGAAAGCCAAAGCCAAGCTCTCTCGCAAATATGACTAACAACTCCCAGCTTAATGACTAGGGCCAACCCGCTGCTGCTATAAAAACCAGCACCGGCCCCTGTGATAGGCTGCGATGTTTACACAGCGCAGGGTTTGGAGGACACGTCTCACAAGGCAACACTTTGGTGTTGCACTAAGGAACATCCTTCTAGAATTGTTAATAAATCAAAGATGCGTTCATTGAGCCAAGTGGAGAGACACGTTAACACCATCAACGCAGATAACATAAACTAGAAACATCTATATGGAATAATGTGATAAATTAATGGATTGGAGCCAAGGTCCACATAGGTTTTAAACAGGAGTACAACGACAAGCATCTGAACACTTTTGGTGTTAAAATGGAATGACCTGTTCATGATCACTTGCTCTGTTCCAAAACCTAGTGAGCTTCTTCTGTAGGCAGCATTTTATGACATTAGACTGCTGTTCCAAAAGGTAGGCAGTACATTATGCTGCCTTCTAAAACACATTTTTGGTCAAAATCTAAGGCAGCATCCCATAAATTGTTGTGTATAAAGCAGTCCCAGAATGCACTGCGACAAGCTCTGTGAAAAATGACAGGAATTGCTTTATGCACTATTAAGTCACCATAAAATCAAAAATGACAATTCTTGTTTTTTTAATTGAATATTGCAGTATTTATTATAAATTATTTATCTGTGAACATAATAATATAAATAAATAAATAAATAATATGTCCACGTAATCTTAATTAAAATAACTTCCCCTAGCTTATAGCGACATCTCCTCTTCCTCTTCACCTCCAAAAAAGTGTTTACTGGCTGAGGGCGGGACAACCTTTAATAAAGGCCTTCTGAAGCAAAGTGGCGCGTTTGTGTAAGAAAAATATCCATATTTAAAACGCTATAGACTTTAAAACGCGAGTCGACTTGCGCTAAAAGAGTAACCCCGACGCGATGTAAAAGCTTTGACGCCTCCCACGGATAGGGCTGGACAACAAACTCAAGCCCCTCTTGTCTTAAATCGAAATACACCTCCATTTCTCTTTAAAAATTCTCGTTTTAGACTTCTAATTCATGACCGGTATTTTGTTTTGCTCTATCCTCTGCGCATCTGCGTTCGTCAATACGCATGTGTCAAGGGTTCAAGGGTCAAGTGTTACTCTTTTAGCACAAGTCGACTCACGTACCACTGACCGCTGGAAGCTATTTATTTTTTAGTCTATAGAGTTTTAAATATGGATATTTTTCTTACACAAACGCATCGATTCGCTTCAAAAGGTCTTTATTAACCCCCGGAGCCGTGTGGAGCAGTTAGACGCACTTGTATGGACTTCAAAATCGACACAACCATTCACTGCCATTATAAAGCCTTTGAAGAGCCAGGACTATAACTCCAATTTTATTTATCTGAAAGAAGAATGTCATATAAACCTAGGATGACTTGAGGGTGAGTAAATCCCTATATTTTAACAAACCTATATATATTCTTTTCAAATTCATTGCAGTGCACATGTGGATACTGCATCATTAACTGTATCAATAACAGCAAATTCGTTAATCGCAAATCTTGCTCCATCCTTTATCTTTAATCAAAGTAGTAAAAACAACAGACAATCTGCATTAATAGACAATTTTAGGTAATCAAAATGAGTTTTAGGTAACGTGAGTTAGCAGGCCTAACGGAGAAAATATACACATCAATAATTAATCATACTTACAGGATGTGATTCTGAGGAGCAAGTTGGTCCAAATAAACTGGGTACTGCACCCTCTTTAATGGATAAGCGTTTTGTAAATCCCAGAGATTTGAGAAGCAATCTTCAAAAGTTTCTAACCTAATCAAGCTTAGCGTTAGTTCTGGCAGGTCACGTTAGTCAGTCACATCTACCTATCAGAATACGATGCCTATCACCGCATTCATATATACAGTGGAGAGAACGTCTCGGTTACGTATGTAACCCTCGTTCCCTGAGGAGGGAACGAAGACGTACGTTAGTGACTAACGAATGGGGGGTTTCGCTTAGAAGCCAATTATCTTCGAGAATTCAACAGCGCCCAATGGCAGTGCCAATGCCATGGGCATGCGGAATTTGCATGCGTAACTCCGCCCCACCTCGTGGGTATATAAGGAAGTACGCTGGCAACATCGCATTATGTTACTGCTGCAGGAGCCAAGACTGAACTCCGCGTTCCAGCAGCACGGCTGACGTGGCAGAGGAAACGTACGTCTCCGTTCCCTCCTCAGGGAACGAGGGTTACATACGTAACCGAGACGTTCCCTTTCGTTCAGTCACTACGACGTACGTTAGTGACTAACGAATGGGGGTTCCAATACAACAACGGCACTCAGCCGTCATCCAGTGCCCTGCGTAAGTGAGAGTACCCTGTCGTAAGACTAGTACGGACGAAGGACTCCCACTTATCACAGGAATACCAAGGTACACTGGGAAGCATATCCCAGTGAGGGAATGCCAAGATGCCTACCCGTAGGGAGGACTTAAGAATACACATATGACCCGCTAAGGGCTGCATATGGAAGATCTCTAGGGTACCAGCCGAAGGTGGATTTTTAACCCTAGGGGTGGCAGGGACTTGCCGAGGGAAAGACACCTGCTCGCTGAGGAGGCTTACGGTGGGAATACTCGTGTGGGGGTCGCCGTAGGGGAACCATGCACACGGAGCACCTGGCCGGACATGAGGGTCTGGGCTCGAAAGGGCAGACTGAACTGATGTCGGCGTCAGCAGTGCTGGAGGAGCTCAGGGCTCTCGGGGAGCTCACCTGAGGAAAATATCGCACGTATCCAGTCCGTGGAGTGGAATGGCGAGCAAGCGAAGACACCTGAGCCTGGCCCATTACCGGCCACCCGTAGGGGCGAGTACATAGTCGGACACTGGCTCCACTCGGAGATTGTAGAATCTGGCGAATGTGTTGGGTGTCGCCCAGCCTGCAGCTCTGCAGATGTCTGTTAGCGAGGCGCCATGCGCTAAAGCCCAAGAGGAGGCCACACTCCGAGTGGAGTGTGCCCTAACCCCAAGGGGACATGGTCGACCTTGCTGCTGGTAAGCCAAAACAATGGTGTCCACTATCCAGTGAGACAACCTCTGTTTCGAGAGAGCCCTTCCCTTCCGCTCTCCACCATAACAGACAAAGAGCTGGTCTGAGGTCCTGAAACATCGCGTACTGTCTACATAGGCGCGGAGAGCGCGTACTGGACAGAGCAATGCCAAGGCTGGGTCTGCCTCCTCCAAAGGCAGCGCTTGCAGGTTCACCACCTGGTCTTTGAACGGAGTGGTGGGAACCTTGGGCACATATCCGGGCCGGGGTCTCAGGATCACGTGAGAGTTAGCCGGCCCGAACTCTAGGCACGCTTCGTCAACTGAAAATGCTTGCAGGTCCCCGACCCTCTTAAGCGAGGCCAATGCGGTCAGCAGAGCAGTCTTCATAGACAAGAATTTAATCTCAGCTGACCGCAAAGGCTCAAATGGAGGCCTCTGCAGAGCACTTAAAACTACTGAGAGGTCCCAAGAGGGTACGAGAGGAGAGCGAGGAGGATTCAGTCTCCTCGCCCCCCTCAGGAACCTGATGATCAGGTCGTGCTGACTTACCTTTTTGTCCCCCAGGAGATCGATATTGCGGCCACATACACTTTAAGGGTGGAAGGAGACAGCCTTCGTTCCACCCCCTCCTGGAGAAACGATAGCACAGACCCGATCGGGCATTTCCAGGGGTCTTCTTGGCGGGAAGAGCACCATGTGACGAAGAGGTTCCACTTCAAAGCATAGAGACGTCGTGTAGACTCATCTCTAGCCGAAGTGATGGTAGCGACCACCGCAGGTGGAAGACTACTCAAACCTGCCGCGTCCCGTCCAGAAGCCACACGTGGAGCTTCCAGTAGAAGTTCTGGGAACCAGGTCTGGCCGTGCCAATACGGGGCGACCAACATGACCTGCTCCTTGTCCACCCTGATCTTGCACAGTACCCGTGCAAGAAGGCTCACTGGGGGAAACGCATATTTGCGTAGCCCTGACGGCCAGCTGTGCGCCAGTGCATCCGTGCCGAGGGTGCCCTCGGTCAGAGAATAAAACAGGGAGCAATGGGAAGAGTCCTGGGAGGCAAACAGATCTACCTGTGCGTCGCCGAACCGTTCCCATATCAGCTGAACCGTCTGGGGATGGAGTCTCCACTCTCCGGGGAGGGGCTGAATCCGTGACAGCTCGTCGGCTGCACAGTTCAACTCTCCCGGGATGTGGACAGCACGAAGGGACCTCAGGTGCTTCTGACTCCATAGAATGAGATGGCGGGCGAGTTGAGACATACGGCGGGAGCGTAGACCGCCCTGGTGGTTGATGTACGCTACTACGGCCGTGTTGTCTGTCCTGACTAGTACATGTTGACCCCTCAGCAACGCTCGGAAGCGGTGCAGGGCGAACCGTACTGCCAGTAACTCGAGGCAATTGACATGCAGAAGGCGCTGGGGTCCTGTCCAGGAGCCCGCGGCTGCTTGCCCATTGCACATGGCACCCCACCCGGTGGATGACGCATCTGTTGATACAACAGTATGCAGGGAAACTCGTTCTAAGGACACTCCGGTCCGTAGAAACTCGAGGTTCGACCACGGGGTGAGAGTCTGTAAGCAGGCCCGAGTCACTTGTACCCGGAGCGTGCCAGACCGCCATGCCCATCTCGGGACTCGATCGCGTAGCCAGTGCTGAAGCGGTCTCATATGAAGCAATCCGAGCGGCGTCACCGTGGCTGCAGATGCCATATGCCCCAGGAGCCTCTGAAATAGTTTCAGTGGAACCGCATTCTTGCCCTCGAGTTGACGAAGGGAAGTCAGCAGAGACTGCGCGCGCTCGCTCGAAAGCTGCGCGCACATGGCGACCGAGTCGATATCCATACCGAGAAAAGAGATCCTCTGCGCGGGGCAAAGTTTGCTCTTCTCCCAGTTGACCCGAAGGCCCAGACGGGCTAGGTGATGGAGCACCTGATCTCTGTGTCCGCAAACCTGCTCCCGAGAGTGACCCAGTATGAGCCAGTCGTCGAGGTAATTCAGGATGCGAACCCCGTGCTGCCGAAGGGGCGCAAGGGCTGCCTCGGCAATCTTCGTAAAGACGCGAGGGGACAGAGATAGCCCGAATGGTAGAACTGCGTACTGATATGCCCGCCCCTCGAAAGCAAACCGTAGGAACGGTCTGTGTCGAGGTAGAATGGAGACATGGAAGTAGGCGTCCTTCAGGTCGATCGCTGCAAACCAATCGTCTGGACGAACGCATTCGAAAAGGCGTTTCGCTGTCAACATCTTGAACGGAAACCGGTGAAGGTAACGGTTCAAGACGCGCAGGTCCAGGATTGGCCGTAGCCCACCGGTCTTTTTGGGTACGATGAAGTACGGGCTGTAAAACCCGGAGTTCATCTCGGCTGGAGGGACAGGTTCGATCGCACCCTTCGCCAGTAGGGTGGCAATCTCCGCTCGCATGACGGGGGCAGTGGCCCCGATCATAGTGGAGCGGACTCCCCGGAAGCAGGGAGGAACCTGCGCGAACTGAATCGCGTAGCCGCGCCTGATGGTCCGCGCGACCCAGCGGGACAGCCCTGGAAGCTGAAGCCAGACTTCAAAAAACTGCGCCAGCGGGGTCATTCGGAGCACAGACGTACCCGGTGTGGGCTTGCAGCGATGCAGCGTTACCGGCCCGGACATGGGAGGCTGAGGGGCGTCCCGGTGCGGGGGCACGGTTGACTGCTGCGTCCTGACAGAGGAGACCAGGGAAGGACGCACGTTCCACTGGGGTCTGCTCTGCCAGGAGGCTGGCGACAGAGTGGGATGCGAGTGGCGGGACCCGTGGGTGGCGCGCACTGTCATCGCCGGACTCTGTGGGCTCAGGGATGGGAGTGTTAATTCTTTCTTTGACCAAAATAGGGTGCTGCTGACCCGTGGGCCAGCAGCTGAACAAAGGATTCTCCCCCGGCCCTCCACCGGGGGAAGGAGTGGTCCTGCTACCATCTCCTCGAAAGAATTTCCCATCCCTGAGCCGTCCGTCTCAGGAGCGCCGCTTGGCCTGGCGTTTAGCGGGGCGCGGGGCGGCCTGAGGGGACTTGGACGCCTTCCTACGGCTTCCTCCGCGACCCGGCCCGGGTGAAGGCTGCTGCTTGGACCGGGTGGGAGGGGCGGGAGCCTTAGGAGGGCGTCCTCGGCGTGGAGCAGACTGAGGCGACTGTGCCGGCGGCTGGGTGGAGGCAGCAGCTGGCCGCCGGGGCAGTACGTGTTTTATAGCCTCAGTCTGCTTCTGGGCGATTGAGAACTGTTGGGCAAAGTCCTCAACCGCCCCGCCGAAGAGGCCGGCCTGGGATATGGGGGCATCGAGGAACCGGGTTCGCTCGGTGTCCCGCATATCTGCCAGGTTCAGCCAAAGGTGACACTCCTGGACCACGTTTGTGGACATCACTTGACCCAGGGAGCGTGCGGTCACCTTCGTCGCCCGGAGAGCGAGGTCGGTGGCGGCACGCAGCTCATTTAAGAGCCCCGGATCAACTCCACCCTCGTGCATGTCCTTGAGGATCCTGGCCTGGTAGACCTGAAGGATCGCCATGGCATGCAAAGAAGCGGCGGCCTGCCCCGCGGCTCTGTGCGATTTCGCCACCAAGGTTGATGTGAATCGACAGGCTTTGGAGGGGTGCTTTGGATCGCCGCGCCAAGTTGAAGCGCTCTGAGGACACAGTTGCATCGCAACAGAACGTTCAACTGGGGGGACCCCAGTGTACCCTTTAGCCGCCGCCCCATCGAGGGCGGAGAAGGCGGAGGAAGTCGCTGACCGGTCACGGGAAGACAACGGGGACTTCCAGGACCGCGCGAGTTCCTCATGCAGCTCGGGAAAGAAAGGTATTGGGGGCGGGGACTGACGGTTGTCAGTGCGGGCTCCCAAAAACCAATCATCGAGCCTTGAGCGTTCGGGACAGGGCGGAGGGTTCCACTCTATCCCTAAGCTCGCGGCTGCCCGAGACAGCATGGCTGTCAGCTCTGGGTCCGACTCGGGCAATGCTGGAACGCCCGAAGGCGGCAACACAGCCGAGTCATCATCCTCAGAGGACTCGAGCCCACCTTGTGATGCGGTGACCGACATCGCATCCTCCTCTGGAGCGCCAAACGAGATGCGCGGGGGGGCCGAAGCAGGCCCCGCGATCTGCGTCTGGACACTCGCGGGTTGCAGTGTGCAAGACGGGGGTGTGGCCCGAGGCATGAGCGTCGGGGCTTTGTTCCACACCGTAACCGTCAGGTCACCCTGACCACCAGCCGAAGTACTGGGCCTCGGGGACTCAGTAGATCGGGGTGTGGTAGAGGGGACTCTCACTTCTTTACGAAGGTCATGGAGTCTTGACCGCAACACCGCGATGGTCATATTCCCGCAGTGGGAACATGACTCATCCACAAACGCTGCCTGGGCATGCTGAAAGCCCAAACATACCAGACAGTGTTTGTGCCCATCAGAAGAAGAAAGCAACCGGCCACACCCAGAAGTACACGGACGAGACATCCTGAAAAGGACGCGTCACGTGCAAGCTCTTTTAGGAGAGGAAAGCCTCGCAGAGAACGCCGAAGCGCCCAGCGACCACACACCAGCTGTCAGACGGACCACTGCGCAGATCAGCAGGCAGGCAGTATGATGATCACTGGAACGCGCCGTAACACCAACGCCTCTGGAAAGCTGCTCGTCTCAAAGCTTTGTCGAAGACTTAGGATCAGGCTTGAAGGAGTGAAGAGATACTCTTGGCTCCAAAGCAGAAACATAATGCGATGTTGCCAGCGTACTTCCTTATATACCCACGAGGTGGGGCGGAGTTACGCATGCAAATTCCGCATGCCCATGGCATTGGCACTGCCATTGGGCGCTGTTGAATTCTCAAAGATAATTGGCTTCTAAGCGAAACCCCCCATTCGTTAGTCACTAACGTACGTCGTAGTGACTGAACGAAAGGGAACAAGTATTTGATACACTGCCGATTTTGCAGGTTTGCCCACTTACAAAGCATGTAGAGGTCTGTAATTTGTATCAAAGGTACTCTACAACTGTGAGAGACGGAATCTCTCAAAAATCCAGAAAACCACATTGTATGATTTTTAAATAATTAATTTGCATTTTATTGCATGACATAAGTATTTGATCACCTACCAACCAGTAAGACTTCCAGCTCTCACAGACCTGTTAATTTTTCTTTAAGAAGCCCTCCTGTTCTCCACTCATTACCTGTATTAACTGCACCTATTTGAACTCGTTACTTGTATAAAAGACACCTGTCCACACACTCAATCAAACAGACTCCAACCTCTCCACAATGGCCAAGACCAGAGAGCTGTGTAAGGACATCAGGGATAAAATTGTAGACCTGCACAAGGCTGGGATGGGCTACAGGACAATAGGCAAGCAGCTTGGTGAGAAGGCAACAACTGTTGGCGCAGTTACGGTCAATCTCCCTCGGTCTGGGGCACCATGCAAGATCTCACCTCGTGGGGTCATGAGGAAGGTGAGGGATCAGCCCAGTACTACTTGGCAGGACCTGGTCAATGACCTGAAGAGAGCTGAGACCACAGTCTCAAATAAAGCCATTAGTAACACACTACGCCGTCATGGATTAAAATCCTGGAGCGCACGCAAGGTTCCCCTGCTTAAGCCAGCACATGTCCAGGCCCGTCTGAAGTTTGCCAATGACCATTTGGTTGGTCCAGAGGAGGAATGGGAGAAGGTCATGTGGTCTGATGAGACAAAAATAGAGCTTTTTGGTCTAAACTCCACTTGCCAGGTTTGGAGGAAGAAGAAGGATGAGTACAACCCCAAGAACACCATCACAACCATGAAGCATGAAGGTGGAAACATCATTCTTTGGGGATGCTTTTCTGGAAAGGGGACAGGATGACTGCACTGTATTGAGGGGAGGATGGATGGGGCCATGTATTGCGAGATTGTGGCTAACAACCTCCTTCCCTCAGTAAGAGCATTGAAGATGGGTCGTGGCTGGGTCTTCCAGCATGACAACGACCTGAAACACACAGGCAGGGCAACTAAGGAGTGGCTCCGTAAGAAGCATCTCAAGGTCCTGGAGTGGCCTAGCCAGTCTCCAGACCTGAACCCAATAGAAAATCTTTGGAGGGAGCTGAAAGTCCGTATTGCCAGTGACAGCCCCGAAACCTGAAGGATCTGGAGAAGGTCTTTATGGAGGAGTGGGCCAAAATCCCTGCTGCAGTGTGTGCAAACCTGGTCAAGAACTACAGGAAACGTATGATCTCTGTAATTGCAAACAAAGGTTTCTGTACCAAATATTAAGTTCTGCTTTTCTGATGTATCAAATACTTATGTCATGCAATAAAAAGCAAATTAATTACTTAAAAATCATACAATGTGATTTTCTGGATTTTTGTGTTAGATTTCGTCATTCACAGTTGAAGAGTACCTATGATAAAAATTACAGGCCTCTACATGCTTTGTAAGTTGGCAAACCTGCAAAATCGGCTTGTTCTCCCCACTGTGGTTCATTCAGTATTATCAGCAGCTTTATCGCGTGGCTCAGGAGCTAATTACCCCACTCCATCCCCAGCTCCTCCTCTCATCCAGTCAGGACTGGTCTTTCTGATATTCCTCAACACACAACAGAAACTAGTAGGGTGGGTCAAGTTGTTCATGGGCGGACAATTTAGAACATAGGCGGGCATTATGCAAACGTGTTACCTAGTGACGTGTAGCCATAACAGAAGTGGGATTTGAATTCCTGATGATTCGTTTTCGCGGTTCAGAGTCGTTTCTTTTTTTTTGTGATACAATTAATTTTATTTATTGTACACTTTCGGCTTCACAACTTTGCAGATTGTTTACATTCACAGACAGCTATATTACACACTGCATGAAAGGGAATATAATCAAACTTGAAAGTTTTTGAACTTGAATAAGAACCAGTGAAATGCATTGAGCGCACCTTTAAATCATTAAATCATATATAAAAATCCAAAAACAAACCAACCAACCAAAAGGCCCAGTATGGCAAGGCCCACAGCTGTAATGGCAGTTTAGTCACTCCCTGGGAGAATATAGGTTAGTCTTTACTCTGAGCAGTAAATCGGCCTGTCCAAAACCCACCATGAAAAAAGGCAACAATAACTTCAAATATGTTTCTCTTCTCCCAAAGACAAACATCATAATTAAAGACGATGGCAGTAAAATGACAGGCACCACTGACTTATGTAGTTTCATAATGTTACTGTTGGAGGAAAGAAGGAGGAATGTGAATTTCAAGTCCTTTATTAGAGCCTCTCTCTCTCTTGTCTGCAGTGTAAAGATGGAGTGAACTCCCTCAGCTTGAAACACATTAGCTACCGCATCTGTGGGGAACAAGGGCCTTTTAATAGACCCTCTGGTTGTAAAGTAACTCATGTGGAACGAGTTTTTAATATTTGATATGTATGTAATACAATATTAGTTCACTTACAATGCTCCAGGAGTGGCTCTTTCTGTGTGAATCTGCATGAAATCGGTGTCTGGGCTGAGGCAGTAAATCACTCTAGTGCTGTTTGTCAAGGCATTACTCACATTGGAGTGTAAAGTGATTTTCTTTTTCCTGTGCATATATATATATATATATATATATATATATATATATATATATATATATATATATATATATATATATATATATATATATATATATTTTTTATTTTTTTTATTTTTTTTCAAATTATATTTATTTTAGAGGTGGCTGAAAGACATGTACTATATTACTTGTAAATCTACGAATAATCTGTGAGAATAAAACATCAAAAATGCTATGCTGGGTAAATTATTGTGAGATAGATAGATAGATAGATAGATAGATAGATAGATAGATAGATAGATAGATAGATAGATAGATAGATAGATAGATAGATAGATAGATAGATAGATAGATAGATAGATAGATAGATAGATAGATAGATAGATAGATAGATAGATAGATAGATAGACACCGGTCACATGTCTCACGAAGGAGCTCGGACACATAGGAGGGATGACAGTGAAGGACGAGAGAGTACCAGGCCTTGGCTTTATGTTATGTTTATGTTTTATTATGTGTACGTGCGGCAGTCGTCCGTGAGGAGGCTGCCTCTTTTATGTTCATTTTGTTTATTTTCGATTAAAGTATTTGAATGTAAGCCGGTTCCCCCTCCTTCTTCCCATAACAACATACCTCATTACTAGAGCCCGACCGATATATATATATATATATATATATATATATATATATATATATATATATATATATATATATATATATATATATATATATATATATATATATATATATATATATATATATATTATATAGATATATATATATATATATATATATATTTATGATGACCGATAAATTAATATAAAAAAAAAAAACGGACGAAACACCGCTAGTGTTTATAGTTTGTCCACCAGATGGCAATCTACAACGTGCCGGCTGGCAACACCAGCTGATCCAGCTGAGTCATGCTGCGCGAACATTCACGATCATCCATGAAGTGCATGGTAAGCTGGCACGATATATACATTGCTTGAATAACATTTAAAAGAACATCCCCATCAGTTTCCTTAACTCAAATAAGCATGACAAGATTCGTGACTGCCAAGTCCAGTTTTGCCATTACATGTAACGTTAAGCCAAGAGTGAAACGGAATTAACGTTAGCTAATGTTAGTAAATTATAGCGACAGTTTCATCTCTCCCCTGCCCGTTATTTTGAAAAGGTATCCATCCATCCATCCATCCATCCATCTTCTTCCGCTTATCCGGGGCCGGGTCGCGGGGGCAGCAGTCTAAGCAGAGATGCCCAGACTTCCCTCTCCCTAGACACTTCCTCTAGCTCTTCCGGGGGGACACCGAGGCGTTCCCAGGCCAACTGGGAGACATAGTCCCTCCAGCGTGTCCTCTGTCTTCCCCGGGGCCTCCTCCCGGTTGGACATGCCCGAAACACCTTCCCGGGAAGGCGTTCAGGAGGCATCCGGAACAGATGCCCGAGCCACCTCAGCTGTCCCCTCTCGATGTGGAGGAGCAGCGGCTCTACTCCGAGTTCCCCCCGAGTGACTGAGCTTCTCACCCTATCTCTAAGGGAGCGCCCAGCCACCCGGCGGAGAAAGCTCATTTCGGCCGCCTGTATCCGGGATCTTGTCCTTTCGGTCATGACCCAAAGCTCATGACCATAGGTAAGAGTAGGAACGTAGATTGACCGGTAAATCGAGAGCTTCGCCTTACGGCTTAGCTCTTTCTTCACCACGACAGACCGGTACATCGACCGCATTACTGCAGAAGCTGCACCGATCCGTCTGTCAATCTCCCGTTCCATCCTCCCCTCACTCGTGAACAAGACCCCTAGATACTTGAACTCCTCCACTTGAGGCAGGAACTCTCCACCAACCTGAAGTGGGCAAGCCACCCTTTTCTGACTGAGGACCATGGCCTCAGATTTGGAGGTGCTGATCCCCATCCCAGCCGCTTCACACTCGGCTGCAAACCGTCCCAGTGCATGCTGAAGGTACTGGTTAGAAGGGGCCAACATGACAACGTCATCCGCAAAGAGCAGAGACGAAACCGTGTGGTCCCCAAACCTGACACCCTCCGGCCCTCCGGCCCCTCATAAAAATTATGAACAGAACCGGCAACAAAGGGCAGCCCTGCCGGAGTCCAACATGCACCGGGAACAAGTCTGATTTACTGCCGGCAATGCGGACCAAACTCCTGCTTCGGTCATACAGGGACCGGACAGCCCTCAGCAAAGGACCCCGACCCCATATTCCCCAAGCAATTCTTGGGGAATTGAAAAGGTATGTTTTACAATATTTTGCAGTATGACGTTGTCCATTTCTAAATTATGTCTTATCATAGACTTTAGCTAACCACAAAGCTAGCTAATGCCATGGCTATCAGTGAAAGACCGCTAACATTAATGCGCTTGGGAATCACAACAAACTTATTCTGCCTAAATAAAGTAATGATTACTGTATTTATATAACTAGTATATTTGTAGTTCCAGTCCCTGCATTGTAAGTTAGGCACACGAGTGAATGAAAGTTTGTTGCAGCATTAACGAGTCACATAATGGCCTACTATATATTTTTCTGTTGTTATTTATCAGAACTTAACTGAACTTCCAGTCTTTCTCAAAGTTATATTTATGAAGCTCACCACGTCTATTAATACTGGTATATTTGATTTTGTGTGATGTTTTTGCTGTTGTGTTTTCATCCAAAGGATTTTAAGTTTCACATCTTAAGTTTGCATTTTATTTATCAGAATTTGAATATATTTTTATGTTCCTCTGTTCTGTTGTGACAATAAAACAAACAAGTTTATTTTTAAACTGCATTATCATATTATTTTAGAGATTAATGAATAACTACAAATAACTAATGTAAGGGAAAGTTTTTTTTCTGTTTTTCTGTTTATATATATATATCGCCCGATATATCGGAATATCAGATTTTTAAATCACCAAATATTTGTATCGGTATCGGCCTTAAAAATCCTTTATCCTTCGGGCTCTACTCATTGCATTGGCAAAACATAAAGTCCAAGCCTGGTACTCTCTCATCCTTCACTGTCGTCTATTCTCCTTTATGTGTCCAAGCTCCTCCGTGAGACACGAGACCAGTGCGGAGCGCAGCTGGAGCTCATTATTATCACTGACGGCCTCGCTACTTGCCACAGATAGATAGATAGATAGATGATGGATGGATGGATGAATGACAGAACAATGGATGGTTGGATGAATGGATAGAATGATAAAACGATAGATAGATAGATAGATAGATAGATAGATAGATAGATAGATAGATAGATAGATAGATAGATAGATAGATAGATAGATAGAACGATATATAGATTGTATTATTACAATTAAACAAATAATATAACTAGTGAAAATGCATCTGTTTAGTTTTTTATATATTTTTATCAATTTTATTAACTTTACTGTTGTTATTATTATTATTTTTATTAAACAAATACAATTATAATGTCAGTGAAAATGCTTCTATTTTCTCCCTTTACAAATGATGTTGCATTGTATAAAAAATTATACATCTGTTTATTTATAAATCCCAGTTTTGCCTTATGGTCTCAGTCTTTTTGATGTATTGATATCAAAGGGAACAAAACCCTTTCTGTCCCAATGTGGTAAATGAGCCTCAGACAGTATTCTGTCTTTTTTTTTTGCATTCCAAGGATAACAGCCCTATCTGCTCTTCCTGGCAGCCTTTAAATCCCCTGGCATATTGCTTAGATGCCATCTGAAAACATAATTGACTTCAATATTTGTAAAATAAGATTCCATGAATGCTGGATTCTTCTGAGCATTTGCCGGAACGCCTCTATTCCTCTGCCAGATTCTTGTTACGTCTTCATTTTGGCCACCTCATAAAATCAACCTCATAAATATTTTTCATGCGTTACATAAACCAACTCAACTCCCAATTGCAAGTGGCTGAACTGTGTGTTTTTTTTTTTTTTTTTTTAGAAAAACACAGGGAAACATTTGTTGGAGATTAGCTGTTATTGGAAGCATTTGGCTGTGTTGCAAAGAGAAATCACAATTAGGTGAGGGTTTCACCTTCAACTATCCCCAAGAATAACACAGACCGCCCCAGTGACAAATCTGTGGTGCCTATGTAGCGTTCCCCTCATCTGAATCCAGAAATTATGGCTAAAGCAGAAAATCAAAGATTCTTTCTGCCACTTTATAACTGGCAAAATGGCACACTTCACATTCTCTATAAAAAAAAAACATGATGTATGATTTGTTTGAATCAGACAAAAATGACTGAGCTACACCTGTTTGAAGTCGATAAAGTCAGCAAAATCAGTTTTGAGAAAAATCGAGTTAAAGGAACACTCCACTTTTTTGAAAATAGGCTCATTTTCCAATTCCCCTAGAGTTAAACAGTTGAGATTTACCGTTCAGCCGATCTCTGGGTCTGGCGGTAGCACTTAGCATAGATCATTGTATCTGATTAGACCGGTAGCATCTCACTACAAAATTACCAAAGAGTTTAGATATTTTTCCTATTTAAAATTCTTCTGTATTTACATTGTGTACTACCGACGGAAAATGAAAAGTTGCGATTTTCTAGGCCAATATGGCTAGGAACTATACTCTCATTCCTGCATAATAATCAAGGAACTATGCATGAGTGCAGCGGCGCAATGATATTACACAGTGCCTGAAAATAGGCTAACTTCCGTAAACATAACCAACGTGACAACCTGCTTGCACAGGGAGCGTGCTGGGGACTATTTTCAGGTGCTGCGTACTATCATTGAGCATTGATGCTAACAGTCTAATCGGATACAATGATCTATGCTAAGCTATGCTAAAAGTGCTACTGCCAGACCCGGAGATCGGCTGAATGGATTCGAAAATGGTATACCTCAACTTTAACTCTAGGGGAGTTGGAAAAGTGTGTTCCTTTAAAGTTTTCTGAAGGTTCCAAAACAAAATCACCAAGCAGCCATACCTTAAAATCCCTGGTAATAACACCAAATCTAAAATAATGTTATACATCAGATGTTTTCCCCAACAGTTACACCAAACGTTCACTTAAGACATAATGGGCCCTGGGCATGACGCAAGTGTTTTTTGCTAGTTTCAGCCCGACGCGGTTATAATTTTTTACGTCCAGCGCCACGTTGTTTAAATAGCAAATGCACTCGCACCCGTCTGTTCGCCCATGGGCGAGCTGGTCTGAAAACGAGGTGTGTTCAGGCACATTGTTGGCTCGTTGCTATTTTGAGGCAACTAAAATAGACATTGACTAACAAAGTCAAGTCAAGTCAAGTCAACTTTATTTATATAACGCTTTTACAATACAGATTGTTTCAAAGCAGCTTCACGATGTTAAACAGGAAAATAATACAACAGAATTTTATACGGCCGTACAGCCGCTCCGGAGAAAATGTTGATGTCATCTAGCTCATTTAAATTATCATACAGTAACAAAGTGGGCAGTAGATTAGTAATTAGATCAGTAATTTAGTTTATATAGTTAATTTAGTTTACTAATTAGATTTATTTGGATATTTAGTTGAAAAATGTAGTGTCCCCAACTGAGCAAGCCAAAGGCGACAGTGGCAAGGAAACCAAAACCCCATCAGGTGACCTAATGGAGAAAAATAAACCTTGGGAGAAACCAGGCTCAGTCTGGGTGCCAGTTCTCCTCTGGCCAATTAACAAACAGCGTATGATTATTATTCTGGCAACTTTACAGGCCAGGGGTCATATTAGATCGGATGATCGATTGATAGTAGATACATTGGTCATATTAGATCGGAATATTCAAAAGATCGGAGGCAACACGCCGGAGACGGGTTTATTGAGGATGACATATTGATTAAACAATTATTAAAGTGCAATATTCAAGAGATCTGAGTCATTACACCAGAGACGGGGTTTATTGAGGATGCCGTATTGATTAAACAATTATTAAATTGCAATATTCGAAAGATCGGAGCCGTCAGGCTGGAGACGGGTTAATTGAGGATGACATATAGATTAAACAATTATTAAATAGGAATATTCAAACGATCGGAGTCATCACGCTGGAGCCGGGTTTATTGAGAATGCCGCCAAAAAACCTCGTATTTTTTGTTTTATTTAAAGGGCACGTTAGTAATATGCTCCTATAGACGTGTGCACAACTCGCACACACTCACTTATTACAGGCAGCAGCACTCAAACATTTTTATATATCCATCCATCCATCTTCTTCCCCTTATCCGGGGCCGGGTCGCGGGGGCAGCAGTCTAAGCAGAGATGCCCAGACTTCCCTCTCCCTAGACACTTCCTCTAGCTCTTCCGGGGGGACACCGAGGCGTTCCAAGGCCAGCCGGGAGACATAGTCCCTCCAGCGTGTCCTCGGTCTTCCCCGGGGCCTCCTCCCGGTTGGACATGCCCGAAACACCTTCCCGGGAAGGCGTTCAGGAGGCATCCGGAACAGATGCCCGAGCCACCTCAGCTGTCCCCTCTCGATGTGGAGGAGCAGCGGCTCTACTCTGAGTTCCTCCCGAGTGACTGAGCTTCTCACCCTATCTCTAAGGGAGCGCCCAGCCACCCTGCGGAGAAAGCTCATTTCGGCCGCCTGTATCCGGGATCTTGTCCTTTCGGTCATGACCCAAAGCTCATGACCATAGGTGAGAGTAGGAACGTAGATTGACCGGTAAATCGAGAGCTTCGCCTTACGGCTTAGCTCTTTCTTCACCACGACAGACCGGTACATCGACCGCATTACTGCAGAAGCTGCACCGATCCGTCTGTCAATCTCCCGTTCCATCCTCCCCTCACTCGTGAACAAGACCCCTAGATACTTGAACTCCTCCACTTGGGGCAGGAACTCTCCACCAACCTGAAGTGGGCAAGCCACCCTTTTCCGACTGAGGACAATGGCCTCGGATTTGGAGGTGCTGATCCCCATCCCAGCCGCTTCACACTCGGCTGCAAACCGTCCCAGTGCATGCTGAAGGTCCTGGTTAGAAGGGGCCAACACGACAACGTCATCCGCAAAGAGCAGAGACGAAACCGTGTGGTCCCCAAACCTGACACCCTCCGGCCCTTGGCTGCGCCTAGAAATTCTGTCCATAAAAATTATGAACAGAACCGGCGACAAAGGGCAGCCCTGCCGGAGTCCAACATGCACCGGGAACAAGTCTGACTTACTGCCGGCAATGCGGACCAAACTCCTGCTTCGGTCATACAGGGACCGGACAGCCCTCAGCAAAGGACCCCGGACCCCATATTCCCCCAGCACCCTCCACAGGACGCCGCGAGGGACACAGTCGAATGCCTTCTCCAAATCCACAAAACAAATGTGGACTGGTTGGGCAAACTCCCATGAACCCTCCAGCACCCTGTAGAGGGTATAGAGCTGGTCCAGTGTTCCACGACCAGGACGAAAACCACACTGTTCCTCCTGAATCCGAGGTTCCACTATCGGCCGAATTCTCCTCTCCAGTACCCTGGCATAGACTTTCCCGGGGAGGCTGAGAAGTGTGATCCCCCTATAGTTGGAACACACCCTCCGGTCCCCCTTCTTAAAAAGAGGGACCACCACCCCGGTCTGCCATACCAGAGGCACTGTCCCCGACATTTTTAAATATTAAAAATAAAAGATTCCTCTCTGGAGAAGCCTTCAGTCTTTCTGCTCGCAAATTCCGCCATGTAAATAGCGAATCTGTCAAGCGCAACTGGCTTTTAAAGGGAATGGGAGATGAGACTCTGGTTGGTTTATTGCATGTTACGCCCAAAACACAACCATGACTCACTAAGAGACTAGGGACAACCCTTTTGGACTATGCGACCTTGCGCCGACCATTTTTCTGTCATTAAACTTGCAAAAGTGGATTCGGACACGCCCTAAGTGCACTTGCGCTATGCGCTTCAGACCATGCGCTCAGATCGTTAAAATAGAACCCCTCATGTTTTCATGATTATTCGTCAAGATATTTTGAAATACTGTAATTCTGTGTATTTCGGGATTGCGCGCTGTCTTTGTGCGCATGCGTCGGACCTGTCAGTCAGCGCGAGTGATCGTTTTTCACGGACAAGGAAAAGATACTCCTTTCAGAAAACGTACAGATAGAGATACTTTTAGATGTTTAATTGCTATTTGGAGCATTGGGATCGCTAGACAAGGGCTTAATGAACTAATTTTTGTCTACATTTTTCACTTGCTTTGCCTGTAGCTCGAAATTATCCTGTGTGCATTCTGACGGCTTCTGCCAGCACGGGTCACACATGATCAGACAGTATTCATAACAAAAGAAAATATTCAGTTTGTGCAAATATAGCATTGTTTTTGCATAAAATGAGTCCCCAGAATGAACTGAACATATTGATTTTAAATGTACACTTTGAAATCCCACATATTGTTCTAACAGTTGCTTTGCACAAAGATGAGAGGAACGGAGAGGAGCTTTATATGAGATTACATCAGTTATGATGTTTTAAACAAAAGTGCCATACATGACGTGTTGTCTGAGAATCTGTTGGAGGGGGAAATGCTGAATTGCAGACCACCAAATGACAGAAGAGGCCACACAAATACTACATTCCCATCCAGTAAAATTGCTGACTTTTATAAAGGTATCCATTTGTGCGTGCGTGTGTATATGTAAAATTTTAATATAATGATCTCTGGACACGCAGTTGCTCATAGTTCAGAAGACCGTCAATCCAAAACACTTAATTTGGGGGCATTTGATCGCAGGACCAAACAGTCAATAAATACAAACTCCATGGCAGAAAATTGCAGAGCCACTATTTCAATCACTTGCAAAAAGGGCAAATGTGTGTAACAGTTCACAAATCAGTTTTTATTAATTTAAACACAATCAAATAATAAATGTCAAAAACATCTGTACACATCTTTTTTTGCAGACACAACAAACTGTGTTTCACAATGAGGCCCACATATTGTAAATAATTTCCAGTTTGCATTATGATTGCATAATTTATTTAAAAATAAAAATGCTGTGTTAAATCTAGAAAACATTTACTGTTACCGTGATCTAGCAGCAAAATGTGATTCCCCGGGACGGGGGGTTGGGGGTTGGAGGTTTTATGTGGCGGGCGACGCAATAAGAGGGGTGAAATTGTAAATGTGGTGAGAAAAACTAGGCCAGAGAAGACGACCTCACCTGCAGGAGCCGAACATCATCATGTGCCGGGAGGGAAAATTAAAAACAGATCGAGTTAGCTGGGGAAATTCACAGTCGATAGCACATGTATGTTCTCAACTCCATTGTGAGTGTGTGTGTGTGTGTGTAGGTGTGAGTGAGTAGTGGCTTTCTTTCTTAAAGTCTAAGAGCTAGAGTTTCCAGTCCACAGTTACCTATCAATATGCATCATGAAAATCCAACTACGGCGATTTCCAAGTGGACACAATCAAAATAAAAAGACTACTTCATACAAAAATTACACTTGCTGTACAAGACTTTCTGCTTTAGCGCCAGTACAAAAGATAATAAAACCTATTTAAGCTTAAATGCCCGTCACGGACGTTGAGGTTCAATGTCCAGCTCGGGAAGGAGAAAGTACTGGGGATACAGACATTTACACTCAGTTTGAAGCTTGACATTCAGAAGATTATTATTCTTATTATGCTGTTTATGTTCTTCCTTGGAGTTTGAGCTACCGTTGGGACTTAATTCACTCTATCCGGTATGAAATTCTGACAGAAAGAGTCCCATTTCATTGTCTCTACAAGTTCTCACCACCAGAAGAGTACAAAGGAGGAAACAAAACATCACTGAAGAAAAATACGAAATTATTGACACTTGACATCCATGCTTTTGGTCATGACAAAACAATTATCACCAAAAAAAATCCTTATCTACATGTATTTATTGAATGAAACCTCGAACACGTCAACACTTTCAGGCTTTGCACAAGCTACTGCGGCAACGCCTGTACGTACTTCCATGAAACGCTTTCCACAGCATGTACCTTAATCAATATAGGAAGGAATAGTCCAGTGATTACAAATTTACACACAAAAAAAATGTCTGTACACGATTGTCTCTGCAATGTAAATAGTGTTTTGTTAAATTTTTTCCTTAAATTACTTAGAAAATCCTTTTTTTTTCCCTCCATAAACTTCTTGGTGTAGTGGAATCAAAGTACTTTGTAACACGAAAAGGCACAAGTCTTTCAAACAAAGCGCCTTTTTTGGGACCGGTGCCGCTCCACAAAGTCTCTCGAAGATCATAAATAAGAAGAGCAGGACGTCCAGGGCAATGGGGCTGGCGAAACGAGAGAAAAAAACGAGGGGGCCATGTCCGACTGTCTTTGTACCATCGATTGAGAAAGACGGAGACGTAGAGACAAAACTTTACACCAAGTCGCAGTGGGATCGGAGTCCTGCTGATATCCAAAGGCATCGGTAGCTCAGTTTTTGTCACAGGTGTGAACCCTTGCCGAGTCCCCCGCGTAGACAGGGCTGTAAAACATTTTGATGGCTTTGGAAAAAAAAGCCAATTCACAGTAACCAGGGCCAGCAGCTGCAGCGCCATAAATTCACTCTCCTCCACTTCGAAAAAGGTTTAGGGTTAAGACGAATTGCGGCCATGTGTCAACACGCTGAGAGTGTCGCTCTCTCTATGTTATGTGTGTGAACGATTTTGTTTTTGGTCTGGTGCTGTTGGAACGCAGACGCTCGGGCGATGCAGCAGGCTGACGGTGCTGGGTTTGGGTCTGCAGGGCCCTTGCACGGCCTGGGACAGAGCGACAGGGCCGTCACAGTGCTACAAGTACTCCAGGTCCAGAGCGTGGTGAAGAGCCATGAGGTCAGAGTGACTAGAGATCCTCCAGAAAGGCATGTTGTGCTGGAAAGACACAGAGAGAGCGAGAGTGTTTGAGGGTGAAAGAGAAAATAAAGAAACACAAAACCTGCAATGAACACTTCACTTAGAAAAACAATCACGCCCATGAGTGCCGTCTGAACAGCCTTGATGGCCCGTAACATCACACGAGACTCGAGAAGAGGAAGGACTTGCAAACTACAACCACTGAAGCGGCACCATACCATTAAGGTCACTCAGTAAATATCACTTGAAATAATAGTAATAATAAAAAGATCACATTTTGACAGTTAGCTTAATGACATGAGAAAATAAAGCAAAATCTATTTTAAAACGTGCAAAGTTCTTAGAAAATGTAGTCTTTGGAAATGACCTTTCAGTTTAATGTAAACAAAAAAGAAAAAAAAAAGTGGTGTAACCATCAAGTAAACATATTTTTTGAGTGTACACATTTGTGTAATATTTTGTGTACACATTTTTATATATATACACGTTTAAAAGTTTATGATCGGTAAGATTTTTAATGTGTTTAGAAGAAGTCTCATGATCACCAAGGCTGCATTTATTTTATATATATATATAACCAG
The DNA here is from genome assembly GCA_023566225.1 of Romanogobio albipinnatus. Taxonomy (NCBI): domain Eukaryota; kingdom Metazoa; phylum Chordata; class Actinopteri; order Cypriniformes; family Gobionidae; genus Romanogobio; species Romanogobio albipinnatus. The sequence continues at coordinate 20,066,493 of CM042260.1, read as the reverse complement.
TAATGTTGTGAAATATTAAAATGTAAAATAAAAAAGCTGAATTTTCAGCATCAATACTCCAGTCTTCAGTGTCACATGATCCTTCAGAAATCATTCTAATATGATGATTTGCTGCTCAAGAAACATTTATGATGATCAATTTTGTAACATTATAAATGTCTTTACTGTCACTTTTGATCAATTTAATGCATCCTTTCTGAAAAAAAAACAATTATTTTCTTTAAGTTCTTCCCCCCCCCCCAAAAAAAAGATCTTACTGATCCAAAACATTAGAACGGTTGTACAATGTTGCAAAAGCTTTCTATTTCAGATAAATACTGTTCTTTTGGACTTTCTATTCATCAAATAATCACATTATGAATTCATAAATATTACATTTTTGAGGAGTCGCTCCACATGACATTTTACAACCTGAACTAATTTTGTCTTATAATAAAAAGGTTAAATAATGATATTTTAAGAAACTTGGACCTTGACACAACCATTAAGTTCTATAGGGGTCCTGTTTATAGCATCATTTCCTGTTTAAATGTTTTATTTTTATTTTTTGGTGCATGTTTCTGCATGATGATTAGGCAGTTAAATGTTTAAATATAAAAAGGCAGTGAGGCAATTTAGATACAATTTTATTTTATTTTTTTCAAAAATATGTGATACCTTTTAAGAATGTTGTTGAATTTTTATTATGAAAAACGTCTATAAAAATATAGAATATTTAAATATATAAAATAAGGAATCCCCATAAGCCTTGTAATACTCCTCAGGAAAAAAGAATGGCCAGGTGGGAAATAACTATTAAACGCACTACATATACAGCACCTCTGCTCAAACTTATCCGGACACAACGCTGCAAATGAGGCATTGTTCCTGGGAGAGGCCACAGGGAAATATGATTCTGCCAGAATGAAAGAAGCTTGTCAGCTCAGAGACGTCCACACACAAACCATTACTGAGTCTTATCAAAGGTATAGCCTCTCTCAGGCATATGTTCCGCTTAGAGAAGCTTGCACTGACCCTTAAAAGACTCTTTTCTTTTGTTTTGTAAATTGTCTTTGCTTTTAACTTTAAAAGCCAGAGATGGTATCTCCCTTTGCCTCGGTCGGTTATTAACTAGAGGGGAATTGTTTCTGGGATACGATGGAAAAAACGAAAGTATACAAAGGTTTGTCTTTGCTTTGGTGGTTTAATACAATGTCACCCTTGACACTAGTGTTGTATCTGACAAAACTGTGGGTTTCTTAAGTGCCAAGGACTTATTAAAATCTGCTGCGCTACATCTAAACACTTTGTCTCAACGGAAATGGGGACTGACATGTAAAACAAATTTGTGTTGACTTCCTACGTTCACATTCCTTCCATGATTAATTGATAACATGGAACTAATCACTTGGCACAAAATAATAAAGAATCACATCAACACTCATTCATCTGTTTGTAACCTGTCTGAACAACAATCTGCTTTGATAATTACATGATGAATAATTTCAGCTTTTGTGGTTTATAGCGCCGGGTTTACATGAAAACTTGGCGGACGTTCTGAAAACACAGGCAGCAGGTAACATAAATCTTCTAGTTTGAACAACAAGAGTCATGGAAAACAACACTAAGGTGTTTGGCTGCCCTTCTGATGGTTCTTATGTTCTTCGGAATATCCTCAACTTATCTAACAATGATTTAAGCCTCTTAAACGCATGTTATATTTATGAACCAGGCCCTCTAAACATGCCTGAGAGGACTTGTCTAGCATTACCAATGGTGAAACGGCAAAGTCACATGCAGGGAATTGTAATTGTCATCTTGCCTCCCTTTACAATCAGGCTGTCAGAGGAATTGAGCTGATTACAATGTGAGATTTATTCTCTCACTGGTCCAGTGACATTTTCAGAGAATGGATTGAAGAAATTGAAGGTTTGAAGGGTTTTGAAGGTTTGAAGTGGTATAGAGTTCTGGGCGTCTTCGTACCTTTTTCGACCCTTGCTCCTCCTCCACGCCGTCCCCCACCACCACATAAACAACTTTCCTCCCGAACCTCTGGATTACTCTTTCGAAGCAGCTCTCTTTTCCTGGGGAGAGGAGAAACAGGTTTAGTTTGCTGCGGAAAGCAAGGAAGCCACATCCAAGACCAAGCCCCGGTGAGGGGCTCTCTAAATGCGCAATAAGTTACACAAAATTACGCAGTGTAAACACTTTGCCTTGGCTTGGAGATATGATAAGATCGATGCCCAGATAAAAGTAGTCTGAAAAGCATTAAGTGTGTCTTATTCCTCGCAGAACGTAGGACAAATGGCTAAAACAAGCTAAATCAACCTCACATGCAAATGCCGCAGCGAGGGAGGTGAAGAGCTTTGCGCGAACGAAAGTATGAAAGTAAGGGTTGGTGTTTATTTTGCATTCTAAAAAGTGCAGAGGCCGAGAAGAAGAAAAAAAATGTCAAAGTGGAATGACATAAATTTGCCGAAGTGGTTTCATATGTAGACCTGAAAAGGAGAGGCCCAGTTCAGGCTGAGCTCCAAGAAAATAATCCCAGCCTGATTAGACCTCTTCCTGAACATCAACCCTCTCGTGTGTCCGCCACTTCTGCAGCCTAACCCAATCACACGCCATGTGTCTTGCACTGTTTACTCATAATATTGTAGTAATTACGGCCACACTCCAATAGAATCCATTCACACACAGGTAGCTAATACTGAGCTCACACTTACCTATTTTCGTGGCGCTATAAATGTTTTCAATTGGAAATACTACTCCTAGTCCGTACAGAAGGACCTTGGCGAGGGCAGGTATGAGCTGTGTTGTGGTCACTAAGATGTTCACGCAGTTTGATCTGTAATTGAAAGGCAAATTATGTCAAGTTAAAGCGCACAAGGGAGGACAAGGCTAACAGGCGTGCCATTTGTCATCCAAAACGCCCCGTGATAAATGGATCTTTAATTGTTGGAAATAATCGCTGCCCTAAAATGGTGTTTTTCAAAATAATACAGAGACTAAGTGTCCTTTGAGGTATCGGGGCATAAAGAGCACCGTTATTCATGCCTCTCGCTGATTTATGTGTATCAGTGATGGGCTCTATATAATTCGCTCGTGCTAAGGCCTACCTTGAGTGGATTAATGTTAGTGCTTTCAGTGCCAGTGTTAACCAGGAGTCAGTCAGGGCTTCAATTTCTGCTCGCAATTGCAACCAGGCTTCCCTTTTGGCCGGGCCAAGCAGACCTGAAATGAACAGAAACATTGTTTGAGTTGGACCGTCCTGCGAATACTTTGAGAAATTTTGAAATTTACCCAGACTAAGTGGTTTCTGCATAAGGGATTATTTGAGAAACTTATGAGTGATTTTGTTGACGCACCACCCCTCTTCCCCAGCAATTTTAGAAAAGCAGTTTATTGGGGGATTACCTCCGACGTTATTTTTATAGGTGGTGTAAATTTCTTTTACTCGTCTGTAGCGGAAGGCGAGCTTTCTCATCCAGTCCACACCTCCTCGTACGCCAGTGGCCAGGCACAGGTTGGCACTAGTGGCAGCAGCGTGGAATCCGTCTGTGCTAAAATTATATGTACTGAACAGACAGGAGAGAAAGAGAGAGCTTTTGAGCTCGACTTCAGCCAGAGTGAACTGTGAAATGGCTAGTATATTGCCAACTCTACCTTAGGTCCTGCCCGTTGTCATCTGAGGACACATCGTCGATATGGACTTGATCGCACTCCTGGAAACAAGCAAAAGCAAAGGATGGACATGGTGAGAAGATTGGAATTAAAATATACCAATTTGATTAATTGTTTTCATGTGCAAAATTGGTGCGATTTGGCAGCTTGAATCCATGAAATGAATAATGTCAACAACTGTTGAATTCTCTCTCCTGAAAGCTCAAATCAACCCTCAACCACTTCCAGCCCCTAACCCCCCACCTGCTAAATCTTAATAAAAATAAACACCATCATCAGGGGACCAGGGATCCAACCCATTTGGCCACTACCACTAGGGGGATCTCTTGATATGCACATCTGCTGGTACGGAAAGTCAATTGGGACGGGATCTGTAGACTCCGGGAAGGTAGAACTGGCCTCTCCGTGTTAGGTCTGCTAGTCCAGAGACCGGTGACTGAACAAAGAGATAGCTGTGGGATAATGAGTGCGTCTGTACCCCCTTCAGGGTCTCCACTTCTTGGAGAGGCTGAATGATTCTACAGCTCAAAGCTGATTCAGCCAGTGTACACAGTAACACAAACCAGACTTTCTGGTAAATGTAACGTACTAGAAAAATTGAACCTGATGCTAACCGCCAATGAAATTATGACCTCTGATTGCTGCTGAGCCACACACCAACACAGCCTGAGGCCAGCTTTTTGGAGAAAGCAGACTGAAAATCTGTTATTAGTTTTCCATTTATAGTCGTCCTCTACCCCTCCCCTCGCAAGAGCCCTAGATATTAGTGAGCAGGACCTGAGCATTCAAATCAAACAAAAATCACATGGGAAGAAAGAGTTGGTGGCTTGGGTGCTCCAAAAGTCATATGCAAAAAAGTAAATGCATATATGCATGCATACATTTATAAATTAGTTGACCACCATTCAAATTTTAAGTTTAATCTAACAATTTACATGGTAGTCAAATTTTAGAAGGGGGGGATTTCCTCTAGCCATTCTTTAGAATTTCCTTTCCAGAACTTTAAGCCTTTTAATTAAGTTTCAACAGGCTGCTAAGACACAAAAATACAAAAAAGGACTTCCTTGTTTTAACTCAATCTGAACCTGGCCAAATGCTGACGTTATTGCATTCCTGTCTAATGCTACAGCAGGGTAGGGGTAAGCGCTTTAGACCGTAAACCTTTTTTATTTTACTGGTTCCCCTCTGAACAAATTTTTCATCTCTCTGGATTTGTGGGGAGAGGGAGGGGAGAGCGACGTGAAGAGAAACTCAAACCAGCTGTTCTTTAACAGAATTAAAATCTTGACCCCCAACCCCTGCTCTAATGCAGCCATTCTCTCGCCAAGCCTCTCCCAGCAAGCCTCGAGATCCAAAGAGGAAAAGACTTTGACCTGGTGCCCTGCTCCTCCTCTCCAGGGCTCCACAGGCTCAGATAAGGGGGAGGGGGTCTGGAGGCAGGGGAGTTTGCGAGGGGGGAGTCGGGGTGACCTCACATGGAGAACTCGGAGTGTTGCGGGGCCAAAAGATGGACCGCCAATTGCAGCCACGGCTCAGGAACACCTCCAGCTATTTGTGTAATCTGTTTCTAGATAGTCAGCAGTGGATCTGTAATACTCCTGAAGTACCAATTTGTTTTCCAAAGAGGACCTTTGGACAGGCCAAAATCATTACAGAAAGCTGGGGCCGCCGTCACGTTGTTTAATCCTGAGCATTAACTGTTATGACAGCAATTGCGGCATCTCAGACTATTTGAAATATTTCCAAACATGATCGATAAAAACATCCGAAACATAAAAAAAACTGTCAAGCAAAAACACATTCCAGCAGTTTTGCCCTTGATCAAGTGCATGCAGCTGTCTAGGTCTCTTAACACGTTATCGTCTCCCTTTGACGGAATCACTGCATGTTTACATTGCCTTTTAATTCTCTGGTTATTACGACACACAATTAACAGTCTTGTTGTGGGCTTCCAGACCTCCGGGATGAAAGTGAGGGCAGAGAAAGAATGCACAACCTCTAGCAATTACTGCACACAGCTGGAGCCCACATAAACCACTTGACTGCCACTCTGGTAGCTGCACCCGGACCCTGATGGAGCCGCCCGGTCCTAATGTCTTACAGTAACTCATGAGACTCATTAGGGCAGCTTCTTAAGCACTCGTAAACACCGTTAAGCCTAATGACCGAGGATGGGCCAGCTTTAAGTGGTTAAATACAGCATGTGGTTGATCTTCAGGGGTGGCTGTCTGAAGGCATCTTCAAGAACGTGTTATGTTGAAAGGATGAGATACTATAAATATTGCTTGAAATATAGCACAATTGAGCTGGTGGTAGATAATGGGATCAATGATCGTGAACTCTTGAATACCATTTTCAAGAAAGGTTTACATTAAATTAACTGAAAACGTCATGTAGTGTAACTTTCAAGTTAAAAGTGATAAATACATATACTGTACATATTTAAATAAGTTTTATAGCTAAAATAAAATAAAATAAAAAATAAAACTTTTTCTTTCAAATGTATATATTTTTAATACAAATATCTACATATACTATATAATTAAAATGCAAATTCAATTGATGCATTTTTAATTAACATACAAGAAACAAATTTCGTTGTGTCGTCCCTTAGTTGGCAAGTTGAGTGTGTTGAGTGTGATCCAGTGTAAATAGGTCTGTCTTTTCTTCATTGTGGATCTCCTTGTTCACCAAGCGTGGTTCTTACAAACCTACAATCACTCCTAACTAACACCAGATGTTCCTACTGTAGGCTGTGTAAAGATCCTCCTCTGCAATCCATACATAATTACGTCTTACACAAACACTGTCTCTGTTTAATTCATCAATTTTTTTGATCCCTTCTCATTCATTAAACGATATGAAGGTCCTGGTAGACGAAACAAATGTGTAAATGTGTGGGAAAAACTGTGGGAAACTGAAAGAAAGGCCTAACAAAAATACAAAATAAACACCTTGAAATCAGCTCTTCTCTATTTCCATTCACTCGCTCTCATTTTCCTTTCAGTTCCTCCTCTGACTATCCAGGCCCAGAAAAACCTTTTCATTTATGCGAACTATCAGAGCCTCCTTTGTTCGGCTGGCATCTGTCATTAAGCAATCAGGCTGGACCGGCTGATTCTTCCTGTTGGCCAGAGGAAGGGCTTTGCTGCCGACTGCACAGAAGCGACTGCTGCAGAACGTCAAAAAAGAAAATGATTATTTAAAACTACAAACCCTACTTTCTCTCTCGTCCCGAGCTGGAAACATCCGTATTGCATTACTCTCCCTGGCTACCTCAGTTTCTTTTTCTCTCTCTCTCTCTCTCTCTCTCTTTCAGCTCAGGAGGGCTTTCATCCCTGGCCGTGCCTTTGGGCCAGACCCTAAACTTTGCTGAATCTCATTCTGGAGAAGGAACCAGCTCCCCACACAGGTGAGTGGCCCAGGTAACAAAGGCACAGTGTGAGTGATTACAGCCATCATCACAACATTCCTCCAAGCCTACAAGCTAAGTCCATGTGAAAAAGCCCAATCCATGGTTCGCAGGTTCTCAATGCTGCCACTCCATTGGCAGGGTCTGTCATCCCCCCGTCTGAGAGGGGGGTTCATGACCCCAGTGTTTGCCCCCCCCCTCTCTTCACTTTCCCACCACAGTTGGCCCACGCAAAGGGTGAGAGAGGTAGAGGGGAAAAAGGGAGGGTGCAGCTTACCTGTGGGTCGGACACAGGATATGGAGAACAAAGAGAGTTCTTCAGACCCACTTCATTCCAATCCACAGTTTGTGCTTGAACAGTCATGGAATTCAAACAGCCGAGTAAAACAAAGCTCTCTGGAAGCGTGACTTTCCTAAAATCGAGGCTTTTCGCACTCTCTCATATGAAGATAGAAAAGAGCAGGGGCCAGATTCATAAAAATCTTCTTAAGAAGATTCGTTCTTCGTTTCTTAAGAAGAAAAATGACAGGCTTTGGCGTTATCTGATTGTATGGCAGTTCTTACCGGAGACCTGTTGATCAATGTAAAACACACCAAAGGCCGTCTTTTTATGCTGCCTTTAGATTACCGTAATAATCATAAAACACGTGCAAACTATTTTTTGTTACGACTGGTTTGATGGGAGTTTAGCACTCAGAATCACATTTTTTGGGTGCCATGTGGTTATTCATATTGTTATTTATGTTATTCATTTGTGAGCCGATATTTTACAATGACTTGTAAGAACATTATTTTCAGAAATTCAAATTCTTCTCAAGTTTTGTCTTCAGAACAATCTTAAGAAAAAAAGATAATAATAGTCTTAAGAAATGTTTTTGGGAATACAACATTTTCTTAACTTCATTCATAAGTTATAAAAAAGAAGATTTGTGATCTTGCTCCCCATTGACAACCCTAGTAGGAAAAAAATACTATGATAGTCAATAGGGCCCGAGATCTGCTTGGTTACAAACATTCTTCTAAATATCTTCCTTTGTGTACAGCAGAACACAGAAATCTATTCAGGTTTGGAACAAATTGAGGGTGAGTAAATGACAACATAATTTTCATCTTTGGGTGAACAATCCCTTTAAGGGATTTTTGTGGCCCAAGATCTTCAAGTAAAATAAACTTGAGTAAAGTGAGTATGATGGAGAAAAGATCATATATGGTTCAAACCAAAATATGGTTTGAATGGTCTGGTGCATCAACACCAAATTTTCCACTGCATTTCTACCTTAAGGATGTGACGCAAGTTAAAAAGGTTTGTCCAAATAGGAAGAAAAACCTGCTTTTATTAATAGTCAACTTTAATTTAAAACACAACATTGCTTTCAATCCAAAAAACTCTATTTATGCATAAGGATGAGCAATCGGCTTCTAAACCATAATTTGTCACCACATTGTTTGTAACACTACATTTTCCACAGACGCACAACCCTTATTGCTTTTAGGCCCCATTACTGTGGGCTGCTGGGTAAGAGAGGGGCCGATGCTGAGAGAAGATAGACAGGCTGACTTTAAAAGCTCTCCTTTCTCTCTTTAGTCATTCCAAAACACATCAGGGCTCCTGCCTGGGGACCTCTGGAGCTCTGACAACCAAAAGACACTACCTGTGTCTAGACGTGAAAACACATTAAATCCACAGAGTCAATTGTGTTTCCGAACACACAACACGCGCAGGGAAAGTTATGATAATGACTTATTTCACTTTCAAAAGAGTCACTCCTCTATTTTGGTTTGGTCCAAAGAGCTCGAGGAATTGTGATGGAACATTTGCATGTGGTATTGGCCAGAAATACAGCATATTAAATAACAAAGCTATCTACCTAAATAACCGAGAGGACAACTGAAAACTAAGATACGTAAATTGCACTGGAAAGATGTTAAAGCACTGTGTTGGTAAATGTTTTTAAATTCATAAAATGTCACGATAATGCAACTGAAAAAAAAAAAAAGTCACACCCTTACTCGATTCCAGCTTTAAAGTGATAAGCGAAGCCCCTCCATCCCAGAGGTGCTAAAACTGTCCCGTTTGCAATGTCACCGGGTTGGCCTCAGGTATGCATCGGCAGAGGTACGGCCGGGGATAATTGAAACCGTTCCCACCTCAGCAGAGCCAGGGAGGAGATCTCTGTCCTGCAGACGGCTCTGTGTTGTTTTCTCTCCCGGCGAGCCGTGGCCCTTCCCTGCTGAGAGGGAGCACGGCCGGGCCTCCAGAGACGCACATTCCCACACACCAACCCGCACTCCACCTCTCACCCAACACACAAGAATGCTTTCATCCCCAAAACATCCTCACACTCAGGTACTGCACGCAGCATATCTCACAAGCTGGGTAATTGCACACAAGAGTTATGGTATAACCAGTTGTGGTATAACCACAACAATAAGGGAACAACACACAGAGTCTCTGTATGTGTTCTGTACACGTGTTAGATGTGACGTGTCCAGTAAAAATCCTACTGTATTTCTTGAGCCTTGTTCTCTCCTATAAAACTCCCCCTAAAAATTTAAAATAAATTTAAGTATTTTTAATTTGTTACATTTTTTAGTTTAAAACTCAGATGTGAATATTACTTTTCCAAGACAAAATTGAAAAGTGACTTCATTAAATTATAAAAAATAAATAATAGTAATTCATTAATACTGTTTTTCAGTAAGACTGCATTAAAACTGATCAACCGGTAAAGGCATTTATAATGTTACAAAAAAACGATTTAAAAAATAAATGCTATTCTTTTGAACACTATTTATCAAAGAATCCTTGAAAAAAAGTATCACCGTTTTTAAATAAAATAAAAGAAGGACTGGTGAGCATAAGAAACTTATTTAAAACAAAAAATTATAATATTTATCTTACTAACCCCAAACTTTTGAATGGTAGTGTACTTAATGTTACATTTAAATACATTTGATAAAATATAGTACAGGGTGAGTTAAAAATGTTTTTTATAAATATCTTTATATTTATATTTATAAATGTAAAAAAAAAAATATATTTATATTTTTAAGAAAAATATATTTTTTTAATATACCAAATATTTTTCAGCACACACATGTTTTGGTGACACATTTAATTAAGTTATAAAAAAAAAATGCCACCGGACATTCTGCACACTATTTTAGTATGAAACCTGTAGTTCCTGAAAATAACCACTAAAATCTTCCTCTGTCATGAAGAAATTTGAATCAATATACTGCAATCAATACACGGATCATATTGCTGACAAGCATGAAATATATTCTGTCATTGTACAATATTAATAATTAAGTGAGCCAAAAAAAAAAAAAAGACAGAATGTCTCTTTTTCCAAAGACCTCTCTTTATGTGTGTGAATTATATCCCTTAAGACCTATACAACATGCCTCTTCCTTTTCATTACCTTCCCCCATATCAACATTCATCTGTAATTATCAGAATATACCAAACTCTTATTATACACAGGTGCAGGAAAGCGGGCGGAACGACAAATAAATAACACAACTCATCAACTGCACCGAATAGTGTAACACAACGCAACATGACCCCCCACATCACCAACACAGATCCACACTTTAATCAGACAGGATGTGAGCAAGAGAAAATGTATCCATATGGATTTATACACTAAACAATAATAATGACAAGTCATAGTCTTGTTTTATAACCCAAAATGAGCATTATAAGTGCTTGGCACAAAGCAAAAGCTGATAGGCTGATGGTGTATTTCTGGATTGTGCCGGCTGTCTTTTGCACATTTGTCTAAGTTACACAGTTGACAATCACCAATCACCATTAGGAATTTGTACGTGCAAAGCCAGAGGGAAATCCCTTTATGGCTTTGACTAAATTAGACCCAGCATGTGGATTTCTTCAAGGTCTCAAATACATATCTGCTGTGGTATTATTTACAGTTTGAAATTCTCCCAACAATTCTGTGCTGTATTTTTTTGCTCTGTCCTTCTGAACACCCTGTTTAGTTCAAAGAAAACATTCTGTTACGGTCTAAAGTACAGAAAGCGAAGTATTCTGCCATTGCATGCAATTGTCGTTTTAAGAGAATGGTCCTTAGCTTTAAAGTGTCAAAACGAAATGTAATAATTCCGTAGCTGAGATATAGCAGAAAGGAAAAACTGCACATTGCACAATCCAATCATTTTACAAGATGCCTCGACAGCCGAATCATACGCGAGCGGTTTAAACACATGAAACGAAATCAAAATACAGGACAGATGTTGTGAAAAAGCCACATTTAAGCTTTGTCACAAAACTGTCGTTTTTTTTTTTTTTTTCAAATGACGGGGGCATATCCATTATACAAAGTGCAGCGGGCACAATTCAGTGTAGCCAAACATACGGAAATATTTAACAGCCAATTGCTGCCAATTAACTTTGATCAAGATGAGTGCGATTGGAATCTCCCCGTCACTCGAATGTCTCGGGCAGCACAAACATTTTCTTTCTCCCTGGTTCTCGTGGCAGGAAAAGCAGAGCGAGGCCGTTGACTAATGAGACTTGGCAGGCTCGCAACAGTTCTCCTCACACTTAAGTATCAAACAAAACATTTCCTCCTCCGCGGGGTCAGCCACGAGCAGGACACAGAGGAAAATCAACGGGTCAGTGGAGTCGGGTTCTGAGAATGAGGGAAAGCGGCTCGGGTGGGTTTAGTGGGCTCGGTTAGTCTGCTACTTATAGGCATAGTTCAGTCAAAAAAATTTACTTCTTTTATCATTTATTCACACTTATGTCATTTCAAACCCGTATGAATTTCATTCTTTAGTGGAAGACAAAAGGAGAAAGTTTGAAGAATGTTCAAGCTGCTCTTTTCCGCGCGATTACAATCGATGGCAACGGAAGCTTTCAAGCTTCAAAAAGAAAGTGAAGTATCATAAAAGTGGTGCATATGACTCAATTGCTAATTCCAAGTCATGCGATTTGCTTTGTGTGAGAAACAGACTGATTTTTTAAATAATTTTTTATTATTCACTGATAATCTTCTACTGCAAATGGATCCATGAATCAGTGAGTTTTAAGTTTTAAAAAACTTAAAAGTTTTTTTGTCAGATCATGTTTATTGGATCAAAATATAATAATATATAAACTGCTTAGTTTTATTAACAAAGCTCTGTAGTTTTTATTGTGGAAGGCAAAACATGTCAATGCAATACTGAGAAATGTGTACTGCAAAAAAAGTCGCTGCCTTACATTTTTAAGTACAATCAACTTAGATGTTTTAAATTATTAACTTACATTAAACTGACTTAAAAAAATGTGTTGATTCTTGTATAACTTATAATAAAAAAGTTGAAGTTAAAGCAATGTAAAACATGTTGTCATACATTACAGTGTACAAATAATTACAGAGAAATGAACAAATATATGTGTCTTTCTCAAAAGCGAGTTGTATTTTATACATACATTTTAACATGATTTTTCTAAAAAATTATATATGGATATACAAGTAAATTGCTTCAGTCAGTGAGTGTTCATCTCTAAATATTCTAAATATTACTAACAATATAAAAGTTATTCTTACATTTACTTTATACAAATCATTAAAGATTTCAAAGCAAAAAGATGCAAGTACCATGACCTGAAAGGGACGTTTTGAGAATTAAATTAAAAGGCCTTTTAGACTATCAATCAGAAGACAGAAGACATGCAGCAGAATGTGTTCCACAGGTTTAGATCATGTTGATAATTTAGAGGCCAAATATGATACAATAGATAATAGATCTGTAGATTTATCTGAACTAATTTAATATATAAAGAACAACTTAAAATTTGGTCTTTTCTAACACAAAGCTATGGTATAACTTCATAAGACTTGGAATAAGAAAGAAATTCAGGTGAATAAATGATAACTGAACTGGCTTTTAAGGGTTTGTTGAATTATTTCACAGTGCATATTTTTAGACCTGAAGCTATTTTAATAAGCCATATATATGATCTGTTCAAATCACTAAATGATGTGCTCCAGCAATACCAGATCTGGTCAAGCTGAATTACACTGCTATGAACACATGGAGCGCTGCCAATCACGAGTAGAAGTGACCCCACCAGTCTCGTTTTCACCCCTCACCGGGCGGGGCAGACAGACACCTAGATACCCTCTCAGTAACTGCCCCCGGGGGCAGATTTTACACTGATCCGACATGAATCAGGCAGAGCGGGCAGAGCAGCCGTTTTCAGACCGTGACTGAGAGTCTGCGGCCAGAGCGACCAGAGACACCGAACACACAGCATGACACACAGACAGTCAGAGCACGTACAGAAATATTAGAAGCTGACAAATTGGCCTGGGCGGCAGGGAAGGGAGGGGGCCGGTGGTGGGTGCAGGTCGGGGAGACTGACAGCACATGTAAAATTCATAGTGTCCCATGGGCTCCGAGGTAATACTTCACCACTGAGGGACGTTAGCGAGAAATAGGCACCCTGCTATTAAATGGTTGTTGATGCTATGGCTTAAACTTTAATGGACTGCTCTTGTGCTCGTAATGTAATGTATACACTCTGTTGTGACTTATCCACATCTTGGGGCTGGGTTTTAAATATGGCCGCTAAAAAAGCAAGCTGCAGAAGTAATCACAGTATTAGAAAGCTTGCAGTAAGCTTCACAGGGGGTGAATAGTGAGCCAAATAAAGGGGGCAGGGATTCACTAAAGCCACAAAAATTGCTGGACCTACTTCCAAGTCGTTGAAGAAGAAATGTGTGTCGGCCAAGTTGAAGATCATCTCTTCCATTCTTAGTCCCAATGACACCGACGTTGGAGGATCCTGAAAAAAAAAAAAACCCAGATAAAAACCATACTCAATTAATTATCCTTTCCAAAAAACAATATATATATATATATATATATATATATATATATATATATATATATATATATATATATATATATATATATATAGATAGATAGGCAGGCCTACTATGATTCAGCTAATACACCATGATGCTTCAGAATCAGTAATAATGCAGTATCTTTAGCTCTGATTAACACATTTCCCCATATATATGATTATTACCATGTTTTTCTAATAAAATAATATATGGCTTAAACCAAATGTATACATATAAAGAATAATAGATACACTCTATAGATAGGTTCTATATAGCGCCAAAAATGGTTCTTCGTCGTAATCATAGAGGAACCCCCTTTCGTGCACCATATCTTAACATGTTCTGTATATGGTAGCGGTGCTATATAGCACCTTAGTCAAAGAACTGGTGAAGAATCTATCTATCTATCTATCTATCTATCTATCTATCTATCTATCTATCTATCTATCTATCTATCTATCTATCTATCTATCTATCTATCTATCTATCTATCTATCTATCTATCTATCTATCTATCTATCTATCTATCTATCTATCTATCTGTCTGTCTGTCTGTCTGTCTGTCTGTCTGTCTGTCTGTCTGTCTGTCTGTCTGTCTGTCTGTCTGTCTGTCTGTCTGTCTGTCTGTCTGTCTGTCTGTCTGTCTGTCTGTCTGTCTGTCTGTCTGTCTGTCTGTCTGTCTGTCTGTCTGTCTGTCTGTCTATCTATCTATCTATCTGTCTGTCTATCCCTATACTACAAGGCTCAAGAATTAAGAGCTTCATTTTTTTCTAAAAAGAAACTGGGCTTAATTTTACACTCTGTAGGCAGTAAAACCCAGTCTTAGATGTGTTATGAGTTGAAATGAGCTTGAGGTCAAAGTGTCATCATAAATATATCACTGTCCACATACCTCAGAGCCAAGATCATCTTTCTACACATTACTACTGATGCATTTCACCCCCATTTCCCCTGAACAATCTTCTAGCATCAGATAAAGCATTTTCCAACTATTTGTAAAAGGCTCAAGTTGGGAATTTAATAGAAACTTCTAAGAACAGGAAGATGCACTTTTTCCTACACAAAACAGCTTTAGCAAGTGATGTTTAAACCTGTGCACTGGCAGTAATCAAAATGGATTACTCACTTCAAATATAATGGACTCTTCTTTAAAAAAAAAAAATGTATTCAATGTATTCAGTTTCCACCGTAATGCAATACTGACAGTAATGGTGATCTCATGGTTGTGTTAGAGCTGACACAAAGATTGGAGTGACTGCTCACTAAATTGTTAATGAACCAGTCGCAGTGTGTTTTTCTCTTTAATACCTAGTCAACACTCATTCAGGAAGCTCATTACAAAATTACACCTTTTCATGATTACAGTATATATACTGTATATATAGTGGTTGATCAGTATCTTAACTAAACTGTAAATATTTAGGAGTCAGTGCATTTAAAGTGACAGTGCACAGTGTTGAGACAAAGAAACACTAAAGAAACACAAAAAGCTTAAAACAAGGCCACAGGGTTTATTAAATGGATGTTTAGACAAGTATTCAGTTTAAAATCATCTTTTGTAATCTTCATTCCACATGGGCTTATTTTTCTAATCAGAGGCCACCCTCCCGTTGTTCATTAAGCGGATAAAGTGAGTGTGCGAATGAGAGAGGAAAGCAAAGGAGGGGATTTATTCCGGTGTCTGTACGGCCGTGCTGAGTCAGAGAGCTCTGCTACAGGGATTAGAGCTTAAAGCCACCTGAAGAAACGGCTGAGCTTTTTACTGATTACATGTCACACTCGACAATGAAAATGTTTTAACTGCGGGCAGCAGGAGGGGAAACCACACAAGAAGAACAGAACACCAGTAAAGACACTGATGAGGTTTTTAATATGGTGTTCACACACTCGGGTATCAAAAATTGTGTATAATAAATATACAAATTTGTATATTTTTGACGGTAGTGTTTAAAAAAGTTTAGGGTCAGTAAGATATGTTTTGAAAGAAGTATCTGATGCTCACCAAGGCTGCATATATTTGATCAAAAATACAGTGTGAAATATTAATAAAATAAATATATTTTAAAATGTAGTTTATATTACTGTGATGGCAAAGCTGAATGTGCAGCAGCCATTATTCCAGTCTTCAGTGTCACATGATCCTTCAGAAAACATTCTGATTTGGTGCTTAAGAAACATTTTTTATTATTATTATCAACAGTAATAATAAGTTAAAAAACAGTTGAGCTGCTTAATATTTTGGTGGAAACACTAATACTTTTTTTTTCAGGATTCTTTGATGAATAGAAAGTTCAAAGGAACATCTTTTATTTGAAACAGAAATCTTTTTGTAACATTATAAATATCTTTACTGGCAATTTTTGATTAATTTTGATCAAATGATAATTTTTTTGTTATCTTCCTGATCCCAAACTTTTGAATGTTAAGTCTACTTGAATTTTAAACAATTAACCCTCATGTTCTGTTGAGATTGGCCATTTAGAGAGTCCAATTATGTACGTATAAATGTAATAGCAGAAATGTAGAAATTAAGGGCCAGATTTACTAAACAGGGCAAATTAGCGTGAGAGCGCAATTCCAAGTGCAGATGGGAGTGGAAAGTTCTGCGTGTGATCCAATGATGACGCACATATTAAAATACACAGATGCAGCCATATAATTTCCATAATTCCAACAAGACATGCTTTTTTTGAGGGGCGTTAAATAGTGGCACAAATAACAGTAAATGAACTAGCGCAAACCTTAAATCACCTTGCATGATTCATTTAATAAATTTTGTGTCTGAAAGGGAAACTCCGACAAATGCATATGCAAGGTCTGCCGCAAAAATAACCCTGTCCACCCCTTTTCAGCACTAATTTTTCTCTGCATGTCTTTAGTAAATCCTGATAGTATTTTTCAACACCAAAAGAGGGTTTGCGCTGGTGCAATCTGGCCCTAAACCTCTAATTCTTCCATCAAATTCTTGTATTATGTTTCACTGACCAATCAAAAAACAATAAGACAGAAATGATTAAGTGTGAAACATGACTTTTATATATTATAGTAACAATTGGAACTTCCAATTTGGGTTCTGTTTGACCTGAGAAAAAAACAAAACAAAACACACATTGTAGAAAAATCCAATAAAACGAATTAAATCGTCAAGAATGCATTTCTACAGTCCTTTTGCATGTGAAAATCCATTGCAATTATTCTTTGTTTATATCTGAGGTCTCTGCGACTGCAAACTGAAGTAATATATTTCATGGAGGTCGTTGGATGCATGTTAGCAAGTTAAAATTATGTTTATAATCAGTTCTCATGAGTGCAGGAAGTCATCAACCTGATACTTCAATGTTAAGTATGTTTTCAAAGCTATTAAAAGAGTCATGGAGTCTCTCAGACTCCCCCCAAAAAAGATCAATAATTTGTTTACATATACGTAGTTGCTCTCATATTACTTTTAATAAAAAAAAGAACTTTTAAATATATAGCCTAATCTAAAATAGGTCCTTTCTTTGTTAAGACCTTCTCTGCTTTAAAACAAAACGTCTCAATATTCTTCCCCTCCCATCTATTTTGAGCCTGCCAGTCAGTGGACTTAATATAAACACCTGTGTATGTATCTGACAGTTAATAAAAGCAGGTTTGGTGGTGAGAGGTATGCAAAGTGCACTTCTCTGGCCCGACGAATCCTCTCCAATTAAATCTAAACAATCATTCAGCAAGAGAGTTAAGAATACAAGCAGGCCGGAGTGCCAGAGGGTCTTCTGCTCTCGCTGCCACCTGTCCCCACACATCAGCGCCACCGAAGGGCGCCAAGTCCTCCCCTCCAAAACCCCCTCACCCCGCAAGCTTTCCCTCCGGGTCTGACGGCCACACAGCTGGCCCGAACCATCAGCTTTATGGGAGCGAGCTGCCCTGATGCCAATTAGGATAACTGATAACCACAGCAGTGAGCTCTCCAACACGGCTCTATTTATAGAGCTCTTCCTCAACGGTCTCCCTGGAAGAAATGCATTTCGCTGGGTTTTCTTTCTGTTCATGTCATCTATGCCTCATATCGGAGAAACGTGAAGCACCTTGGTTTTTAACGTAAGGGTTTGAGATGAGTGTGCTGATATGATTTAAGAGAGCATTATGTGGTTTGTGATGTTGCAGGGTAGATGGGAAAAGCATATTTCTGGTAGAAGGGCAACGTGTAATCAGATTTCGAGAGCAGAGAGGAAGAGAAAGAAGGATGGGGGCTTGCCGTCACGTTATAAATGAAGATCGGTAAAGGAAAAGGACCTTAAAATCAGACTCAGAAGTGCTTATTTGTATTGTCAATGTTGAAAACAGTTGTGTTGCTTAATGTTTTTTTTTTTTGTGGAAATACTAAGCAGAAGAATTTCTTTGATAATTAGAAAGTTCCAAAGAACAGCATTGAATAGAAAGTTTGATCAATTTAATGTATTCTTGCTGAATAAGTATTATTAGTCACACTTTAGATTAGAGTCCAATTCTCACTATTAACTAACTATTAACTATGACTTTTGCCTCAATAAACGCCTACTTACTGTTTATTAATAGTTAGTAAAGCAGTTGTTAAGTTTAGGTATTGGGTAGGATTAAGTGATATAGAATATGGTCATGCAGAATAAGGCATTAATATGTGCTTTATAAGTACTAATAAACAGCCAATATCCTAGTAATATGTATGCTAATAAGCAAATAGCTAATAGTGAGAATTGGTTCCTAAACAAATGTGTTACCGTATTATTATTATTTTCTTTTTTAATCTTACTGACCCCACACTTTTAAAATTAGAGTTTAGACTCCAATTATGTGTATGTCTAAAAGTAACAAGAGCAAATTGGAAATTAAATCTCTAATTCTCTCATCAAATCATTATAATATGTTCCTCTGACCAATCAAAACCCAGTAGAAATGATTAAGTGTGAAAAGGGCAACTTGTAATCAGATTTCGAGAGCAGAGAGGCAAAGAAAGAATGATAGGGGCCTGCCGTCACATTATAAATGAAGATTGGTTTGGAGGTGTTTATTCTTTGATGAACAGAAAGTTCAAAAGATCCGCATTTATTTGAAATAGAAATCTTTTATAATATTATAAATGTCTTTACTGTCAATTTGATGCATTCTCACTGAGTAAAAGTATTAATTTATTTCTCTTTTTTTGTTTTTACTTTTAAAAATAGAGCTTAGACTCAAATTATGTGTGTCTAAATGTAATAACAGAAAATTGGGGATTAAATCTCTAATTATCCCATCAAATTCTTAATTTGTTCCTCTGACCAATCAAATCTCAGTAGACACAAATTATTACATGTGAAAAGAGCAACTTGTAATCAGATTTTGAGAGCAGAGAGGAAGAGAAAGAAGGTTGGGGGCTCACTGTCACATTATAAATGAAGATTAGTTTGGGAAAAAGACCTTAAAATCAGAGGGGCGACTGACGCTCAGTTGAAGTGTGTGTGTGTGTGTGTGAGAAAGAGAGAGAGAGAGAGAGAGTGGATGCGGTTGAGGCGATCTCAGAGTTTTGCTTCTTTACCCAGCATGCTCAGCCGAGATAAAGTAAATAAACAGTGCAGGGTCGAGGGCCAGGGCTCCCTCACCCTTAAAACAAAACACCACCCCCATCAAACACCCTGCCTGAGGAACAAAGAGAACAAACCAGCCGCCGGGCCCCGTTCCACTGACATCCGAGCGCTGCTGTCATCTACACTCACCACAAAGAAAAAACCCTTCAAGAAGCTCAGCCAAAAAATGCCAAGTCTGTGATTTATTCCCTCAAACAAGGAAGCAGCTTTCTACATTCTTCAGACACAAAGCGGGTTTAAAAACACACGCATGTTGAACTCAGACTTCGTGATTTTTGTGAAAATATAATCAGGTCAATTGAACGTCGCACAAGTTAAATAAAAGCATGAGATCATTGACGAAGCCTGAGAATTTCAGATCGCTGTATTTCCCAAATTGTTTGTTTTGAAAGTTCAAATATAGCTTATGATGGTTTATATAAAATAACAAATACAATGACCACAGAAGTAAACTAGTTCTTATTGCATGTTCATAACCCCTTTGAACTTGCTAAATTTGGCATTATGTCTTAAAAATGGCATCCTGTTAAAAAACGCTAAATATCGATTTTACATACAAAAATATAAGTTTTGTATATATTACATAAAATTGTATATGTTTTATATACTGTACACTACACTACGTTTTGGGGACAGTATTTTTTTTTTATTCAGCAAAGATGCCTTAAATTGATGCAAAAGTGAGAGTCAAGACATTACAGAATAATGTTACAAAAGAACTTTCTATTAATCAAAGAATCCTAAAAATGTCTCACTGTTTCCACAAATATTAACTATCACAACGTTTCTTGCACTGGAAATCAGCATATTAGATTATGATTTCTGGAGGATCATGTGACACTAAAGACTGGAGTAATGATGCTGAAAATTCAGCTTTGCCATCACAGGAATAAATTACATTTTAAAATAGAAAACAGTTTGTAGTAATATTTCACTATATTACTGTGTTTACTGTAATTTTGGTCAAATAAATGCAGTCTTGGTGAGACTTCTATATGCAGTCAAATCAAAAATTATTCAGACACCAGATATATTTGTTTACTAGTGGGTGCAGGACACTATAGTTAATTTAAGTTAGTGAGAATAGCAAAATAAAGTAAACTGTGACATATTATACCCACAATTTCTTCAAACAGTGGACTACCAGTAAAATTGATACAAATTTGAGACCAAAATTATTCAGACATTTTGACCTGACCAAGTGTTTTTTCTTTAATTGCTAATGCGACCTTTAGCACCACAGACTGAACAAAATTAAGCATTGCTTGGTAATTGGTTGACGAAAAATTGGTATCATCTAATTGTGTACATACATTTAACAGCTGACAGCTGATTGGTTGATTGTCATCTATTACATACCTTTCTATCAACGTTATCCGACATGATCAATTCTGACACAGTTTAACTCTGAGTTCTTGTCATATTTTATTACCATTTTCTAAACTATAGCGAATAAACAGGGATAATGTGAGAAAATGTTGAAGGTGTCTGAATACATTTTGGTTTGACTGTATATAAAAATCTAAAACTAAAGAAAATGTTTCTTAACTGTCATCAACTTCGCTATAATGCCTCACTTAAAGGGCAGTTTCTGCAAACACTTAATTAAACTTAACAATGAAGCATTTCTGAAGGACAAAAAACCCTTAAGAAGTGTCAATGGACATTCTCGGTGCAACTGGTTTGTAATCCATGCCTGTACCAGCCACATAACTCAGACAGCTGCAGGCCGAGCCGAATGCCTGCAAGGTCTCGACGATCATATTAAAAAAAGAAACAATTACTCTGAACTCTGAGTTCCTCGAAGCCAGACAGTGTACCCAAACAGACCCTTTTCTGTGTATTTTTCTAAACTTTGCCACAATATTTGCCTGGGTTTGCATTTAAAATACATCACTTACCCTTCCGAATCTGTTGGCATAAGATCCTGTGAGCAAGGAATGGAAAACGATGATTGTTTCATCCAAGTCCCAAATGAACACGCGCTGAGAAAAGAAAGAGCAAAATCAATGGCTCACTCAGCATGCAAGATGATCTGATTGTCAATAAGAAGGGTGCATAGATTCATGCGCCCAGGGATCGGTAGATATGCAGCACTGATGGTCACCATAGCACCCCGCAACTGCGGGAAGAACCACCACCGGACCATCCATCCCCAGCCCCCGATGCATTAACACAATCGATACCAACAAACTAATTAACTAGATTTGTTAACATGCTATGATGTCAGCTTGCTAATGGGGCCGAAACCTTCCTGAGATTCGGGTCATGTTAATGAAAAGACCACGACCTGTACAGTTCAAATATGACCAAGACATAAATAATGCACTTCTACAGATTTGTTTTGCTTAGAATATGATTCAAAACCAAACTGAATTCTAATTTTGAGTTCTAAGTGTTTTTACACGCACAACTAAATGCTGACAATCTTCAGGAATCTGCTCATTATAAAAACGTAACAATGCATGAAAACTGTTTACAAGAGATTTGAAATGATATGGTTTGTCAAAACATGTGACGTGCAGACTAAATAAACTAGACTGAATGCCTATTAATGCGTTTGCATGCAAAGCGAAGCATGCAAAACAAAGCTTTCGCCAAAAAAACTCTGTTTAGGGTATTTACATGTTGTACCATGAAAGACTGAGCATGTAAACGCACTCAGTGTCACTCTTTAAACATGCATCGTTTTTAAGGTGAGCAGTGAGCAGAACGGACACTTCTAGTAATTCATTATATCACTGTCTTTCCAGTCAGATACACTGACAGAGCAGCATGCGGTCCAATACCTCAAGGTCAGAGTCGGGAGGTGGGGATGGGTTATTGTTCCTCCTTCCCCGGCCACGTGACTTTCCCTCCGAAGCTCGGCGCAATCGATCTGATTCCGAATCTTTAATGGGGGTTGATGGACTGTGGATTGTACTGTACTCTCCTGCAGGAAAAAAGAAAGGCAAAAAGTATATCAAAAGAGGAAAATAAAAAAGGCTTTCACCTTCACATTGTGGCTGGATCCGTTTACCTCATCTAGTGCTCAGTGCTGTAGCTGCTGCCCACATGCTCTAATATCATGCTGTTTATCTGATCTCCTTATACCCTAGATACCATTTATGCTTTAGTAATGGCAATGGGGGTGTTATGCGCTATATCATCCGTTCTTAATTTTGGGTTTACAAGCTTTTGGAAATAAATGCGTGAATGAAATACTGTATATATCATAATAGCTCGGACCTCGACTTTGATTGGCTGTGCATCATTTTAAAAGGTATGCATATACAACTGCACTGAAGTGTTGCATTGTTTGTATCTGATTGTCTATGTTCGCAGAATTACAGAACTTCTGTCAAAATAAACTGACAAAACAGTTTTGTCAAAATAAATTAAAAAATACTACTAAATTAAAGTGTTTAAAATGCTGCAGGTGAATTTGGACATAATTATAATGCATATAACAACATTACTTTGAAAATGATTGTCCATTATATGAATAATATAATGTGTAAAAAACTATATTAATAATTTTCAGTGCTGTCAAATCGATTGATCATGATTAATCAATTCTAAAATAAAAGTTTTTGTTTATATAATATATGCGTGTATGTATGTGTGTATATATATATATTAGGGGTGTAATGGTACACGTATCGAACCGTTTCGGTGCAGGGCTCTCGGTTCGGTGCGCGTGTGTAATCTTTAACAGTTAACAGTCGGCTTGTTTTAAGCGCGGAACCTACTTCAATCATAGTTCCCACTCGAACATATTAAGTATTCAGTTCATTTCATCGATCATCTCTTCCAGATGAATAAACATGAATTAATATCCTAAGGTATGAATAACAAGAATAACACTTACTGAAATGTATCATATGTCGTGTAATCCCTCAATCAGTTTCAATCGCGCAAAGACGTCAAACAGCTTGTAAACAATGTCACGCAGCATCATTTACCTCAGAGTCAGAAGTCATTCAGTGTCCACAGCTGTTAATTCACTAGAGAAATCAACTCCTTCACTAAATATATGCACTATATTAGCCTATATATATATATATATATATATATATATATATATACTCACACGCGCACACATATTATATAAACACAAACTCCTTTTTTAATCGAATAATCGCAATTTGACAGCACTAATCATTTTATACATTCATATTTTATAAAAATGCAATTATTATAAATACAAAATATATAACATATAATATGAATAAATGATATTCATTTAGAAAGATTTGCTCAAATTAGCTAAAGATTCTGTTGCTGTATTAAGTATAACATGGATATTTCTATACTTTATAATAAGTTATATTTTTATAAAATATAAATGTATACAATTATTTAAGCTCAGATTTTTTTTTTTTTAAATCATTTTCAAAGATCAACTTAGATGACAGCACAGGTAATCTAAATGTAATCACAACAATACTGATATTGATATAAGTACAGCAGTAATCTAACACAAATAATAATAAGCTATATGTTTGTCACACTGTAAGAAATAAAAAAAACTGAAAAGTGGAAAAGTACTGGCAATTTTCTGCCAAGACATTTTCTCTTAAATTTATGAACATTTCCTTTAATCCTAAAACACAATGTGCAATTCAGAATACAGGTAAAAATCAATATGGGAAATCCCAGTACATTGGGCCCTATTTTACAGATTCTTTTGCAACCAGTGTTTAGTATTGCAAAATCATCCAATCACATCTTGTCTTTGCTGCATCTTTTAGGACTTTTTTTATCCCGAAAACTGAACTCTCTTACCTGCCGGTTGCTCTGAGATGGCCTGGCTGGTGATCCCTGATGGAGGTTCCTGTAGGGTGTAAGTGGCAGTGGTGGAGGGTGTGGTGGGGCTGGTGTTGTTACTGGTCATGTATGGAGAGGTGTAGGGGCTACTGTTGTAATACTGCGCATACTGACTCTGGCCAAAAGCTGGGTAGGAGGGGTAGTCCTGCAAAAAGACATCAAGGCGGTAATGTGAGATAGCAGCACACAACGCTGCTACTTTACAGCACAGATTCCAAAACGTAAATGTGAACATATGTCTCCTGTGTGCTACATCTGGACAGCGATCTGTCTTCACTTTTTTTTCCCTCTCCGCTCGTGGCATAATTCATACGCGAAAAGAGCAAGAGGTAATCCTTGCGTACAGTGGTCGAGACATTTAGAGTGATTCATATCATGTGAGTAATATGCGAGCGTACACATGTTCTATAAAGACTTACAGGAGGAAGGAAAAAAAAATACTGAGTGCATGTGCCAAATGGAGGAAATACAATTTCAACGTGTGCAACAGACTAGATAGTCAGAGATAGAAATTCAATTACAGCTACCTGTTGTGTACTATTGAATCCAGTTGAGTTTGTGAGGGAATTGCTTCCAGTGTACAGCCCTGAAGTTGTTGTAAAACTGCCTCCTACGAGAGAAAGAGACATAATGGTGAGCTATCACAATGCAAAACGCACAGAAAGATTGAATAGAATGAGGCAGTCCATTTAAAAACAGTTCATTGAAAAAAAAAAACGCTGTTCGTCCACACTCACGTTTTTCCAAAAGTTTCTCATCCATACTGAAACAACACACAAGAAGATATTTTGAAGAATATGGGTAACCAAACAGTTGATGGGCCCCATTGACTTCCATAGTATGGAAATATTATCAATATTCTTCAAAAGATCATCTTTTGTGTTCAGAAGAAGAAAGAAATTCATACAGGTTTGGAACAACTCGAGGGTGAGTAAATGATAACAGAATTTTCATTTTTAGGTGAACCATCCCTTTAAATCATCTTACTGTGCATGCATAAAACATAATAAAAGCTCACTGAGATGATACAAAGAGCCCAGACATATTAAAGTTCTCTATTCTTCTGGCACAATCATTTTATTAGAAAAATATCCCACCACTTACTGGTGTGTCCAGGTTGCACTCAATCGCCTTATGGTCTAAAACGCAACTTTCCTCATGTTTTGCCGCAGGACAGCAATTTGCAGTAAATGTTCTGCCATATTTGCAAGAATGTCCTATGAAGAGTGTACGAAGTAACATTTATCTTTACCAGCACTGAAAGTGAATACTGAAAAGTGAATAGAACACAGATACATACTGGTATAAACATAGATATCTATGGGTACAATATGTGTCACATGACTAAACACGCATCATAGTTTCTGAATATTGCTGTTTTGCACAACACAACAATGTGAAAACTGCGTTTTCAGAGTTATCCATTTGGGAGAGCGTCTTCAAAAAGCATCTTTATCCTCAGAGAGCCAAAACGTAAAGATAATTATGCTTTTCAAATGTATCCAGGTTAGTGTAAACATAGCCTTTGTTTGCAACTGATTTAAGAGATATAATTCTAAGAGCGATAAATGTAACACAACCTTCAACATAAATTACATTTTTAGATTATAGAGGGGGGACGAGCCAAGCATGACCTAAACTACCTCAAAGGCATTTAAGACAAAGCCTTGCAGGTACTATAGGGGCATGAGGGGTTGAGTGTGTGTGTACGTGTGTGTGTGTGTGTGTGTGTGTGTGTGTGTGTGTGTGTGTGTGTGTGTGTGTGTGTGTTGGTGGGTGGGTGGGATATAACAGTGGCTCTATCTTTTCTCTCCATATCAGTGATTGGATCTTGGCTGATGGTCGGAAAGAAAGAGGAAAGGGGGTTGGGTCTATTATTTCATCCATCGCTACCTTTACAATGACAGACACAGTGCCACTGTTGTGAATGAGGGGGAGGGAGATGGGAGGTCTTTTTTACCTGACATCCTGCCTCAATGAATATGCATATCTGTCTTCTTTTCAAGCTGCTCAAAGAAGCACCTTCTGGGTAATTAAATCTCTCTATAGAGAGATAGCATCTAATGACTTAATAACATACATGACATGAGTTATAGGGGCCGGGACAGCCTGGAGGTACGTGTTTCGAGGTGCTTCTTGGAGTCAAAGTGCTCAAATCACATTGAAATTCTCAAGCACACTGCAGAAGGAAAAAAAAAAAACTGGTGTAGAGGAATATTCTGGGTTCAGTACAAGTTAAAGGGATAGTTCACCCAAAAATGATGATGTTAGCTGCACTGTATTTACAATGTAAACTGCGCAAGAGACTGGCACAGGCTAGAACGCAATTGTTGAATAAAGTTGTTATTTTTGTTTGTTTTTGAGCACAAAAAGTATTCTTATCACTTTATAAAATTAAAGTTGAACCACTGGAGTCACATAGACTATTATAACAATGTCTTTCCTACCTTTCTGGGCCTTAATTAAATTGTTGTTCTGAAGATGAACAAAGGTCTTACGGTATGGAACGACATGAGAGTGAGTAATTAATGACTCACTTAATGGGTTAATGAATTAATGGGTGAACTATCCCTTTAAGCTCTATCAACAGAAAGTTATTTTGAATTGTCCCTCTGGGTTACAGTGAGGCACTTACAATGGAGGTGAATAGGGCCAATTTGTAAACATTAAAATACCCACTGTTTCAATAGTACACTCTAAAAAATGCTGGGTTGTTTTAACCCAAATTTGGGTCAAATATGGACAAACCCAACCATTGGGTTAAATGTTTAAATTAAAATTTTAACCCAACAGTTGAGTTTATAGTGTATAGCCACAAGATGTCTTAAATTGCTTACTAACAATGACAACATAACCCTTAAACCTCAAAATGAACAGTGAAATGAACATAGAACAGTGTTATTTTAGTATTATTTATATACTGTTACAGTACTGTATTAGTTATTAGTACTATTTTAGTAATTTAAATATTTCTAGTATTTCTAAAGTTTTAGTTTTAGTCATTTTAGTACTTCAAATTAAACTTGTTTTATTACAGTTAGTTGCAAAGGCAACATTTCTAATTGTCAAGTTGTTTAAGTTTTTGTTTTTCATCTAATACTTATATTTTTATATTTATTCCAGGTGTGTTTCTTTTTTTCTTTTCTTTTTTCTCACATTCCAGTAGTATTCCAGTGAATAGTTAGTGAATTATAACAACACTACTGTAGATATTATGGGAACAACTTTACAGCTGAAATAATGCTGCAGGTTTCAACAGAAGAATTAAAATAATTCTACTTTTATAAACTTAAAATGTTCTTATTTCTTAGATCCTCCAGAAACGGCGCCTTTCACTTCCATTGTAAGTATCTCACAGTAACCTCAATTTTTGCTTCTTTAAATAAAATGAGAGACGATTAAAAAAATGTTTTTTTGTGGTAATGAAAATTTTCCCCCAAATGCTATAGACTGAGCTTATCTTGTATTGAACCCGGGATATTCCTTTTAATCCGTTTTGGCACATTTTCACAGAAGTTTTCTCATGCTAGCTAACATAACTAGGTGACAAACTATTGAACAGCTGTACAACCTGCTGCTAAGAGTTGTGGGAAACGTTGAAGTCATCAGCTATCTCTCACAACATGAAATGGGCACAAAATTAACTCAATGTGTTTAAATAAAATGGTAACTGGACAGAAGCTATATGCAAAAAAACAGAAGCAAACTCTTTCATCTTCTGGTCCTCTGGAAAATGGGGGTGGGGGGGGGGGGGGGGGGTCAGACTGTAACAAACATGCAACAGCTTTACTTGTGGACTACTGTCTGGCTCAACCAGCAAGTTTGTTCTTTTGTTTCTTTTCTTTTTTAATCTCTTGTTTTCTGTTACAGAACAGCAAGAGGTGCTCTAAAAGCTGTTGACTTCCTCTCCAGACTTGGGCCGTCATTTAAAGCGAGACGCATCAAACTCCCATTGCACAACAAATTAGCTAAATCCACAGTTCAAAAAGTCATAAAAGCCAGGACTCGTAGGAAAGCAGTTGACTCCAGAGAGAGTCCGGAGCCACATAAAAGCCAAGCAAGACCCCCTCCGGTCCCAAAAGAATGACTCCATGCTGGGGAGAGGCCTGGTTTTTCCCAGGGGCAAAAAACTCCCCCGTTTCTCCCCCTTCTCCGCTCTGTCTTGCTCCAGTTAGTTCACTCAAGACGAGACACTGGCTCTCCTTATGGCCTCTCCAATTGGGAGTCCATTTGCTGTGCTTGATCAGTCCTCTTGCCATGGGCTATGTCTATCATCAGTGCACAATATTTGTAGCAGAAGTTTTGTAGGCCTCTCTAGGGAACAAGCGATCAAGTCCAGATGGGCTTCTTTAAAAAGCAGTCTGCTGTTCCTCTCACACGGTGTGCAGAATGGAGGGAGGCCCAATTGTTGCTGTAATTATCATCTACTCTTAGTCAAAATCATCTCTCGCTCTACTCTTGCTTTAGAGACATTATGTTTATGGAAAAGGAAGCAAAGCTCAAAAAGGTGTGAAACTGGAAAATGAAATCCTAATTTATATTTGGATGTACTGAGTGAAATGCTGTCAAGAAGATTCATAGATGTCAGAAAATGATTATTTCTTTATCAATTAAAGCTCATGGCTTGTGTTAAATGTATTTATATTCAGATTAATTCAGACTAGAATTATTTATTTATATGTATTAATGTAGGATAGTGGGTAAATCAATATATTTATTTAGATAAATAATTACTTGAGAAACCAACCTCCATCTCTAATTCACAATAATAGACATCACAAAAAGAAGCTCAAAATATTATTTGATTTATTTCCATATAATTCAACAAAAGCCTGATCACTGACACCATGAGTTTTGATCCGTGTCAAGAGTGTTAAAATTCCCATATTATCTCTCAATTTTGTGATATTTATGATAATCCCACAATGTGTGACGGCTCCAGACCTCATCATTTTAAGCCAGGAAGGTCCTTCTGTGTTACATTTCTGGATGGTGATCAGAGAAACCAGCGCCGTTCCATTAGACATGAAAGAGCACTGTAAAAACATTAATTTAATTGTATTCCCTCTGACAGCTGGGTGCAGGCTCGCTCTACTAGGGTTATGGGACAGCAGTTGGTATCATATAGATGGGGGGTCTACATTTGGCTACCGTGTTGAGTCTCTTCCTCTGAGTCCAGACCTGCCTAATCGATGAGGCACAGAGAGGAAGCCAATAGAGACAGACTGGCCTGGTTAATGGTCATCTGTCATCTGCTCTTGCAGTTAGTAGCTAATGTGTTTATGGCTGCGAGGGCTTTGAAAGGAAGACTAAAGGCACCTCAGTTTCTGACTTACAATAAATTCAATGCACAGAAGTGAGATGACAGTTAAAGGGATATTTTATGCAAAAAAAATTAATTCTGTTATTATTCACTCACCATCATGCAATTCCAAACCTGCATGCTGTTATTTTTGGTGGAAAAAAAAGGAACTTTGAAAAATTTTGAGAGACATGGTCTTATTTTTGGAACAGAAATGCGTGAAGATGTTCATCAGGTTTGGAATGATATGAGGGTGAATAAACGATGGCATAATTTTCATTTTTAGGGTGAACTATTGCTTTGAGGACTATTCATACCAAATTTGGGCACAAAAAAAAAAACATGAAATGAAACGAAACATCTCTACAAACTTCTATGTCCAAAATATCATATTGTGATGAGCATTAAAGGGCTTTTATTTTGTCAGCTAGCTTGATTTTTTTTAAATTATTATTATCTGGATGCTAAACAAGGTCCTTTAGGAATAAAAATTATTCCAAAAATGTCTCAAATTTG
Source organism: Romanogobio albipinnatus (assembly GCA_023566225.1). Classification (NCBI taxonomy): domain Eukaryota; kingdom Metazoa; phylum Chordata; class Actinopteri; order Cypriniformes; family Gobionidae; genus Romanogobio; species Romanogobio albipinnatus. Next base: position 20,036,349 of record CM042260.1, on the reverse strand, counting down.
GTATCAGACACAAATTTGATGCATACTTTGGGTTCTATACTTTCATGACATTTATTCTCATTGGACTTGAACGGTGTGAACAGGCCTTTAAACTTCTGCGGTCGGAACAGGGTAACACTTACAACCCTGATGTTGAACCAGCATCAGCAGAAACAGAACGTTTCTACTTATGAGGCATGGAAAAGAAGCTTCCACAGACCACATATGTCACATTATTTATTGTGAGATGCTCTGGAGAGATTTCAAAAACATGGAGATGTTTCTTCTGTCACACATTATTTGGAGATTAGAGAGCTCAAACCAGCACTAACTGTTGGAGGCTCGAAGGAAAACACTAGAGGGAGAAAGACGGGAGAAATAGAACGACAGAAAAAGACTGTTCGCTTTGGAGCTGGGATAATGTCTCAGAAAAATAAAAAATAAACTGGGTGGCAGGCAATTTGCCTGATGCACGTTTAATTCCCAGTACGCAAGTGTGACTTCCATGAACTGACCTCAAAGACGAGAGTCCCGGGTGTTCCTTTTTAAGCAAACATACTTGAGAACGTACATGGCCGAGTGCGAAGGAGAAAAAGATTGGTCTTAAAGAGGAAAAAAGGGATTTTTTCCATCTGTGTTGTTTCTCTTCAGGCCTAATGCAAAAAAGACTGTGTCCAACTACAACCTAATACAACCATCTGCTCGGGGATGTTATGAATTGGTCCGTGTCTGCCATTAATTGTGTCCTCTTTTGAAGGAGGCCAGAGAGGAATCACGGCTTTATTTTGTCACTCCACCGGCAAGAGCAGAAAAGGAAAAGAGAAGAGGGTGATCCTGACCTTGCATCTGGTAACTGTAGGGTGCTTGTCCCGTCTGAGGCGTGGAGAAGCTGGAACTGTAGCTGAGGAAGCCACTCTGGCCTGGAGACTGGGCCTGGGTCAATCCGCCCTCTGTCTTGATGCCTGCCCACAATGGACCTAAATCAGTTAGTGACACCAGAGCAGTATGATGCACAATCCTCAGTGTTGCTCCTTCCACGTCAATCAAGAATAAAGGATAAATGGTGGCTTGTTTCTCACTGGGCCATGGTTCAAGCAACCTTTGCATTGAAGTGTTTGCGCCAAACTCAGCACAGATTTCCAAGAATTTGCTGGTTAGAGTTAAAACAAACTTGTTTTTTGATTAGATTGAATCAGGCCCAATGAAGGTTTGCGATTTGCTTCCACTCAAACAAACATGCAAACTCTCTGGAGCATATTCGAGATTGTTCTACCTAAACAACATTATCTGTGCGCATATTTTCGCAAAGGTTTCACAACGTTCAAACCCTTGGAAAAACATTTCTAGCGTGAGTCGGGCTCAGTGTTTACACGACGAACTGAAATCTTGATATCTCCCGTATCTGTCGAACTAGCATGAATTTAGCAACTGTCAGGAGGAGTCACTGAGTCTGCGAACGCAAAACAAAAGGTCAGCAGAGACCCAAGTTTCGACTGAAGGTGGGAAAAGGAGCTACAAAGGGCTGAGGGTAAGCGTTAGCCTAATCTTAGTGATCAGCACATTGTTAGCTAAGTTTAAGAAATAATCTTAAAGCTACATGCTAAGTATTGGACTAAATGCTACAAATGCTAAATGTTCAAATTAAACTGCACCTCCTTTTATGACTTTCACTTTGATTAAAGGCATCAAAACAACCAAGAAACATCAAATATTGGCCATAATTTTCACCTGAAAAGTATGGATTATAAACTTGCTCATGAATTAGGTAATGTAATGTTTGCCAAATAGGCTAGACATAATTGATTAAAAACACATGAAAATGTTTATAAAGATGTTCACATTTCCATCATTGTCTATAAATCAAATGAATTTGAAAAATGTCCAACATTCTGAAACATTTGCACACCTTTTAAAGGAGACTCCATAATTTGCATATAAATGTATTGTATTTTTTACAGTAGTAACAATTCATTTAGTTGCTATAGTATTATGACTGAAAATACAGAAATGCTTTGTAAGGGTGGGAGTTCATCTGATTGAGTGAAAAGCAAAGCACAACCTGGATTACAAAGCTTTGAAGCATATAAAAGAATGAAGTGAATCAGTTACCATAGGCTGGAATCCCATAGGGTTGGCCTGGCTGAGGGTAAGTGCCATAGGCAGCAGCCTGCTGCATTCCTGTGGTGTATTGCGTCTGTCCGTACGCGGCCATATTTTGGGCGGAAGGAGTCGGAAGAATGTGTGGATAGGGTCTGCTATTTGAGAGCAATGTAAGAGAAGAGAGAGACATGTAGTTTTACCCAAAAGCCCATATCGTAAAATTTGCTCAAAGACAAATTCTCTGTGATTCTGCTACTTAATCATAAATATTTGGCCAAGCTGTGAAATGGAGAAAAATCTAGCCATTAAGCAGCTGATATACATTGTGAAAGAAAAATAAATCACTGGGGAAATTTTCGCAAGATAATAATTACAACAGATTTTGGAGTATGCAAGCTGCAGACATCAATGAAAACAAAGCGGCCGGAGAGTCCAGAATCTGGCAGAAGGATCTAATTAAAGGCCCAAATGAAGTTGGATGCTGCTTATTTTTTAAAGAAAAATAAAAGAAGCCTTACTTGGAAGGGTAAATCTGGGGAGAGAACTGGTGAGTTTGTCTTGGGCTGAAGCCACTGGTTCCAATGGCTGTGGAGAGTTAAAAAGAAAAGAGGCAAGCACATATTCAAACATTAAAAAATAAGGTAAATATTATTCTTTGCCAACAGAACTTCTGGAATCCAAGGAAACAGTAATTACATTGCATTACATTATTTATTTCACTAACCTTATTTTAGGTTGATAAATTAAGAGCAATAACGAAGGAAAATAATCAGGTAATATTGGAGCGTTTTTCTGCTGACTGTATACATAAAAACCTACACAGGATGGAAAGGCCTAGTGTCCACAAACACGCACACACACAGAGCTGGGGATGATGTATAGCTGTGCACACTGGAGGGTTTAAAGTGGACTGTACAATGAGAAATCAGCAGGCCTGATTACAGGTAAGTAGTACACATAAGGAGCCTTCATTAGACACATACCGGCCCTGTGGTTCCCAGCCCTTAATGACGGTGTGGAGGGCCATTCAATTAACTCACACAAACACTACAGAGCAACATGAGATCTTTTGATGTCCCAGTGAATGCATGGCTTAAGTCTGGGAACTTGCGCAGAAATTGTAGTGCCCTTAGAGGTACCTTTTTCATGGTAAACAATGAAGAAAAAAAAATGTTTTTATATATATATATATATATATATATATATATATATATATATATATATATATATATATATAATTATTATTAATGTAGTATATAATAAAATATAATTATTATATATATAATGAAAATGTCAAGTTCAAGGATTCAATTGGTTCGTGCATGCACATAAAGGATGTTTACATCTCGTCCTGTGTTTAAAAAAACTGTGAGCCTGGACCACAAAACCATAAGTCGTACGGGTATATTTGTGGCAATAGCCAACAATACATTGTATGGGTCAAAATTATAAATTTTTCTTTTATGCCAAACATCATTAGGATATTAAGTAAAGATCATGTTTCATGTTTTATATTTTGTAAATTTCCTACCTTAAATATATCAAAAATGTATTATTAGCAGTAATATGCATTGCTGAGGACTTCATTTGGACAACTTTAAAGGCGATTTTCTCAATATTTAGACTTTTTTGCACCCTCAGATTTTCAAATAGTTGTATCTCGGCCAAATACTGTCCTAACAAACCATACATCAGTGGAAAGCTTTCAGATGATGTATAATTCTAAATTTCAAAAAGAAATGTACCCTTATGACTGGTTTTGTTGTCCAGGGTCACATACAATATAATAATATATTTCAGAAGACTGTTTAATTTAATACTGTAATATATTATTTTCAAAAAAAATTTTTTTATTTATTTTTATTTTTATAATAACTACTAATAATATTATTAGGCTGGCTATTATGATTTTTAGATTGCTAAATATAAGCCTAGGCCCATTGTGCATTACCATTTGTGGGGTTTGGATGTCTTTCTTTGGGGTGACGGTATTACAAATATTGCGAATCTCTTGCCGTTTGTGAATAATTGGCTGTGACATCTAAAGTAAGGGTTAGTTAAGGAGCTCTTGTTCTATGTAACTATATTCTCTGTGCCCTGAAAACGGGGCCTTTTCCCCACACTTCAGCACCTGGTCTGGGCAAACACTGAACCTCTGCACTACTGCATCCCCTGAGTATAAAACGGTCTCAAATGACTTCATTTCATTCATATTCTCAGAGATAGAAGTCCGAGCCATGATTTATATGAGTCTAACATAAAGGTATCAGGTACTTAGTCAAATAGGTAGGGAAATAAGACAAATTAGCAGGAATGTAATACTCCATGAAGTTTTCGCATTTGCTTAGTAAGTAATGTGAGGAGTCTATAACTTGGAGTAGACCTATCTAAATTTGTATGCTTAAGTTTGGAAATAGACCATTGAGAGTATAACATTTTTGACACAATGCAAACAAGCTGGTTTTGTAGCTCCAAAATGTTCGTTTTTTTTTTTTTTTTTTAAATTTAGCCACTTAATATCAATCAATTTTCACTTCACGTCTCTCGTCTTACAGTTATCGAACTTAAATCTGGTCCAAAGTTCTGCCATTTAGAAAGGAATTTCACAATTTAGGAGTCTTAGTTTTGCACCATGCATCTAAAACCTATAGGGTGCGTGGACCACGGGGATGGGGTGTCACTCGATTTGGGCCGAAGGGGGGCTGGGAGGGTCATAACTCAACGCCTGTTGGCATGGGAACTGAGACAGAGCCTCACACTACTAAAGCCCCAGCCACAGGGACACTTCCTGGGCCTCTGCTTATCAGTAACCCATCGCTGGGATCATCTCCCACCAGTCAGCTCTACAGCTTTGAGTGTGTGCGTGTCGTACCTGATCCTGAGAAGCTGTCTAGAGAGCCGTCTGCTACAGAGGTGGCGATTTCACTGCTACTCATTGGCTCTGTTTTAACTGCAAACAGAAGAAAAGCAGAGCATTTGTGACACAGCTCTAGCAAAGCCTGTTGTCAGTCACACTACAGGCAAATGCCTCTCTGCTTGTAAAATCAACATACTTAATCTCAAATGAATGTGCAAATTTAAAGCATAGCAGAAAAACAAACTTCTGTAAGGTCAAAGTGCTCATCCAGATGGTTTCATTGGCTCACAATGTGGAAAGGATCATTAGGTGGTTGGGTTTTGTAAGGGTGGTGTAATGAACTGGGGTTTCTATTGAGATAATAGAGCTTTCAGGTCTCAACAGTTCTGTCCTGGCTAACTCACAGGAGAGGCCAACAATTAAAGCTAATCTCTTCTACAAACAGGACAAGGACAATTCCCTTCCAATTCACACAGCTCTGGTGTTGATTTAAGGACAATAGCCATAATAAACACTCTTATTTAAATGCATAAACCTCTCCAATCTACTTCTGACAGAATGACATGTAGAATGATATGTTCAAAAGTTTGGGGTCAAATTTTTTTTTGAAGTAGAAGAAAAAATTTCACACAAAAATTCAATTTCTATTAATCTAAGAATCTTGGGGAAAATGTATCAAGGTTCCCACAAATGTATTAAGCAGCACAACTGTCTTTAACATAATAATACTAATATAATATTTTTTTTGTTGAGTGTCAGATCAGTGTATTATGATTTCTGAAGGATCATATGACACAGAAGACTTGACTAATGGTTGCTGATTTTTTTAAATATACATATTATATATATAATGTTCAACATTTTTACTGTATTTTTTACCTAAAAAATTCCCAAACTCCCAAAATCTTACCAACCCCAAACTTTTGAATGACAGTATATAAAAGTTTTTTTTAATTATTTTTTTTATTTAGTGTATTACTTTTTTACATTGAAAATGTAACTTTTATTTAATGCCAACTGATCTAGTCTAAAGGTTAGTCACTTGATTTCTTACCGGAAGGGTTTTATGTAGCATCAAGGGAAAACAGGCAAAAAAGGTGGAATTTAATGGCAGGAATAAACTGTGGAATGCATGGACGTGCAGCATAATTGATATGTCAAGGCAATGCATGGTGTATAAAATGTGTTTGACCCAACCGCTAGAACTACAATGAGGGCAACCGGGAGACGATTTCACAGCGTTTAGACAGGCCCGGATCTTTGAAATGAATCCATCTCTGTCTCAGGAGGGGGTGGGGTGCAGGTTTACATTTATGAAAACAAAATTCACTATGTGGGTACAGAGTCATGCCCACTGAAATCCCTCATGGCTGAGGTAGCCATCAGCTTGTCATGTCGAACATGTTGCAGCTATGCTCTCCCTCAAAGGAACACATGTCGACGGGGAGCGGTTTGAATACGTACCAACGCTCCCCCCACCCCTCCTTCTCGAAGGGATATGGGAAAATAGTGGCACGGCACATGCAGGAACTAGTGCAGTCAAGTCTTATCACATACCACACATAACCATAAAACCGTCCTGCATAACATCAAATAAAAAGCTAAACGCACATTACGTGTGCCCACAGCTTTACCATTCATTGACGGTCTGGAATCAAAGCCAAAAGTCTCAAACCATGCTTTCAACAGATTCACCATAACACAACACAGAATGCCAAACAAGAGTCCAAATGAAAGGCACAATAGTTGAAGAGATGTGAGCACATCAAATTGGTTTTTCACATTCGTGAAGGTAATCAGATGGAATTGTTAGGATTGCCTCGGGGTGAAATGACTATAAAGCGTGTGTAATTTCACATATGACGCCAAGTATTGTCCTTTCATTGTTTTCGCCAGAACTGCACAAACCTGCAGCGGACTGTGAACTAGAACTTAACAACCAGTCAGCTGTGGTAAGCATAGTGATGTTATCACCTATAGGGAGAAAGAATGGGACAGGACACATGACAATCTGCACTGTCACAGGTTGGGGCTTATCACTACAGAAATGGAGAAAAACCACAGTCAAGATTACATTATGTAAACTACTTCAGAGCTGAATAAAATTCTTATGGGCTGTAACGTGATCTGTGAAAACACAGAAAGATCTACAGTTTATATAGTCCACGCTTATATGTAGTCCTAAAGTGCACAGTGGCATAGAGAAGGATTTATTTCAAAATATAGAATTCAAATATTACAGCAATAAAGTTGAAGTCAGGGATAAAAACTAAAAATTCAAATGGTTGACCAGATTACAATAGCTAAAATGGAGTTAAACATATTGCATATCCATTTGTAGATGTTTTCACAGATTTAACTTTTCACAAGAGCATAAATGCTATACAAAGGGAATGTGCAGGTTAAAAACAGGGTGCTATAGCACAGTAATGAAGGTATATGACCCACGGGAGGCTGAGGAGACGTACCTTCAGTGCCATTTGGTGTCATGGAATTGTTATTTATATGTGAGTTGTCGATGTTGGGACCGTTCGGGGACTCACTGCTTCCACTTACTCGGCTGTGTGGACTAGCTAGATCCTGCATTTCCATAGACCTGAGAGGAAGAGACACACAGACGGTCACATGCTATTGAATGACACACACACCCACAAGCACACACACACATTGTGTTTTCATGTTTTACGGGAACTTTCCATAGACATGATTTTTATACTGTACAAACTGTATATTCTATCCCATAACCCTAACCCTATCCCTAAACCTACCCATCACAGAAAACTTGCAGCATTTTTACATAAACCCCTGTTTTACAAGCTGTTTTCCTCATGAGGACCAAAAAACGTCCCCAAACGGACAAGGATTTCGGATATTGACATCTTTTTGGGGACATTTTGTCCTCATAACTTAGGGTTTACCTGGACCACACACACACACACACACACACTCACAAACACACACAGTAACTAATCAACAGGAGATTTGGAATATAAAAATGCTCATTTAAAATAAATATTAATGTATAGCATTTACTACATAACGATTACATAAAACACTTTTAAAATTAAAACGTTCAAAAATTATTATAAAAATACATAAAATATATTTGTATTAAAACCACATCATTGGCAATTCTTTTTATGTAGCTAAAATAGTTTCTTTTTTCATTTTAGCTACATGTAAAATAATATGTATAAATTCACTTTATGAACAACATATAATTACAGAACAGCAAAAAGAGGATGATAATAATAATAATAATAATAATAATGGTTGCACTTTTATTTTAGTCCTGTTTCCCAAGTACATACTATGGTAATAACCAGGTAATAACTAGGTACTAAACCTGAACCTAAACCTAACCTTAACACACGTAGTTACATTATATCACCCAATACTTTCTTAGGTAAGTACACTGTAAGTACACATGCTGTAAAATATAATGCAAACATAATAACAATTATTATTATATAAAAAAAAACCTTCCAGCAGCTCTCCAGAGAGATACACTTAACAAGTACATTCCCCTGAGGCACATCAAATGACATTTGACACAAATTTAACAATTAATGAGACGTCTGATGATTGATTGACTTTCTCACTTTTAGCATTAAAAATTAACCAACATTGGCCCCATAGCGCACTTTGCAATTTTCATACGTTCATTTTCCCCAGCGATCTCTGATCTGAAGCAGCAATAGCCGGAGCCGTGTGAGAGAGACGTGTGATTGCGAGGCCTCAGACCTCAACGAGAGCGACTGAAGAGTGCACTAAAGCATGCTGTTTGCTCTGGCGAGCATCTTAATTGTTTCTTTGTTTATGTACCGAGGGCCACGCCACTGAAAACATTATTCTACTGGCTCCATCTCGCACTCGCGGGATTTTATTATGCATAGCAAATGGAAGGTCAGGCCAGTGTGCGTCTGCGGTCGGATGTATGTTACGGGTGTTTGTGTGTGATGTGAGCGTGGCCGCAAAACTAAAACACACATCAGTCTTCAGAAAAGCATTATTGCACTAATTGCGCCAAAAACATAATGCCTTGCGTGCCGCTCTGCCAGAATCAATTAGGAATGGTCGTGTCCCTGCTATCAACAAACATTTGGATTTTTATGAATAACAAAGAGGAGGAAATAAGAAACGTTTTATCAGCGTAGATTATCATACCTCTTTTTAGCCGTCGTTCTTGATCGGCTATAAAATATCCGTTACAGATGGTCGCAGTTAAAACAAGGGAAAAATAATCCATGTCATGGAGATGTTAAAACTTGACTTGCTTTTAAAATAACGTCAGTTTCTGACACAAACCTTATTTGTCAAATGGTTTTCTTTTCTGACACCTCTAACTCCCTCTGTCCTGTTTCTTTCACACTTCCAGCAGTTTACAAAAACTTCCAGACACTTTCTCCTGAAGTCCTGAGCGTTTCAACGCTGCAAACCGATGCGCTTTGCTAAACAAGTGGTTGCTTTTCAGTGATGCTGCTGGCAGCAAATCAACTCCCTCTTACCTGAAACTGGACAGACCTCAGCCATCTGTCAAATAGTGTTTTTCCCTCCCTCTCTCTCTCTCTCTCTCTCTCTTTCTTTCTTTCCCCCTATCCTTTTTTCCACCTGCCAGGACCCTAAAAACAATATCGCTCCTTGTTATTTCAGCTCAGTGTCTCTGTGAAGAGCCATCCATGACACAATAGACGTTGTCTGAGAAAACATTTTTGTTATTCTCGCGCAGAATGGGAAGAGAGAAGTCGGTGGAACAGAGAGGCACATTGTCTGTAGGCTCAACCCCTCCACCGTTGTTTCCTCCTTTCAGGTCTTCCCTCCTCCCGGCCGAATGACGGAAAGGTGATTCATCATTGGTCTACGACAGCTGCAAACTGGATTAGTCCTCCCCCAATCAACATGCAAAGCGGCTTAGCCAAGGTAAGCAGGAAAGGGAGGGGCTGGTGTTTGGGGTGGGGGGGGGTAAGTTTTGGGTGAGCGAGCCGGGGGCGCCTGCTTGAGGTCGCTGCCGCTGCTGCCTCTGGAAGTGTAGGGAGGGAGGGGGGGGTGAAGGCTGAGAGAGATGGGACTTTGTTGAACAGAAGCTAGTCAAGCATGACACCCCTAGCATCTTTCATCTGCAATTGACACTATCTGAAATTTATCTACACTCCCTCTCCAGGCACACTGACAGTTCCTAATGACGGTCAGGGGGATGATTGGGACTTCGCCTGAGGGTTTAGGGTACACCGGACCACTATAGATACCACTGAGTGCATCCTGTACAATAATTCAGAGTGTAATGTATTAAGTGCCTCTTGTACAATAAGTCGGATTGAAACCTATTGAGTGCATTGAACGCTGACAATTGTGAAGACTTCAAATGATGCCAACTTTGGATTGACATATATCATATAAAATTATCTTTATGTGGTAATCATTATGAGCAAGTTGTAATTGCTGCTTAACACATTTGTTGTGTCTGTTTAACTGAATATATGACATTAACAATTAACATTTCATGTATTATATTATAGCTATATATTACTGCCATATGGACATTACTTTGACACTGATAACATAATATTACTTAATTGTAAAAAGCACCGATTTTCTGTAAAGCTGCTTTATTTTGAAAAGCGCTATATAAATAAACTTGAATCTTGTACAATAAGTTGGAGTGGGACATATGGGCCCACATATGTTTCATATGACACTTAAAATGCCGCTATTACTCTTTTTTTTCTAGTCGACAATTACGTTCTGCCGTCCACTTCTGCACTGATACCTGCGGCGTTATTACCCAATATCAGACCGGAGCCGAATTGTTGGATCTAGGTCACAGTTATCCAGTCTTTCCACCCAAAAATGTCTGAAAAATCCCTGCATGAATTTTTAATGCTGGGCTGTTTTCATGATGTAGTAACCCGAGCTGTTTGGTCTTGGTGTTTTTTTCGCCCCCCTCTTCCCACAATGGCCGAGTCGTGATGAATAATGGTCAAGTTTTTCAAATTTCTCTTTCTGTCTTCCTTCTTTTGACCCCGTCTAGTCACATTAACACACTTTCGTACCCTAAAGTCGTTCATTACATTACATGTGCGGAGATATAAAGACCTTGCCGCGGCCTGCATTCTGCGCCCTGAGCTTACGAAGCATTACGCATGCAGAGCTCCTCATCCAGCAGGTGATTTTCACCAGGTGAACAGGGAGGGGCGGGTGGGCTTTTAGAAGCAAAAACAAGCCCTTGTCCTGTACTGCTAAATATTTATTGTTTAAACAAAAAAAAAAAGAAAGAAAGAAGTGCATTCAGCATCTTTGATGTGTGCTTGAATTCAACCTGAACGGAGCCGTCTTTGAAGCTCACAGGAACAAAGAGCTGAGTTGGAAGCGTCATCAAAAAAGCTAAACACACTTCACTCATGACTGTTTGCACGGCTTTTTGTCTCGCTTTGCTTATTTCAAGCGCTGCGTTTCCATCGGCAAACACCATCGGGCTTTTAACATTGATCATTATAGAGCACGCGGGCTGTCTGAGCCGCTCCGGCATGGATGAGATTCACCTGAATACTTCAGTTCTGATGCAATAACAAGTTGGATTTAAATATTTGTCATATATGAGGTGTAAAATTTAGGGAATAAGACAATTTTAATTTTCCAAATTCATTTATAATGAAACCGTTTATTCGCTTTCCCCTGCTTGCTTTCCAGTCACGGTTTACGAGATTATAATTTTATAGAGCAAGACATGCATGTTCCTTTTGAATTTCATAGACTATGCAAAACATGTGTTGCAAGTTTCTAGTTTTGAAAAAACAACGCTTTAATCAAAATAACTTTAAAACAACTAATCCCAACTTAAGCTGGTCAGCTGAATCCACATGGTGGCCCAGGAAAAATAAATCCACATGCAAAGAATGTCGATGTAGACAACAATTGAACACAGATGTGACTAGAATTAGACACAGTTTACAAAATGCTACACTTCACTGGACTCTGAGAGCATAGAGCAAAGAAATGTGCACCACCACCAAAACACTGATTAACTCTATGTATATATATATATATATATGTGTGTGTGTGTGTGTGTGCCTGTAATATCAGGCTTAATTTTATTGCAGACACGCTTTAAAGTTTTTTTTCCCTCTGTATTTGAATTATGGATTTAAAATTGTGATTGTACTAAAATACTAATAATGCGTTATTAAATTGTGACATGAAAACTATACACTCAAAATAATCAATATATACCGATACATATCATTATCAAAATGCAAACGCAGATTTGAACACTTCGGTTTTAAACAGACCATTTCAACTTTTAGAATTTTGTGTAATTAAAATGTAAATTCAGAACACATGCTGTGGTTTGTTGGTGTGCAATTTGTCCCTTCCATTTTGTTCAGTCTGACGTGACGCGTCTCAAGCGATGGACAGCGCAGCTACATTAAATCTGTTAATTCTGAGCTCTTCAACCCTTAAATTATTTCCAGAAGCCCATCCGCTTTGAGAGTCCATCAGAGAAGATTTAAGGTACACATCTGATCAAATTCTCCCCACCGCAGTCACAGAAAAAAAAGGCGATCACACTAAGTAGTTATTGAAAAAGCATACAATTTTAATGCGTCCTTTTTTTTCTCGGCTTTTAATTTTACATTGTGAAAAGCTTTACGAATGAATTTTATTAAAAAAAAGAAAAAGATTTTTATTCTTGGAAATTTTCATGTTACAGTATTTATTTATTTTCCTCCATGTTCTTTTATTCACTAAAAACCTACATCTACACAAACATCCTAAAAGCAAAAAAAAAAAAAGAGACACTCAGGTTTAGCTCATCCTCTGCTCTCCTGCTTAAGTAAACAGACTCCTTGATTACATGTAAACAAACACAAAGGAATTGTGAATGTAGAAGAGCCGTGATCAATTGAGCTTCCCAGCCCTTATTTCCTGCTCCCTGAGCGACGTTTTCCTGAGACCAACAGTGGCATGTTAACAAAATAACATTCTACTGTATTTAGTAAACAGCTAATTGCCACAAACCGTTTCCGCTGTCTCTATCTCATAAACAGTGGAGCACAGCAGTTTCAATTAACCCTGCGTCTTTCACCGCACACCGTTTCCAGCTCGGCCGCACACATACGGAACGCATTGGGCCTTCGGCAAACAACGGCACGTCGTGGGGCTGAACGCATGAGGGCTTATCGTAGAGAGCTTAATGCACTCAAACTTATGCCTTATTAAAACAAATACAGTGTGTAAACAGTCCAAATCAAGCAGCCCACTATGAGCTAATTAGATAAGCAGGGTTATTGTGCGAAGGGAACACAGAGAGGGCGGCTGGAGGCAACACTGTGCTCACACGCTCTGAAAAAAAAACGACAGCTGCCATGGAATGACTTTTTAATTATTATAACATAAAAACATAATTAAACACCATTTTTTCTGGTGTTTATTTACTGGACAAAAAGTCTAAACAAGATACAAGTGAAAAAGACATGAGAAATATTTAAGTCCTGCATAATTACGCATTTAAACGGACAACACAAAAAGCTAAATTCTCAAAGAAACTACATCCTCAGCTCTTCCAAAAATGTACGGGTGTCTTGGTAAGTGGTGGCCGTCTGTCGATGTCTTACAAGACAGCAATCTGCCTGTCTGTCTGAGTCTGCCCTAAAACATTCCTGCCTGCAGCAGATGGCATTGGATGTCAACTGCTAAAACTGAACGGGTTTTGTTTATTCTGCCAGCTGAATAGAATCTTGGGTTTTACTAACTGGGTGGAAAATGGAAACGTATTATCTTGGACCCGAAATGGGGTCATTATTTACAATGCAATCTCTAATTTCAGTGCCTCGTACACCTGTTTTTAAAGTACCAAAAAAGGTACTTGGAAAAGGTGAGGAAATGCAAAAATGTGAATTTGAAAAGGGTGAAGGTGTGAATCAGGTGCGTGAGAGAGAGACAGAGTCACTGGGGATTTAAATTTGAGCGGCAAAGGGTGACAGCGACATGATGCCTTTAGTCAAGTCTTAAAGACTTTAAACTCAAAACGCTGTTGGTGAATTTTACAGGGAATTGTATGTGTGTATTTATCAGAAACATGAAATATAGTAGAAATTTGTAGGAACGTGAGCTCAAAATACTATACAAAATATAGCTTTTTGAAAAATATTTAAAAAAAAATTGTGTATAAAATAGCAATCAGCTTTTTATTAACTTTTATAATTATGTTTAGGAAATAATCAGTCAAAATATACTACAGCAAATTTCAGTTTTGGACATTTTGAAGATGGTGTTACTGTATCAGAAACTAATAGTTTTCTTTTTATTTTTTTTAGTCTTTTGTGAAATTTGATAAAGTTAACACTATTGGGGTTTTAACAGTACATTAGGCGAAGATTTAAAAAAAAAAAGTAATAACATTTGGTAAGAGACACATTGCTAAGAATAATTTGTCAGATGTTTTAAATGACTTTAATTTTGTCATTTAAAAAACTCCTTAACTGATGTTCATAAAAATATCAGAAGGTGTTTTCAAAAAGGTCTCAATTTAATCTAGATCCCGATTATGCAAAGTTAAAAAACACAGCTGTATTTAGCCATGTTTAAAACTGACATAAAAAGTTGGCACGGGACACGTAAAATAACAAACATAGAAGAAAAGACTTAAAAGATAATCAAAATAGTACTCACTACAATTATGGTAGAATCCTTGCACTTTTTCTTTTATTCCTCCTGTTTTTTGCAATCTTCCGTTGAGTGTCTGTCCGTTCCAAAGGAAATAAAGAACTTAAAAAAAAAAGAGACTTCTCTCTGAGTTGACTTTAAACGCGCAGATTAGCGATAAAAGACAACTTTTTTCTTTTTCATTTTAAGGGTGAAAAGTCATGAAGCCCCGTGCTAGATCTCAAGAGACAGACTCCGCGCGAGAACGAGAGTTGTCCGATTACTGCTGCAGGCAGTGACTAGCTAGTGTCTGAGGAAGAGGAAAAAAAAGAGTGAAAGAGAGAGAGGGAGAGAGAGAGAGAGAGAGAGAGAGAGAGAGAGAGAGAGAGAGAGAGAGAGAGAGAGAGGGAGAGAGGGAGGGAGCATGCAGTTTGAAAGCGCAGAAAGTTGCTTGCTGCTCTCTCTCACAGGAAGACTTTAGTTTGGAGGAGGCACTGGGGAGTTTTCTTCACACCAGTCCTCCATATGTCATTCACTCACAGCTTTAAGCAATATAGCCTTCCTCTAGATTGTATCAGTGATCCTAAGACAATGAAACGGCAGATCCTGCATGCATCTCTGCTAGTCTGCTGGATCCTGTGGCTCTGCACACACACAGCCCAGGGGCACAGCTTTTTTCTCTTTCTCTCCAGTTTATTTTTATTTTCTTCTTTCCACAAACCGGTTCTTTTTTGTGGTTGATTCTTTGTGGTTTGTCCCTGACAAAAGGATCCTAGTAGGTATGCATTAAGTAAATATAGTTTGTAAATGATGGAGCTGATTTTATTGGAGCAAACTGGCTCGTCCGATCAGCGTTATAGTGGAAGCCTTCCATCAACAAGTAGACCTCTCACTGCTGTTTGCAAGGTAATGACTGCCGTCTGTCTGCTCCAGCTTATTACTTCATTTGTTTCCAAAGTTTACCTTCGCTACTCCCTCACAATGGAATACTACCAAATGTAATCTATTACATAAAGAATATATATATGTATAAATAATATATATATATATATATATATATATATATATATATATACACACACACACACATATATACAGTCAAACAAAAATGTAATAAACTGTGTCAGAACAAATTCATTTTGATAATGTCAGATAACTTTGATAGAAAGTTATGTAATGGATTACAATCAACCAATCAGCTGTCAGATGTTACATTTATGTACACAATTAGACCAATAACCAAGCCATGCTTAATTTTGTTCAGTCTGTGGTGTGAAAGGTTGCATTAGCAATTAAAGAGAAAAAAAAAAAACACAAGCAAAACATGGTCAGGTCAAAGTGTCTGAATAATTTTGGTCCCAAATCTTTATCAATTTTACTGGTAGTCCACTATATGAAAAATATTTGGGTCTAATATGTCACAATTTACTTTATTTTGCCATTCTCACTTACATAAATTAACTATAGTGTCCTGCACCCACTAGTAAAACATTATATCTGGTGTCTGAATAATTTTTGGTTTGACTGTATAAACATACACATAGATACACATAAACACATAGATAGACACTACAAATGCAAAGTATGTTTTTACATTTTTAAGAAAAAAAGTAAGAAAAAAGTCCAATTTAATTAATTTACAGAGAAATAAATAGGAAGGTTTACATTTTCAAAGGAACACAATGTGAAGATAATAATATACGATGAGATAATATTATCATGTGCCTTATTTTGTAGGCATACAGGACTTTATTAAATATGTAGCTTTGCATTCATCTTTAATGGGTAAAGGCCCATTCACACCAAGGAGGGTAACTGCACCAAATAACGATAAAGAGTTCTGAATATCATTCTAAATACAAAATAATAGCAGAGTCCAAACCACAACAAAAATAATAGTAGCGCAAAGAAACGATATCGTTGGAATCACTTTCAGAACTATTTTTTTCCAGCTGATGATCGATAAAAACATTGACAGTCAATTAGAATCCATCCTGCTTTAAAGAGCTGGAGCATTTAAAGTGGCAGTTGATATAACAGCAGCACGCATGCTTATAATAAACAGAACGTTATCGTCCGCTGGTGTGAACGCTAATATTGTTATCATTATGGTTATCGTTCTTGGTGTGAACAGGCTTGAAGACCTATAAATAAACTGCCAAAAAGACAAACCAACACTCACAAACTCATTTACACACCTTGATGATGTCGGTGTGTCACAATGAAATGGACTCGTCAGCCATATATGGGACAGCAGGTCAAACCTCTGCCCTCCTCCGCAGTATAAATAGACAGGAGCTTGACTTTTCCTCATCTAGATGTGGCGCACTACTAAAGCAGTTGTCATGCAAATGCACAGGCATTTACGCTACAGATGTGCCTACAGGTAAAAGCCGGCGTTTCACATTACAGCCTGAGAAAATTAAATATATTGCATTTTGAAGAGGCTCTTGATAACTCAATAGACTAATAAATGCAGAGGGGATCTCAAGTAACTATTCGCCGGAGCTGAGGGGTTTATACGCCAATCGAGTTATAACCCCCTCTCTCGCACATAAAATTAACTTTCAATGTAATTTTGCAGTTATTTTAAAATTGCACAGCATAATTATCCCAAGTTGTTTATGTCTCCCAAGCAAACACTTTCCCCTAAGCAAAGGCATCATCGTCAACAGAAAGGTATGTTTCACATTACTGTACCAAATAACTATAAATAGTCCAATATCAGGTGAAAGAATCTTTATGATATTCAATAAGACTGAAATTAAAATTCTGAAAGATATATTGACTCATTAATAACAATGAATGGCCATGAATAACAAAACTAAATTCATATCTTGGGAAAATAAACAAGTTGCTAGTTTGTAAGTATAAATAAAAAAGTTTTGATAATATGGTTTATTATTTCATATATGTATATGTATGTATGTATATATATATATATATATATATATATATATATATATATATATATATATATATATATATATATATATATATAAATAGTTAATAGTTCACACACACACACAGTATATATATATATATATATATATATATATATATATATATATATATATATATATATATATATATATATATATACACTCACCTAAATGATTATTAGGAACACCATACTAATACTGTGTTTGACCCCCTTTTGCCTTCAGAACTGCCTTAATTCTATGTGGCATTGATTCAACAAGGTGCTGAAAGCATATTGATAGGATAGCATCTTGCAGTTGATGGAGATTTCATCCACATCCAGGGCACGAAGCTCCCGTTCCACCACATCCCAAAGATGCTCTATTGGGTTGAGATCTGGTGACTGTGGGGGCCATTTTAGTACAGTGAACTCATTGTCATGTTCAAGAAACCAATTTGAAATGATTCGAGCTTTGTGACATGGTGCATTATCCTGCTGGAAGTAGCCATCAGAGGATGGGTACATGGTGGTCATAAAGGGATGGACATAATGGGATGGTCAGAAACAATGCTCAGGTAGGCCATGGCATTTAAACGATGCCCAATTGGCACTAAAGGGCCTAAAGTGTGCCAAGAAAACATCCCACACACCATTACACCACCACCACCAGCCTGCACAGTGGTAACAAGGCATGATGGATCCATGTTCTCATTCTGTTTACGCCAAATTCTGACTCTACCATTTGAATGTCTCAACAGAAATCAAGACTCATCCGACCAGGCAACATTTTTCCAGTTTTTTCCCTTTTCACACCATTCTTTGTAAACCCTAGAAATGGTTGTGCGTGAAAATCCCAGTAACTGAGCAGATTGTGAAATACTCAGACCGGCCCGTCTGGCACCAACAACCATGCCACGCTCAAAATTGCTTAAATCACCTTTCTTTCCCATTCTGACATTCAGTTTGGAGTTCAGGAGATTGTCTTGACCAGGACCACACCCCTAAATGCATTGAAGCAACTGCCATGTGATTGGTTGATTAGATAATTGCATTAATGAGAAATTGAACAGGTGTTCCTAATAATCCTTTAGGTGAGTGTGTATATATATATATATATATATTAGGGCTGCAACGACGCGTCGACGTCGTCGATGACGTCGACTACGAAAATACGTCGACGTGCGTGAAATGCGTCGACGCGTCGGCGGCACATTATTTACGTTCTAGAATGGAACAGAATATCTAGAATAATGGCAGCTTCTGCTCCCGGGAATAGTGAAAATGATCATTTATCATATAAAGCCAGACCGCGACATTCAAAAGTGTGGGAGTACTTTAAACAGAAGCCGAATAAAACTGTGCTTTGTTCGCTCTGTAACGCCGGTTTCACACTGCACGCGGTGGCAGAGCAGGAGCTGTGCGCGTGGAGAGCGGGAGCTTTCACACTGCAGTCAGTGTTGCCAAGTCCGCTTTTTTCCGCGGAATTGGGCTACTTCTACACTGTTGCCGCGGGCTGTGTCTCATGTCCGCGGGTTAAAGCAAAAAAACACACATATTTAACCCCCCGAACGCGATGTTTACCAGAGAACCTCCCCGAAACGCGATTGGGCTTGTTTTGGGCTAGTTTTGAGTAACGAATGGGTGGGTTTTGTTGTGTAAACCTGGCAACCCTGCTGCCAGTGTTCTCTCGCGCAGCTGAACCGCGCCACGCGTGTATTGCAACAGACGGTCACATTTTCCTGGGTTCTTTTCCGACCCCAGTAGGCTACGTCTCGTGCTTTTGCTCTGTCCCAAACACATATGCATAATAACTTGCTGTATATAGGTAGTTTGCATGATTAAAGTAACATTAAAGTTAAGATATGCCTCTAGCTTTAATCATTTAAATGTGTCTTTGAAGTTTGGGCAAAAACTTCTGGCAGCTTTAGTCGTTGTTTATGCACATGTATCTTCAAAATAGACGACTAGTTATACATTAACACTATGCTGAAAGCTCCTGTATGTGAACCTTTTGCAGATAAATACAAGTGCATTTTCGTTTACTACTGACACAAATCAATAAGTAAATCATACTCAACTACTATAGTAAACAACTTTTCCTAATTAGGCCTACTCTGTATACATTTTATGATGAATAGTATCATTATATATTATGTTTAAAAAGCTTCTTGTGTTCATATATTTCATTATAAAATGGCATACTATGTACACTACCCTTCCTGAAATACAATTAATATTGTCATCATTCATTGATTTCATGTTAAAATAATATACAAATTCACTACCCTCTTTGAAATACAATAATCAGTAAAAAAGAATAATAAGATTAATCTGAAAAATAATCGTTAGATTAGTCGACTAATCGGAAAAATAATCGTTAGATTAGTCGACAGGAAAAATAATCGTTAGTTGCAGCTCTAATATATATATATATATATATATATATATATATATATATATATATATATATATATATATATATATATATATATATATATATATATCGATATTCATACATAAAAAAGTACATTTAAAAAACGTGTTGATAGCCTAAATCTGACAGCCTAAAGGCTTTAACAGCCTTATTTTTCCCCTAGACTTAAACGCTTAGCAAAACGGCCCTTTAGAATTAGACAATCAAGCTCGCAATGTTCCTATTATGTGCCTGTGGTGGACTTAACAAAGATGCATTGATGGTCCTAGACTGACATCAGTGCTAAAACATTACTTGCCAAAAACTATATCAAGCTAGAAATATGAGAAGTGGGCAAGATTAAAAGTGAAGCCGTTCTTTATTAAGGATTATCTTGATGGGACCCTGCAGTCTTACTGGAAGGCTGCAGAGATGCCTGCTTGAAATGTAGACACATGGGGGGGATCTACAGTGTCCTGCATTGCACCGGGGGTTATCAAGAAATTATGTCACAAATGCATAATTATGCTATGATTCGTGCATTGCCCACAGCTGAGCCACTAAAAGCAACTGGCTGAAGTTGAGCTACTCATTACTCACTGAAGTAATTCAGCAGAAAAACAATAAATGGATGTCCTGATGGAATGTCATCATTGTTATTGTATTGCACACTTACACTTCTTCAACCTATGAGCAATATCTGCTCAGAGAAAACCGAGGAATTATACAGTGATTGATATGCTAATGATGCTAATGCTAATAACAACAAACTAAAATCACAACATCACTGGTTGTTTGCAATCTGCTACCAAAGTGTTTAAACAATGTCACACTTTGAGGAGATCGAGTTGCTTTTTCTGCCCGTCTCCCAGAACATAAAACTCTAAAGCTTCCCCCAAGATACGAAACCTGAACTTCAGTCTTTGTCTAATGAAAACAACTTTTTACACATTTTACACAATATTTACCTAACGTGAAGGGGAAAAAATCTAGGCCTCTAAATTCATGTCCCTGACAGAGGATGGGAGAGTTGGATCTGTGGTGATTTTACCAAGCTGTCGAGCAGTTGATATTGGATATTTTCTTCATTCTTTGAAGGACTTTTGTCATCGTGAGTATATTTTCTGCTTTGAATAACCGAGCAACAAAAACTTGCCTTCAATGACAAACAATGCAATTTTTATGCGCTAAACTTACGCAGACTTGACTAATGACACCTATGGTATAAATCAAAGCATCAAAATGAACATTTTACTATAATACGTCAGATAATTTAAGAGCGAGAAACGCTAACAGTTATTTACAGATCACAGTCATTTAGCCATATACTGTGGCACATTGTCTTATATATTATTATTCATTATTCAACAGCCAATGGCCCTAGTATTATTCATCTGTAAATTAAAAGTAAGGTAAACTGTAAAAAAGTTAAATGATATTGTCTTACATTCATATCCTTTTTGTTCCCGAGGTCTATAGCACTTTGTTGGCTGAAAAAAAAAAAAGTGCACTAAGAATATTTTTCGAAAGGAATAAATAAATTATTTTATTCAGCAAGGATGCATTAAACTGATCAAAAGTGACAGAAAAGATTTCTATTTCAAACCAATGCTGTTCTTTTGAACTTTCTATTTATTGAGTAGTCCTTTAATAGTAAGCAGCACAACTGTTTTCAACATTGATAGAAAGAAATGTTTTTTGAGCAGCAAATCAGCATATTAGAATGATTTCTGAAGGATCATGTGACACTGAAGACTGGAGTAATCAGCTTTCCCATCACAGGAATAAATTACATTTGAAAGTATAGTAAAATAGAAACAGTTGCAATAATATTTAACAATATTCCTATGTTTACATTATTTTTGTTATCAAATAAGTGTAGTGTACCATATCAACATTAGTTTCATATCAGGTTTAGGTATGACAAATAAAAAGGATTCCATTTGTTAATTTGAAAAACTCAATCTGAAACCGTTGGATTCAGAACAAAATGATCAAAGCTAAATTCAAACACAATATACGAGACATTTTATGGATTATACGACTCCATCAGTGGGTGTTTTTCTCTCCTCCTGCCTGATCCCACAGACTGCACCATCAATCTCCAAAACTGCATTTGCTGATCCAACCTGCAGTGCTTAATTTCACTGTTAGAGAGGAGAACCAATCAGATGGAATCCACCATGCCCACAAACCGTCTTCATTTGACTCCGGGGCAATCTTTGATGATGATGACGAGTTGTCACCACAATAAAGATTTCGACAGCACAGACAGATAATTTTAAAGCCCCCTAAGGTAAATTAGTAGCAAGCAAAGTGCTTTCAAGTGGTGGATAAAAAGCTGCAGTGAAGCTCCATTTCTCTATAAACAAACATCTAGCAGTTCATCTGCTAGAACTAATGGAAGTATGTTCATACTCATGCCTATGAAACACAACTGGATTTCTCCTCATCAGAATAATTCCGCCGGTTAACCTCAAAAGGACGTTGAATAAATCGGAATTTGCAATCATGGGCAAGACAAACCAAAAAGATGATACATGTGTTTCATATTCAGTTAATTGCATTTATTCTATTGTAAACTCATCAGTATGAATTTCAAACTACATCAATGTTTGTACTTCTAGAATTCAGAGATGAAGAAACATCAATGCTGACAGAGTGTTTGTTTAAGAGCGGCACAAAGGACACTTCTGCCCACGAGTGCACTGCAGGCCGAACTTTATGAGGATTCAAGCACACCTGGTGAAGTTCTATGAGGGCCCTCTGATCCTCAAGAAGGCAGTTTATTACTCTCTAGGGCTCTGAAAAAACAGCAAAACAAGCGAACTACAGAGACCTATTACTCAGAAAGAGACATCACAGAGGATTGTGGTGATATACAGGACATACTCCCTACTGGAGTGTTTATTTAAATGCCGTACTAGGGCCATTGGCTGTTGTTAAAGGGAAGAGGAAAAATGGCAAGGACTGAAGGAACTTCAACTGTTTATTTTTTCAATCAAGAGTGCATTCTAGACAAAGCCTTTTAAAAAATGTTAGTCCCATTCAATACACTGGTTGTATTTCTACCATTTTGGCAGCACTGATGTTGACAAACTAAACTACCAAATAAGCTGCATGTGTTGTAAGTCAAATGAAACCCCGGAAAGTCTCGGCGTCAACATCAATTAAAAGAGTGGCATCATGTGCCACAACAAAACTGTTGGTCAGGAGCATAAGAAAAAATACTACTTCAAAATATATATGAATTAAAATGGCCACAATTTAGATTAGGGTCCGATTCTCACTATTAACTAACTATTAACTATGGTCTTTGCCTCAATAAACTACTAATTACTGCTTATTACTAGTTAGTAAGGTAGTTGTTATGTTTAGGTATTGGGTAGGATTAAAGGATGTCGAATATGGCTATGCAGAATAAGGCATTAATATGTGCTTTATAAGTATTAATAAACAACCAATATCCTAGTAATATGCGTACTACTTAGCAACTGATTAATAGTGAGAATTTGACCCTAAACTAAAGTGTTACCAAACGTATATATAATAACATATCAAAATAAATAAACAAATGTTTACATTTATTTATATGTCATATGTGTAATATATTTATAAAGAAATTGGCCAGGAAAGATGTATTGATCAAAAGTGACAGTAAAGACTTTTCATTGTGACCAAAGATTTCTATTTAAAATAAATGCTGATCTTTTTATTCATCAAAGAATCCTGAAAAAAAGTATCACAGTTTCCACTAAAATATTAAGCAGCATTTTGATTTCCAAAATGTATATTAATAAGAAACATTTCTTAAATGCCAAATCAGCATATTTTTAATGGTAAATTATATGTATGGTACACACACACACACACACACACACACACACACACACACACACACACACACACACACACACACACACACACACACACACACACACACACACACACACACACACACACACACACACACACACACACACACACACACACACACACACACACACACACACACACACACACACACACACACACACACACACACACACACACACACACACACACACACACACACACACACACACACACACACAAAACCTTTTACCCCTGGGTAGAGCATAACTGTAATCTTAAATTCTTGAATGGTAAAGGCTGCTGCACTCCACTAAATTTAAATCAGCTGCGCCCTAAAATACCAATACGTTTCGTAATAAATTTTCAGGCCCCTTTCTAATGACTCCGAGCAGGCATGTAGGGCGTCCATAGGAACATTTGTCAGCGCTGGCCCAACTGTCTTGGTTTTGGTCAGAAATGTGGCATTCCCAGCCTTCACAGCTGCCTCCCCCAGTTGGGTCCAGGTCAGCAGAGTGTCGCGGCCAGACCGCCGCTCCCTGGCCCCCGGAATGGGCTCTCCCCTGCAGAGAGGACACTTCGGCTCTCAGGCGGAGGGATTAGTTTCAGCCCAGCAGAACTCCCAGTGGGGGAAGAGCACTGAAACTACAGAGGTTAGAGCCACTGCTTCCTTCCAGCCGGCTGACATTTGTGAAGCCAGGAGCCCACATAACAAAAACACATTAGGCAAATGTCTGGTCGGAGTTGTCTGTTTAAATTGGCCAGATGAAAGCCACTTTGATTGGGGCACTGCCATTCTGTACAATGGCAGTGGGCAGTTCCAGTGAAGGGGCAGGCGCATGGAAGGAATGCAAGAGGGAGAATGCGCCTGTGTCTCAGCGTAAGGGAGAAATGGATCCGTGTGCGCCTCAGCGGGTAGTGTAAATGTGCTAGATGATACCACAGCTTAGAAAAGTGCAGCCTCATTGATATGTAGGCATCATAGGTTAAAGCAACGCAGGCATTGTAAAAGAAAAAACATTTGTGCGTTGCTTTTGATTTCACATTAAAACTGGTTTGAATTTTGGCCAGGGAAGCGTCTTCGACCTACCAACTCTGAGGAAGCAACTAGGAACAATCTGTACTAAAAATATTTCCACACTTGTTCTTCAGGAAGTATAATTAAATCACTCAGGGCTGCTTACCATATATAATGGCAGGGTTGCTATTGGGCGGCGGATTTCATTTTTAACTCTAGTTTAGACATTTAACAGCTGAACTTCCCTGGCTCTTTCTTTCTCCTTATGTATATGCATTTAAAATAACGCTCGGATTATATGGATATAGAAATACCGTTCATTTTATAGGACAGGAAGATGTTGCAGAGGCCCTTGAAGTGTGTGAACTATTAGCAGCGTGCTTGGCCAGCGGTTGTCTCCCATCATGCTGGCGTCATATAAAGTGACTTGAAGCATGACCAGAAGTTCAAAAATAACCAAAGGTTAATAACAGTTTAGGACTATGCATGAGAGAGAGAGAGAGAGAGAGAGAGAGAGAGAGAGAGAGAGAGAGAGAGAGAGAGAGAGAGAGAGAGAGAGAGCAAAGACACATGCTAATAGCATCCCCCCGATGAGGCCTAACTCTCTGTGACTCCGTACTCGGCTCTGGGTCTCGTCTACTTAATTGACAAAACTCACAAAGACAGTTGCCTTTAGTTAGAATAAAAATCTATCACCCCTTCTTTTAGCAGAAGACTTATTCAAGGGCAAGTGCACCAAATACACTTCACATCAAAACACTGCAGTGACAAAGTCAAAGTTTCTGGACTGACGTGCCAACTTTCCATGTTTATTTCCTTTTTGTGCGGTGCTCAGAAGGTGATTTCCTCTTTGAGGAAATGGAAATTGCCTAGTGGGATTTTAGGCTGAGCTCTTCAAAAATATGTCAAACCTCGTCTTATATATCTAGGCCTCTCAATGATTGACATGATGGCCAAAAATCCCATCCCAACATCAGTGGGGTGTCGTGGACATACTCAAAAGAGTAACAAACTTAAAAGTAAAGCCTCTATAAGGAAATGTCCATTTCCAGATGTATATATCACGTCCATTCTGAACTTTCCTCACAATCACATTTCTGAGATCCAAAACCACAGGGAAAGGTCTTTTATTGCTTGGTTGCATGTAGTATACTTACTCCATGACTTCACTGGGATGTATCATATCACCGCGTCTGAATGGGATGTACAGGGTGGATTCCTCGTAATGGATACGCCGGAGAGAAAAAGTTGTTTCAAAACAGCATTTGAAGTTCACCTGATGACACATCCTCTCTGCAGGCCCTATCGACCTCTTAGTGTACACAGCCTACTGTCAGCCTATGGAAATATGACAAGAAAACACTGACAGGAAGCAGTAATCAAGGCGAAGGGACATCTGTCATGGGTGACGCAATAGTTCTGGAGTGAAATGTGTTTCGACGAACAAAGAACTGAAGTTAAAACAGGCCATGATGGAGGTTTGACACTATTGTGAGAATTAAAGGGATAGTTCACCCGAAAATGTTGTCATAACTTACTCACCTTCAAGTTGTTTCAAACCTGTATGAGTTTCTTTCTTCTGTTGAACTCAAAAGAAGATTTAAAAAAAAATGCCAGACAGTTGACACCACCCATTGACTTCCATAGGGAAAAAAATACTATAGAAGTCAATGGGCCCTGTCATACACACGACGCAATGCCATGGCAGGAGCGACGCAAGTGTTTTTTGCTAGTTTCAGCCCGACGCAGTTATCATTTTCCAGCACCATGTTGTTTAAATAGCAAATGCACTCGTGCCCATCTGTTCATCCATGGGCGTGCTGGTCTGAAAACGAGGTGTGTTCAGGTGCATTGTTGGCACGTTACTAATTTGAGGCAACTGAAAACGACTGCACCATTGACCAACAAAGGTCAATGGCACAGTGTTTTTTGTTATTTAAAGGGCGCGTAAGTAATATGCTCCTATAGGCGGGTGCACATTGCGCGTACACTCTGCTTATTACACACACAGGGACGCACAGTAGCACACAAACATTTTTTAATATTAAAAATAAAAGGATTCCTCTCTAGAGAAGCGTTCAATCTTTCCTCTCGCAAATTACGGCATGTAAATAGCGAATCCGCCATGGGGCAAGCGCAACTGGCTTTTAAAGGGAATGGGAGATGAAACTCTGATTGGTTTATTGCACATTACGCACAAAACACACCCATGATTCATTAAGAGACTAGGGACAACCCTTTTGGACCATGCGCCTTGTGTGCCGACCGCTTTTTTCGTCGTTAAACTAGCAAAAGTGGTTTCGGACATGCCCTAAGTGCACCTGCGCCATGCGCTTGAGACCATGCGCTCAGATCGCTAAAATAGGGCCCAATGGGTGCCTGTCTGGTTACTAACATTCTTCAAAATATCTTCTTTTGTGTTCAATAGAACATTCTTAAACTTATACAGGTTTGGAACAACATGAGGGTGAGAAAATGACAACATTTTAATTCTGGGGTGAACTATACTTTTAAATACACCAAAAAACGGGTTCACAGAATCCCTGCTGCTCTTCATTTGATTCGTATGACTAAAATGTTTATTGGAGACGTTGAGTCACACTTTCATTTTGTGGAAATATACACAGGAAAAGAAAAAAGATGATGCCTGGCCAGCTTGAATGCTTTCAGACAGGGTTATAAAATCCTCTGCATCCAATAACATTAGCAGGCTGTCCGTATGCCGAGGGTTCGGCTGTAATAAATGATGATAAACGAAGAAAAGGATGACTAACTTAGCACTCAGATGGCTAACATATGATTCACTGCCACAAACACCTAAACAGACGGTCAAGGAGTATTGATTTGTCATAAATTTCAACTTTTATTAAAAGATATAAGAGTATTGAGCGACTTAATAAACTGTTGTTTTATTCTACTCATAATCTTTCAATGCTATACTGCATTAGCATTCAATTCCTTAACAACAAAACAGTGCAAAACACAATTTTTAAAACAAACATTAAGTAAAGCGATATCCAAAGTCTCGTCGCCAAACGTCTGAGGGGTATAACTCACAGCTCACAGCGAGATTGATCTATAAATAGAGAAGCGTACCATGGTAACACTCCCTGCCAAGTCTCGGTTACACGACTCAAAACTTTTTATAGGCCGCAAAACTTCCTGTTGCCGTGGATACAATGCAGAAGAATAGTCCAGGATTTGGATGTGAAACAGGTAGGACTGGTCAGGCCAATTAGAGGAGCCATTTGCTTGAATGAAAGCTACCAGAGGGACATTCAGGGTAATTGGGGGTTTGTTCATTCACTGGGCTGGAATTGTTCTCCCTCTCGGCCGCACCTGGCTTAGTTATACTCACTAGAAGAATGGAAAATGACATCCAGCTTCAATTTGAATGGCAACTCAGCATAGACAGCTGTCATTTCTGTCTTTAGGCGCATATTAGGACAGTGGATTAGCGAGGCAAGACACATTTGGAAATTGAAAAATAGAGATAAAAGATTCATTTAGTTGTACAATACTTTGGTAAAAACCTGTTTAGTTACATACTGTGAAAAACTGCAATCTAGCAGGGCGTTGCATTTATTTATTTCACAATAAAATACTGTTAAATGTACAGTTTTTGTAAGCAGTTTTTTAGTTAAATAATTATGTTTCTTCCTAGTTTTTTAAAAACATTTATCAGTTATGTACATTTAGGTTTTATGTTAAAACTTCTGTTGGTAAATTAATGTTTATTGCATTATTTTAGTGTTGTGTGCTACCATGACCTACCTACCATGTGTTTGTTTGACAGTTTTTTGGAAAAGCTACTTGTGTTGAACTTTAATCATCTTGTGGCTTTCTCTTAAAAGGGATAGTTCACCCAAAAATTTCTATTACCCGATTTACTCACCCTCAAGCCTTCCTAGGGGTATATGACATTCTTATTTCAGATGAATACAATCGAAGTTATATTAAAAATTGTCCTGGCTAATCGCTTTATAATGGCAGTGAATGGGAGCCCAAAGTTTGAAGCCCAAAAAAGTGTGTCCATCCATTTTAAAAGTAATCCACACGACTCCGAGGTGTTAATAGGACCCTTCTGAAGCGATGCGTTTGTGTAAGAAAAATATCCATATTTAACACAAAGTAAAATATCAGACCGCCTTCCGTATTCAATTTATGAGAAAAGTGTAACTGGCGTGACGATGTTGTTGGACGTAGCGCAAGCATTTTAAACTGAGAGAGGCGTTACACTTTCTTCGTAAGCTGAATACGGAAGGCGGTCTTTCGGAAGCTAGATATTTTACTTTATAAAGTTTTAAATATGGATATTTTTCTTACAAAAATGCATCGCTTCACTTCAGAAGGCCTTTATCAACCCCCCGGAACCGTGTGGATTACTTTTATAATTGATGGATACCCTTTTGGGGGCTTCAAATTTTGGGCTCTGTTCATTATAAAGCTTGGAAGAGCCAGGACATTTTAATATAACTCTGATTGCATTCGTCAGAAAGAAGAATGTCATATACACATAGGATGGCTTGAGGGTGAGTAAATCATCATCATTTCTTTTTCTTTCTTTCTTTCTTTCTTTCTTTTCTTTCTTTCTTTCTTTCTTTCTTTCTTTCTTTCTTTCTTTCTTTCTTTCTTTCTTTCTTTCTTTCTTTCTTTCTTTCTTTCTTTCTTTCTTTCTTTCTTTCTTTCTTTCTTTCTTTCTTTCTTTCTTTCTTTCTTTTACAGTGTGGTCCGTGACCATACCTGTGTAATTTCTGACATTTCATGGTTCAAGGAAAGGTGGTTAAAAAATATTATTATTTCCTCACTAAACATGTATGACTTAATTTCTTCTTTGGAATGCAAAAGAAAAAAAATGGTAGTAATGTGCTAGTTGCTCTTATTCATGTGATTACAATGAACTGGAGCTTTAAAGCTTCAGAAAGATCACAAAAGCATCATAAAGGGATCACAACAGTGATCACTACAATTTATATAAAGTGTTCCAGGGTGCGTTTCCCGAAAGCATCATTAGCCAACTATGGTCGCAAGTTCCGTCGTTATCAGCGTAGTTCAACGAGTCAGTGTTTCCCGAAACCATAGTTCCAATGAATGTTCGCAAACAGCATCGCAAAGTTGCGTGTTTGGAACGACAGCTCTTGGCCTGTGTTTATAAGAATAGTTCCCTTTCAGAATTGGGATCTGTCTTCAGAGACCAATCTACTTCGAGTGTATTAGAAATTAGCCAATCTATGTTGGCATGCGGTCCACGCGCCGCCCCGCACCGTGGGTATAAATACGGAAGTGGAATACCGCATATTGCTTTCAACTTCAGAGCCGAACGGTTGTGAGAAAACTGTTTTCTACGGAGAGTTTGAACGAGTCTCTACGAGAAGCTGCTCTTCAGCGAGTGGTCGCTTCAACACTGTTCCTGTGTCTGTTCGCTGGGCGTTTCCTCTTGAGTGCTCACACGTGTGCTTGCATTATCGGACCGCTGTGAGCCGCGGCTATCTCCCTGAGTGCTTCAGCACTATAAAAGAGCAAATTTCTTCAGTTGACGGTCATGATCGTTGTCTCACGTGTTTGGGCGTTCAGCACGCTGAGGCAGCATTCGTGAATGACTCATGTTCCCGCTGCGGGAACATGACCATCGCAGTGCTTAGATCTAGGCTTGAATAGCTCAGATGGGGTGGAGTCCCATTCCGATCTAGTGGTCGTCCCGCTGCAAAGCAGAGGGCTGCTACTTTGGCTGATGCCTTTGGTGGAGATCTGAGGGTGACTTGGGCCCCTCCCACCCTCCACTGCGCCGATGGAGCTTCCGGAGGAGCGCACTGGTCCTTCCCATGGGGGGCCAGCCGTTTCCTTTGTGGCTCTGGGTGAGGACATGATTTTGATAGCTGCATCGGAGGACGAGCTAATGGGTTCCAGAGATGAGGATTTGGCTGCGTTACCCCCTTCGGGTGTGGTAGCGTTGCCCGAGTCTGATCCAGAACTTACGGCTATGCTTTCCTGGGCCGCCACGAGTGTCGGGCTCGAGTGGAACCCTCCATCGTGTCCCGAACCCTCGTGGTTGGATCATTGGTTTCTCGGGACGGCCTGTGCTGGTTCTCAGCGCCCCCGCCCCGGTTCCATTCTTTCCCGGAAGTGCATCAGGAGCTTACGAAATCGTGGTCGGCGCCCTACAGCGCCCGCCACCGATCTAGTGACTCCTCCGTCCACACTACCCTTGATGGTGGCGTGGCTAAGGGATACGTGGGGATTCCCCCAGTCAAGTGTCCGTGGCGATGCAACTGTGTCCCAGGGCCGCTGCGGACTGGCGGGCTAACCCACGTCTCCCCTCCCGGGTGTGTAAGTTCTCGTCCGGTCTAACGGGCAAGGCTTACGCCTGTGGAGAAGCCGCGTCATCTTTGCATGCCATGGCGCTCCTGCAGGTCTACCAAGCCAAAGCGCTCAAGGATCTGCACAAGGGTAGTTCCGACCCAGGGGTTATGCAGGAACTGCGCACGGCGACGGACCTCGCCCTCCGGGCAACGAAAGTCACCGTGCGCTCCCTGTGTCGGGCGATGTCCAATCTGGTGGTCCAGGAATGCCACTTGTGGCTCAACCTGGCAGATATGCACGAATCCGACAAAGTTCGGTTTTTCGACGCCCCTGTCTGCCAGGCTGGCCTCTTCGGCGACGCCATCGAGAACTTCGCCCAGCAGTTCTCGGTGGCACAGAAGCAGACGGAGGTGATCAAGAACATCCTGCCCCGGCGACCCGCTGCTGCAAAAAAGGAGGACCGGAGGGCCAACATCTTCAAAATAAAAACAACATCTCTGCCTCTTGCTCTTCAGAGCTCAGCGGTACCCACATTGTCAAAAAAAGAGCAGTTTCCTTTGTCCCTGGGCCCAGAGAGGCTCAAGCCGGCTGTGTGCGACGTCCCCGGGCCTTGCCACTCCTGGCTTACCCTCTCTTCTTTGCCAGGGGGCGGTGTGAGGCTAGAGGACTCCCCCGGGCCTTCTCTCCCACACACTGCCCCACCCTGGAACACTCAGACAACACTCCGGGTCTGAACGTTCCACCGCGCTGCCCCACCCCGGGTATGTCTGTGGTGCCGTTGGTCCCGCTTGTACGGTCTCTAGGAGCCTGGCTAGTGCTCCCCAGACCGTCTCGCTGGCTCATCCGTACTATCAGACTCGGCTACGCGATTGAGTTCGCGTACCGGCCTCCCAAGTACAAGGGCATCCTCTTCACCTCCGTGTGGAGCAGCGATGCCCATGTCTTGCGGTCAGAGATTGATGTCCTACTGGCAAAGGACGCGGTCGAGCCGGTTCGCATCCTCAACTATCTCGACGACTGGCTTATACTCTCCCAGTCTCGAGAGCAGTTGTGCGAACACAGGGACCTGGTGCTCTGTCACCTCAGCCTGTTGGGCCTTCGGGTCAACCGAGAGAAGAGCAAACTCTGTCCCACGCAGAGGATCTCTTATCTCGGCATGGAGCTGGATTCGGTCAACTGGACTGCGCGCCTCACAGAGGAACGAGTCCAGTCAGTGTTGAACTGCTTGAATACGTTCAAGGGCAGGACGGCGGCCCCACTGAAATTTTTTCAGAGGCTCCTGGGGCATATGGCATCTGCAGCCGCGGTAAGGCCGCTCCTATTGCTTCATATGAGACCGCTTCAACGTTGGCTACACGACAGAGTCCCCAGATGGGCGTGGCAGAGCGGCAAGTGCCGGGTCTCAGTTACCCCGTACTGTCACCAAACTTTCAGCCCGTGGTCAGACCCTTCGTTTCTACGGGCGTGAGTGCCCTTAGAATAAGTGTCCAGGCATGCTGTGGTCTTCATG
Source organism: Romanogobio albipinnatus (assembly GCA_023566225.1). Lineage (NCBI taxonomy): Eukaryota > Metazoa > Chordata > Actinopteri > Cypriniformes > Gobionidae > Romanogobio > Romanogobio albipinnatus. The sequence goes on along the minus strand of CM042260.1, from coordinate 20,003,755 downwards.
GATGCCTCGTCCACTGGGGGTCCACGTACAACGGGCATGCAGTTTCGGGTCTGTGGACGGGGACCCAGCTGCATTGGCATATCAATTGCCTAGAGCTTCAGGCGGTACGTCTTGCCCTGGCCCGGCTCAAGAAGTCGCTTCAGGGTCAACACGTACTGGTCACGCCTCTTAACGGGAGATGTATGCGCTTAATGATCTCTACAGCGTCCCTGGGAAAGCCAAACAAAAGGTGATTTGACTCCGGGATGAAAATAACAGCGTCTCGACGACATGGCGACAAACACAGTTAAACGCAACAATTCTTTTTCTCCACGCGACACTTCCTCTTCTCCACGTGGGACAGCAACAAGACCACGCCCCCTTTTTTCGCGTATTCTTGTGGGCGGAGGTTAGTCTGTTCTACTGTTCTACTGACGTAATTAATGAAGGAAGTACCAGGATGTAGTCCAAGCCGGCCGTTCGCTGTAGGCTTTGAAAGGGAACTTCTGTTAAATAAAGTATCTCGCTTGGCATTGAACTTTGAGCTTTATAATTTTACAGGTATTATTTATGCTCTAACAGCAACATTACACACTAATTAAAGTTTGAACAATGGGATCACGAAGAACGGGACCTTTAAACGGAGTCATTAAAATAAGTTATTACTCCACCACCTGCGTGACATCATTAACCAACGTGGTTGAACAACAAATTTGCGATAATACGGTTTGGGTTGATTTCTTCAACAATGCATCGCACTATGGTAGTTACGCAGTGAGTTACGTCATTGTATGGGAAACGCACCCCTGAGCAAGAAATAGACCAAAATTTATGTTGTTATTCCCTGATAAACTACCCGCAATATTAGGAACTAGATCAGATTGTAACAAGCCATTCAGACTAGTTTTACAGAACCAAATAAACTGATTCAATTTAAAAGCTCAGACTAAAAATAATTATTAATTCAGAATCTGACATATGCCATTTCTTATATGAATTTTCAGTGAACGACGACTCAAATTTCAGGCTGTTCATCACACAAAACATATTATATGAAATAAGATCAAATGGAATATAGTGAACATTTTGTTACAATAATTTTGAGTCTTTTTTAAATCTTAAAAGCTCCAGTTTCCATTCATTCGTATAACTGCACGGAAAAGAATAGCCACTACATTATTAAAGATTCTCTTTTGGTGTTTCACTGTAAGTCATAAAGGTTTAAAACAAATTGAGGGTGAGTACATATTTTTGGATAACCTATTCCTTTAAGTAAATTAATTCTTTGACGAAGTGAAACCTCACCTATTGTCTGTCTCCTGAGGATCTTCTGCATTTACTGGCATGACGAATGACCCATCACATGATGACTATGCTATTTACAAAATTACAAGCTAGCTGAAATTCTGTCTCACCAAACGGCTGCTCTGGGCCTGAATAATTGATCAGATATTGAAAAGCTCTAATAAAAGGAGGCAGCCTGTTATGCAGTCGACATTCTTGTCTTTGGCAGCTATAGACACATCTCTAATACATGAAGGAAAGGGCTGATTAGGCAGAAGAGGGCAAATGTTGTTCCTTATTTTTATCCTTCCAGGAGAGCAGAATTTGAAATACAAGATTAGGTTACCGTGGTGCAATCTGTCATGCTAAGGGAACACGCCCAACCGGTGCCAAAGCCAACTAGTTAAGAGCTCCCTGCTGCATGGAGTAACACGATCAGAACAAAACAGCATATTTATGACATACTGTAAACAGCATAATGCACAGATATAAACAAACTTAAAATTAAAATATTAAAAGATGTTCAGTAAAAAGAATGGTGTTTTTCCACGAAAGAATAAAGAAAGAATAAATCTCTAATGGATAGACCCCAACACAAAACGATACACACTGAATTAAAGATTACTGAGCCATGCCACCTCATAAAAACAAAACCTGTCAGAGGTTATTGCCTCCTAAAATATTAGATCATTTGACTTTATGACATTACAAGGTTAGTTCAGGTTGGAAAATGTCATGTGGTGTGACAATGTTGGTAGTAAATGAACAGTGTTTACTCGTTCTCTCACTCGTGTTACTTGGACAGAGAAATTCACGTTTATTTGTCAGCAAAAGTCCGTCGGATGATGAACTCACAGACAGTCGGATCAACAGAGGGTTATTATCAGAACAGTTATGGTAAGGGAAGGTTATCACTGTACTATTGTACTATCTCTACTCTTTAAACAGCATTATGGTAAAAATGGAATGCAACAGCTTTCTTTCGTGTACCCGAAAGTGTTTTAGCTTCCAGGGGATGTGACAGAACGACAGTTTCTTTCCGTTTTTTTCTCCTCCATTTGCAAACCACTGCGCCAAATTATCAAATGCAAAAAAAGTCAAAATAAATGCAACAAATAAGAATAGGCCTATTTCATCGCGCTGTCTGGCCGAAACCTTGTATCTCTATATTTCACCATTTTTAAAAAATAAAATGAATCCTTTACGTCTGTATGTTTGAATTATTTTGGAATTATTTATTTATTTATTTATTTTTTTACAAATATTTAACCAATAAAAAGCATTTAAAAGAGGTTGTGACTAAACCAGTGTTAATTTCATTGACGAATAATTTTCGTCAACAACCTTTTTTCACTGACGAAAACGAGACGATAACTAAATAAAAACTATTGTTGGATGACAAAAACTATGATGAAAATCAACTGTCATTTTCGTCAAAAAAATAAAAACGAGACGAAAATGTTAGGGAGGGACGATTAGGGAAGAGATCCAGTCAGAACTGATTTCCTGTGTAACAGATGCGCACATTTGATTTGAACGTGCTGATCTAACCGCTGGAGAACACGGCGCTGTTGCGCATCTACAGGCTCACCCCCGCATCCCCAATACAGCTCTCCAGAGCGGCTCACAATCAATGAATAGCACACATTTATGCCAGGCAATTGTTTATGAACTAATGCTGATGAATAATGACAATGTTTACTTTACGATGTTTATATAGTAATGTGTTTTAGACGGTTGTAACAATGCATATTTTATGTCATCTGAAATTGAATGAGCAGCTGCAACTGCAACAGAGGTGCAGCAGACATTTCAAAATAAGAGTGCCGGTGTATTTCGAGCTTGTTTATAATTACAAGTCATGCATTATATATTCGTTTTTGATTACACAATAAACTGTAAAATTTAATTTCATTCCCATTTAATTCATAGTCAGGAGGAAAGACCAGTATTTGACACACATTCAATAAAGTATCAGGGTTATAATAGTTAACTAAAATAGTTATAATAGTTAACTTTAAATTATTCATTACTTGAAATTAAATAAATGTTAACTGAAATTAAAATAAATAAATAAACAAACTTATTTGAAGCTTTAGCGTAACCTGATATGGCCTACTGACTAAAACATAAATACAAAGTTATAAAAACTATATAGCTGTTTTTAGAAAACAAACAAAAAAGTGAATTGAGCTCTCTTGTGTATTTTTAATGTCAAAAACAAAATGATGTCAAAATGTCAGTTCAAGTGACAGTCGGTTATGTAAGGCTTAAATGCTTAATGTATTACAATTTAACTAAACTAATTAGGTTTTAGGAGACTAAATACTGTATTTAGTCGACTAAAATCGTATGATATTTAGTTGACTAAAACTAGACTAAAACTATAAAACTATATATATATTAGGGATGCACCGGTTGACCGGCCAAAAATCAGAACCGGTTTTCTTTGTATTTTTCAGCCGATATTTCCAGAAGTGCGTCCGTTTGCACATACGCCTATATTGCAATAATTTGTGAACATGTCACTTGTGTGTTACAAATGGAAACTGGAGAACTGAGGGAAGAGACGAGATACGCTACAGGGAATGAAGAGCCGCTTTCCTGCGCAAGCTGAAATTGCGCAAGCTTACCTCTCCGCGCCCTGAACAAGCGTAGATAGTGAGCGTTTGTTCAGCTCAGCTTCTTACGTGTTGGATCGGATGAGAACGAAACAGACTAACTTGTGACAAAGCCGAAATACTTATTTTTGTAAAGAAGAACATGCTTTTGAAATGAAATACTATCAGTTCTGTAGCCTATAGGCTGATCTTTTTTTTTTTTTATCTTAAAATTGCATTGACTTAATTTGATTTAAAAAGCACTTGCTGTAGCATCTTAGTTTTTTTCGTTGTGCTAAACATTTGATTTAACATTTTGGAACAATTATATACTTTGGTTTTATTTAATTTCACAGGTAAATACTTTTTTTTCCTTTAGACTGAATTTAAAAACAAATGCTAATTTAAGTAACATCTTTGTTTGGATTGCAGAATATGCAGTTGTTGCCTTTAATTTCACCTTTCAGCCTTTTAATTTCCAATTCAATTTCCCGTTGATTTCAGATTGCGGACTTGTTTTCATTGGCCAAAAGCCAATTTAGCCTGTTAAATACCAAATAAACATCTTGTTCATATATACTTTCATTCTTTTATTGTGTAAAAAAACAAAAACAAATCGGTATCGGAATTGGCCAGTTTGCTTGAAAAAGTGAATAAATATTCCTAATTCAAGATAGACTCCAATCCAAACAGACTGAGTGCTGTAATAAAGAAAAACGGTGTTTCAACTAAGCATTAGTTCAGGGGTGTACACAGTTATGCAGTTAGTTACTCCAAGTTTTGTTTTGTTTTGTTTTTCCCAGAAATGTGTTGGTTTTCAGTATCATTACATAGGTTGTAAATGCAAAAATTCTGAATTTATTTATCTTTGTTTAATTTTTTACATCACAAAAAAACAGCTAGTGTGTAGACCAACAGGGGTGTGTAGACTTTTTATATCTACTGTATAAACTCGATTTTTCCTTTCATTGGCACTTATACGTCATTAACCCACAGTTTTGCTTCTAAGCCATGTAAATTGACCAATCCCACCTCAATTTGCCCGAGGGCACCTACTCCCAGCATCCCTGACCCCCAACACCATCAGCTGTGATCTATTTAATAAATTGCACCTTTTACCAAAGCAAAAGGTGATGAATTGAAAAAAAAATGTTTAGCAGCGCAATCAATTATTTACGTTGTCTTTTACTCAAATCAGGTCTTTATGAATAATTAAAATTAATCTCATTACAGGAGATTTCATTATGAGATCATTTAATTAAATGAAAGCCCAAGGATCTTAGACGTCTGTGAGACTCACAGTGCTGGCTTAATGGGCTGTGGGGGCACAGAAGTGGGAGGTTACACACATGGGCACATACATTATTTAATGGCTTCTAAATAAAGAAAAATCAATAATAAGTTGTCATCTCATCAATATGTTGAAAGCATTCCAGAGCCACGGCTTATCAAGCTGAGCTACTTCACTCCTCCGTCATTTAAAATATACCAATAGTTTAATGCTTTAAAACGATATACCTCAGGGCTAAATGCACAGGCGCTGACTGAAAAACGACAGCAATGAAAAGAAAAGGCTATTTTTCCCGTCGAGGTCAAATGTGCCTCTACAAATTATGAAGGGTACAACTTGTATATCTGATCTGAAAAATAAATGATATCACGGTCTTGAGGGAGCCATTAGGAAGCTTTCTTTGTGGGGAGATTTTTTGCATGTCTTGTCTTCAGGAGCACTTAAGAAGCAGAGGAATTCCTCTGAGCCTGTGATACACATCTAGGTAATGTTCCGGCTCAAGCCATTTTGTGCCATCCAGATATCAAGTGTTAAAGGTTTTTCACACACTCACACACGCTCGTCCACTTCACATTATATCATATCACAGGTGGATTTAGGTTGAGTCACAGAACTGCATATTGCTGAAATAGTGGAGGAATGTTTAAATGAGTCACGCGTGACTGTTTGAGAATGTCACGGCATGACACATTACAATGCCTGGATTTTGTTACAGGTAATAATCGTGTACAGATTCAAAAGAAAACAACAATGAAAAGGTTATTTGGCCTGATTTCCTGTTTGAAATAGAATAAGTAAAAGTAAGAAAACGTCTTAGCATTAATATTACACAGCTTCTTAAATAAAAATATACTGATTTGTCATTCACTGCATTCAGGGGTCAAATATTTCTGAATACTGACCGTTATCCACACTGTTTATCTGACCAATTCAGGAATCCGGTTTCATATACAGCTGGGCTCTCCATGATTTCCAGAAGAAGGACAAATAAAATCATTTTAACTTAAAATAATAATACGTTTAATATCACATTTATTTATTTATTTGTATAATAAATAAACAAATGTCTGACACAAATTGGAGGTTCAAGTTTACTGAATTGAGGTTTAGTATTCCTCGACAATCTACTTTTTTATTAAATATATACTTAAAAAATATAAATAAACAATAAATTAAGGTTAATTTAGTAAGGTTTATTTTGTGATAATGACAACCTGACTCTACATTACTAAACATAAGTTTAAACTTTATTTATACTACGGGGCTGTTTAATGCTTGATTCTGATTGGCTGACGAACATTCTAAGGCGTTCAACAGAGTGCAACAGTACCCACCCACTTTTCAGCGCTGTTGGTTTCAAAAGTATTTTTTCCATTTATTTTTCCCATAGGGATTTCAAAAAAGTATTAGTTAAAGCGTTACAAGCCATAAACCAAGCCAATCAGCCACGAGGTGAATTGCAGCATTACACACTTCAAAAATCAGACAAAAATACAAAGGTACAAGACTGTGTACTTAACGGCTTTAGTGATGGAGTGAACTACAATCCCATGATGCATTGCAAAAAACATAATCAAATGAAAAATGTTTGGCAAAATATAAAATACTCATATATATATATATATATATTATTTTTTTTTTTTTTTAAATTTATGCAGAAAGTCATGCAGGGCTTGACATTAACACCTGCCAACACCCGGTTCTAGCCACTTTGGCAGGTTGAATTTTATATAATATATATCAATTTTTCAATTGTAGTCTTTTAAAAAGGCATGTGAAATAATAATCAAAGTGGAATGTCTTGTTCAAAATATAAAATTTTCGATACATATCAATACTGAAATATCTGAAATGCTTCCAATACTAATTTTCTGCAGAATAGAATCACGGTACCAAATACACATGAAATAATGTCAAAATGCTGGTCTTTGCGAGTATTAAAGTAAATACAGTCAGTTACATTTGAGAAAGAAAACACATGTATAACAGTATAATGGATCCGTGCGTCAGATCTTAAAGTGACAGCAGCCTTATATACCTGCTGCCAAATTATGAAATAATATACAAAATATCTATATGGAAGTTTTTCCCCATACAGCATATAGCATCATGGGTAATGTAGTTTTTCCACTACAAATTCCAAAAAAACATTCATTTTAAACCTAATTTGAAATAGTGCAGGCTAACGGCCTCAACAGAAGCAAATATTATAGATAAACAACCTCGTAGCTCACAGCAAGGCTGTCTTTAAAGGTTTATAAGTTATAATTTATTTATTATAATGCTTATACAAAGTGAGAGACAAGGCACAAACATATACACACAGTTTGGGGGAGAAAACAAAAAACAAAAAAAAATAAAAATAAAACAAAAAAAAATATGCATATATACTATTATATATATATATATATATATACACACATCTATGTATTGTGCTGTTTTTCTTTCTTATTGTTTATTATGCATATATATATATATATATACATAATAAACAATAAGAAAGAAAAACAGCACAATGCATAGATGTATAGATATTATATTTTATACAGGTACTTTATAAGTTTAGGCAGTAGATTAATCTAGTGTGATTTGTTATTAGTGACTTTTTATTATTTCTAGTGAAATTTATTATTTTTATGAATACAGGGTCACTAACTGAGAAATCAATTTAAAACAATCCAAATAATAATAATTGTAGTAAAAGTAGTTATAATAATAGTATCAATGGTAGTTGCAGCAGCAGTATTAGTAGTAATAATAAAAATGACAGCAATACAAATAACAATAGTATTATTATTATTATTAATAATAATAATAATAATACTACTACTACTACTACTACTACTACTACTAATAATAATAATAATAATAATAATAATAATAATAATAATAATAATAATAATGATTAATCAATTTGATAGTTTTTGGATATATATCACTCTCTGGGTCTGGGAGCCACTGCCCCACCGACGGCGAGCACAACCAACGTTATAGTTGTAGTTATAGTTAAAAATCAATTTCCCCATGGAGAAAATTAATTGAGTTTTTACTTTCGGAACTCCACTGTTGCACTCCATTATTTTGAGGGAAACGCATGGCTAAAGTAGTTCCAGGTCCTGACTGCATAACATGTCAATATCACTTGCCAAATTATTTCAGTTATTTCAATGGGTCGGTCCTTAAAGCCTACAACAGCAGAAGAACCAAAACCCAATAAAAGCAAATAAACATAATAAACAATAGGACAAAAATGACTAACTAAATTACTTTTTACTATCTATGGAAAGCACACTCTCTTTCTTCTGCTCACAAACACAAACACATGAACACATTCACACGCACAGAAAATTGTCAGCACTGGGCTGCAACTTTATTAATAAAATAGTTTTGCAACTGAAAAGCTACAAGATATTTCTCAGTGCGACATAATGTAGCTTTTCTTGAAGCAATTAAACTTACAACTTTGCGAAAGCTGCTGCCTAACACTGTTGAGAGACACAGACTCAGGTAATTCACACACACTTAAGCAATCTCTCTCTCTCTCTCTCTCTCTCTCTCTCTCTCTCTCTCTCTCTCTCTCTCTCTCTCTCTCTCTCTCTCTTCAGTAACTAATAACTGCATTAATCGGCATTGGCTCAAGCCTCCATTACCAGCTCTAAAATGACGTTTTGGAATTAGCAACAGAGGATTGCTATGAGATTTATACGCATCTTAAGGTCAAAAACCTGACAAACGTCTTGAAGTAAAACATCTGAACAATATCCTAAAGTTGCATCTATACTATACTCTTTAAATGCATGAAGTAGAAGACGTAAGCATTTATTTTTTGTATCTTCATAACAAGCCATTACAAATGAAAATCCTTGAATGATATGAGGCGAAGGACAATAAGCGTTTGAATTTCATTTCAGCATAATGTATATTCAGGCACAGGCTTCAATTTAAAAGAGGAAACCATGACCATAAACATTAGCATTTTGTGCAAACAACTGCGTAATTTGTTTAGCCTCATAATAAGCTGGAGATGGCATACAATGAAAGAAAGCCTTTTGGTTTTAAAATGAATAAAAATTGATTGCGTCCCAATAAAAAACGAATTGGCAGAGTGTTAACTGAATTGCACTCAAACGTCTGTAGCAGTCCCTGGTCGCTTTATTGTGTGCTAATGCAATAGAGCACACTTAGCAATAAATGCATCTTTCTGATGAGCTCGGAGAGGTTTTCCAAAATGGCCTGATGAAATTGTCCAAATTAGATTAGGCTGAGCTGCTAATGACTCTTAAAACAAAGGAAAATCTCCAAATAAAATTAGCCGAGCCTCTTGTTCTCTAAATAAATCATATGTAAATTACTGTCATTGGAAAAAAGATGCCTGCCTGGAGGGTAAAGGTTTCATTATCTCAATGGGTTTGGAACTCTAATAAGGAGGCTCCTCCAAGACAATTAAAACTTGAAAATAAATCACAGGAAATTTATCTAACTTGCAGGAAGCCTCTTTGAATCCTGATACTATATTTAAACTCCAAATATTCTGATTTGATTCTCCTTGGGCAGTTGCTCTGTATGACTCCTCGATGTGTCCGCCAAGACGTCTTATTATATCAGGAAGTGACAGTGTTGAGTTGCCTCTGCTGTTTAATAAACTTTCCAACTCATTCCTTTTCATTTTATTTGAAATTCAGATGAGAATGTGAAATTATGGAAAATCATTAAAATGTTCATCTGAATAGGTTCCTGACGCTTCTTTGACGCAAACCAAAGAGGCTGATATGACAAGTCTGCAGCAATTACTACAGCAAATAAACAGAATGAATGACGTTTGAGAACAGCTTGAGCTCGACTCAGTACAAACATAGGGATTTCAGTTGCTTAGGTACACGTAACCGCACTAGTCTTCCTGCCATTCAGGTAATTCTGTGTATTGTTCGCATTGTATCCCTGTCTAACCTGGTGGACTCCCTAAGCTTTGGTAGAGAAAACGTCACAGAGACCTGAAAACACCATTACAGGTGTTCTTGAAATAGGCAAGGATTGTGTGGTTGCTTTTTGTGATGCAGATGCTGCTAACTCACTAAAAGCTCAATTAGAGAGGAAGTAAATAAGGAACAATGACCGACATAAGCAGAAGAAAGCAATAAACCACAAGCAGCTGTACATTACAGTGACTTTAATGTGGTAAAATCACTGTAATGTACATCCTTGAGTGGCTTATTGCTTTAATTTTGCGATGGAATAAAATATGTGGCTCATCTAATCATAATTCTACTTGTTTTCAGTTTCCTTGATCTGTCTCTAAAAAATGTACATCTCTCAATAAACAGATTTGTCTAAAGTTTGGGTTTGGTTAGACTTTTTCATGTTTTTTTAAAGAAGTCCCTTATGCTCACCAAGGCTGCATTTATTAAACATTATTACAGTTAAAATGTAATATTTTTTAAATACTAATACAATAAGATGAACATAATGGTTTTCTATTGTAATATATTTTAACATGTAATTTATTCCTGTGATGGCAAAGCTGAATTTTAAGCATTAGTGTCCCATGATCCTTCAGAAATCACTGATTTGGTGTTCAAGAAACATTTCTTATTATTATCAATGCTGAAAACATTTAGCTTAATATTTATATACTAATATATAATAATTTACCCTGTACACACACACACATATTATGTAAACACAAACCTTTATTTTGGATGCGATTAATCAAGATTAATCGATTGCCCAGCTAATGGACAATATTTAAAAAAATTGTGGAAACAGTGATACATTTTCAGGATTCTTTGATGAATAAAAAGTTCAAAAGAACAGCATTTATTTGAAACATTATACTGTAACTTTTGATCAATGTTTTGTGTCCTTGCTGAATAAAAAAAGTAATAATTTCTTTAAAAAAATAAAAAAATTACTAACCCAAACTGTTTAAACAGTAGTACAGATTGATGTGCTAGAAATGTGCTAATTTCATTTACATTTCACAAATTATAATATACAGTATGGTCGCATCTATTTTATTTAGATTAACAAAATGCACCAATTATCCCTCAAACACTTTTGTTTGCATCTGTCAGAAAATGTCATATTTCATTTCAGCAAATGGAGTCACATTAATTGCTCCAAGTGTTCTTAAAGGGGCTAGAAAACACATTACCATAATTGAAAGTCCATACTGTGGTAAAAATAACTGTTCTCGTGTTGAGCTAGACCCACTGGTGCCTTTTGCTGTCTGTTGGTGAGAACTAAATATATTTTCTGCATTCTGAATGGCATTCCAGTCCAAAGTGTACGTGCCAGTAGTTAACAGTTTATGATCATAAATAGTTTTCTCAGCCAAAGCATTTTCAAGACTGAGATGGGTCTTAAACAGAGGAAGTGCAACTTTCAGAGTTATTAGCGGGTTTTATCCTCTTGCTAAAAGCATACTTTAGCAAATGTTCTAATATCAGAGTATTCATTTGAAATCGATTTCTGGCAGCATGATGGTGTTGTAATATCGCAGAGTCTCAACACTGGGCCAAAATTATGTCACTTGGACCACCTGTTCCTGAAAAACGTCATCACCCTTAAGCAGTTCCGGCTGGCTTCCAAAAAGTGAACTTCTGAACTGCTGCCTTTGGTCTTGATTTGTGAGTAAGCAGGCAGCAACAGCCACTCTAAGTTTGTGAGTGTGGTTAGAGGGGTTACATAAGGGATGGACGGACTGTGCACATGTCACTCAACATTAGGGTGCAGCACTGCAGCAGGATGGGTATTTGCCCAATTTAAGCGCTATGAGAACACAAATGCTCACAGTTAAAATGTGAAACTAATGCAAGCTCCTCCATGTTCTAATAGCTTAATGTTAATGAGGATCTGTTGTGAATTTTGGAAGTCTATTAATCCGATTCATTCATTGAATTTGAAACAATGGGAAATGAATGATCATAGGCTCACCAAGTATAACTTAAAAGGACAGTTCTTCTAAAAAAACTAAAACAAAAAAACAATTCTGCCATTATTTACCCATGCCATAAAGTGTACAAAAAAGTACAAATTAAATTTTTTTTATAAAAGGTTTCCGTTAGGGCTGCAACTAACGATTATTTTTATAATTGGTTTATCTGATGATTATTTTTTTCTTAAAAATGAATTTGAATCCATTATTTTAAACCAGGTTATTCTACATCCTACCCAATGTTGTACTCCAAACCGTGTGTAATAAGCCTATGATAACATACACTCACCTAAAGGATTATTAGGAACACCATACTAATACTGTGTTTGACCCCCTTTCGCCTTCAGAACTGCCTTAATTCTACGTGGCATTGATTCAACAAGGTGCTGAAAGCATTCTTTAGAAATGTTGGCCCATATTGATAGGATAGCATCTTGCAGTTGATGGAGATTTGTGGGATGCACATCCAGGACAAGAAGCTCCCATTCCACCACATCCCAAAGATGCTCTATTGGGTTGAGATCTGGTGACTGTGGGGGCCATTTTAGTACAGTGAACTTATTGTCATGTTCAAGAAACCAATTTGAAATGATTCGAGCTTTGTTGCAGCTCTGAAATATGGCCAAACTGGTGGCAAGTGGCATCTTGGCAGCTGCACGCTTGACTTTTCTCAGTTCACGGGCAGTTATTTTGCGCCTTGGTTTTTCCACACGCTTCTTGCGACCCTGTTGACTATTTTGAATGAAACGCTTGATTGTTCGATGATCACGCTTCAGAAGCTTGGCTATTTTAAGACTGCTGCATCCCTCTGCAATATATCTCACTATTTTTGACTTTTCTGAGCCTGTCAAGTCCTTCTTTTGACCCATTTTGCCAAAGGAAAGGAAGTTGCCTAATAATTATGCACACCTGATATAGGGTGTTGATGTCATTAGACCACACCCCTTCTCATTACAGAGATGCACATCACCTAATATGCTTAATTGGTAGTAGGCTTTCCAGCCTATACAGCTTGGAGTAAGACAACATGCATAACGAGGATGATGTGGTCAAAATACTCATTTGCCTAATAATTCTGCACTCCCTGATAAAAATTATATAAATATGTAAGCAGTTGATACAAACTTTTATTTTGGATGCGATTAATCACGATTAATTGATTTGACAGCACTAGTTAAAATACAAACATTACATAAAAACAACTGATTGGTTACTATTTTAAAGCAGAAATAAAATAAAAATGATAAACAAAAACAAAAGCGCAGAATGTTAACTTGTATGAGGCATGAGGAACACATTCCCTCCTCTGAATATAGTAATTATTTTAAATTAATGGACTATTCCAACAATAGCGCATTTACTGTTCCTGCTCTCATTAATATGATTACTTCTGTTACATGTATATTTTTTAATGATTCAAGCTGTCTACGATGCCCTGCCAAGCCCAGCGGACCTCCATGTCTGGGGGAAGAGCGAAACACCAGGAACCAGGTACCAGGAACTGGTGGAGAGGTGCAGGGAGAGAGGCTGGAAAACCTTCTATGAGCCTATAGAAGTTGGCTGTAGAGGCTTTGCAGGACGTTCACTGTGCAAAGTCCTTTGTCGTTTGGGCATTACAGGGGCGGCCAAGAAGAGGGCCATTCAATCCGCGAGCGAAGCCACAGAGAAGGCCTCAAGGTGGCTTTGGATTAAGAGGGCTGATCCATGGACTGCTACTGGGATGCAAGTCGGGGTTTGATCAACCCCGGCTGGGTCACCTGGGCGAGGGTGTATGATACCCGTATGATATGCGAGACCCGAAACACCCAATGATCCCAGGACACATCACTAAGGACGCGTCCCAGAGCATCCATGAGATGTTTCTTGCATAGTTAATGTTTCTGGCGCAGCCTAGGAATAGACTAGGTGACAACCAAGAACAGTTTGGTCGACTACTGGAGAGATAGTTGACGGCACCCGGGAGAGTATGGGTTAGCACACCAGCCTGTGTCTTTAGCGAGAGAGAACCCAAATAAGCTATGGAAAGCCCTACAGAGAGATACCCCCAGGAGATCCCAAGAGGGGGGGAGGATGAGATCTCGAATCGCATGGACCAAAGGTTAACAACCCATGCAAACGGACAGACAACGAAAAAAAAATCCATTAGGCCAGAATTAAATGTTTGGAGTGGGAAAGTGAGGTGCAACACACAGGTCTTGAACCTGGTGAGATGCAGGAGGAGCCTGGCCAGGAGGCAACCCACAGAGCCCAGTCCCTCCACGAACCAGAGCCTCCCAATCCCAGCAGAGTAGTTCCACAGCAGCGGATTAAGTGGCCCATAGCCAGCAAACGAAGTGAGTGGCTGCAGTTTGATGAGGATGTGTCTAACATCATCCAAGCCACAGCCAAAGGAGATGCTGACAGCAGACTCCAAACAAGGACTACCACCATCGGCAGCTATGCCTCAGAAAGATTCGGTCGGGTAGAGAAAGGAAAACGTCTCGGTTACGTATGTAACCCTAGTTCCCTGAGAACAGGGAACGAGACGCTGCGTCAGCTAACGCTACGGGGAACACCTCCAGCGTGACAGGTGCCTGAAATCACAATAAAAAAACATCAATCCTATTGACCGGCGACAGCCTATGATGTCATCAATGTGCGACCAGGAAGTATTTAAGGGCGCCTTGCCAACATGACAGCATCTAATCGTCTGAAGGGACTATTTGGCAGGCAAGCCCTGAGGCATGGCAAAGCGACGCAGCGTCTCGTTCCCTGTTCTCAGGGAACTAGGGTTACATACGTAACCGAGACGTTCCCTTTTGAGAGCGTTCACCTCACTTTCTCATACAGCGGCCTGCTGTTCATGCGAGCGTGTCAGCCATTGGCAATGCTCGGGCCTCAGAGGAGCATTGCACCAAAACCACCATGCAGAAGGTTGCGATGTTCATCTGAGGCAATGAGGCAATGTTCAATGAGGCCCTGAAAAAAACCCTTCCCAAAGCCCCGCAGAGCTGGCCGCAGATCTCACTACAGCTCGTGCATAAATGCATACCCGGTCGTCAGCTACTTCACACTTTAAGCTAGGAGAACACGGCTCGCCCCTGACACCACAAGCCCACGGGCAAGAGCGCAAATTCAGCTACCCACATTAGTGGAAGAGATAACACG
This sequence comes from Romanogobio albipinnatus, assembly GCA_023566225.1. Lineage (NCBI taxonomy): Eukaryota > Metazoa > Chordata > Actinopteri > Cypriniformes > Gobionidae > Romanogobio > Romanogobio albipinnatus. The sequence continues at coordinate 19,988,520 of CM042260.1, read as the reverse complement.
GAGAGGCGGCAAATCTCTACTAGCTAAAGTGAGGCATTCATACACACGGAGAGCTGCAGGCCCTGCGAAGTCCAGCGATGTTCCATAATTCCCCAAAAAGCCTCTCAGGAGAGCGAAAATAAAGGGGTCCTGAAAAACATAGTAACAATGTTTCACCCTTCTTGAGGGGGACTCACCACTCGCTCCTCACGGCGCTTCAAACCCAGCCATCAAGCTAGTATACGACCACCATCCTGAGGGGGGCGCTTTCACCAAACAAACCAGGCGGGCCATCAGAATCTTACATTTTCTGCTCATCATAGGCCCACCGGCCTGATGTAAAGCGCCCAGGGGAAAACACAGGAGGAAGGGAAAAGGCCAGCGCTCATCTGTGCGTCCTAGGAGTCCGCTGCCTACGCTGGTTTTCCGGTTACCAGCCCCGGCTTCCTTCCTCTTTTTGTTGCGGGTGTCCCGCCTTCCCTGCGCCCCAGTCCTCCGCGGAGGGGGCGCTCGAGAGGCGATGCTGGCTCGCTGGTCCTACCTCCAATCCTCAGACCGGGACGGGACACCCGACTGCGGCGAAAGAGGGCGAAACCAGGGCCTCAAGGAGAAAGGACTTCTCTTTCTCCCCGATGTCCACCAGGTTCAACCACAGATGTCTCTCCGTGGCCACCATCGCCGCCATCGAAAGACAGATGGCGAAAGCTGTTTGTTTGGTAGCCCGGAGAGCGAAATCCGTGGTCCGGCGCAACTCGGTCACGGCATCAGGGGTTAGACCCTCCCCCAGATTGAGGTCCATCAGCAGGTCCGCCTTGTAGGCTTGTAACACCGCCATGGTGTGCAAAGCCGCCCCAGCGTGACTCGCCGACATGTACGCCCTGCCGTTCAGACGCGAGGTCGTTCTGAGAGGTTTCGTCGGCAAGGTGGGAGCCCTTAGTGTC